>JAULUF010000019.1:11702500-12302500 GCA_031834385.1 Semotilus atromaculatus | reverse complement strand
CAATGCTATCAATAGAAAAAAAAAAAAAATCCCTCAGAATATACACTCACCGGCCACTTTATTAGGTACACCTGTCCAACTGCTCCTTAACACTTAATTTCTAAGCAGCCAATCACATGGCGGCAACTCAGTGCATTTAGGCATGTAGACATGGTCAAGACAATCTCCTGCAGTTCAAACCGAGCATCAGTATGGGGAAGAAAGGTGATTTGAGTGACTTTGAACGTGGCATGATTGTTGGTGCCAGAAGGGCTGGTCTGAGTATTTCAGAAACTGCTAATCTACTGGGATTTTCACGCACAACCATCTCTAGGGTTTACAGAGAATGGTCCGAAAAAGAAAAAACATCCAGTGAGCGGCAGTTCTGTGGGCGGAAATGCCTTGTTGATGCCAGAGGTCAGAGGAGAATGGCCAGACTGGTTCGAGCTGATAGAAGGGCAACAGTGACTCAAATAACCACCCGTTACAACCAAGGTGGGCAGAAGAGCATCTCTGAACGCACAGTACGTCGAACTTTGAGGCAGATGGGCTACAGCAGCAGAAGACCACACCGGGTGCCACTCCTTTCAGCTAAGAACAGGAAACTGAGGCTACAATTTGCACAAGCTCATCGAAATTGGACAATAGAAGATTGGAAAAACGTTGCCTGGTCTGATGAGTCTCGATTTCTGCTGCGACATTCGGATGGTAGGGTCAGAATTTGGCGTCTACAACATGAAAGCATGGATCCATCCTGCCTTGTATCAACGGTTCAGGCTGGTGGTGGTGGTGTCATGGTGTGGGGAATATTTTCTTGGCACTCTTTGGGCCCCTTGGTACCAATTGAGCATTGTTGCAACGCCACAGCCTACCTGAGTATTGTTGCTGACCATGTCCATCCCTTTATGACCACAATGTACCCAACTTCTGATGGCTACTTTCAGCAGGATAATGCGCCATGTCATAAAGCTGGAATCATCTCAGACTGGTTTCTTGAACATGACAATGAGTTCGCTGTACTCAAATGGCCTCCACAGTCACCAGATCTCAATCCAATAGAGCATCTTTGGGATGTGGTGGAACGGGAGATTCGCATCATGAATGTGCAGCCGACAAATCTGCGGCAACTGTGTGATGCCATCATGTCAATATGGACCAAACTCCCTGAGGAATGCTTCCAGCACCTTGTTGAATCTATGCCATGAAGAATTGAGGCAGTTCTGAAGGCAAAAGGGGGTCCAACCCGTTACTAGCATGGGGTACCTAAAAAAGTGGCCGGTGAGTGTATAGTTACACTGCAAAAAAAAAAAAAAAAAACTTATTTCAAATGTTTGTCTTGTTTTCTAGTACAATTATCTAAACATTCTTAAACCAAGATACATTTTTTCATTTTATTGTATTATTATTTTACTAAGTAAATGTATCAAAAATCTGCTAATGGGTCAGAAAAATAAACTTAATTTACAATGGAAAACAAGATTATTTTTCTGATTCCATTGGCAGATATTTTTTATTATTTTAAATTTAAACTCAACTAATTTTGATAGATTTGTCAGAAAATAACACTTAATATATTGTCAATTATGCTTATAATATATATTAATTTAAAGGTGCAGTAAGCGGCTTTTGAAAAACGCTTTTTAAAAGTGGATCAGACCGAGCACCAAATTACACTTGTAGCCAATCAGCAGTAAGGGGCGTGTCCACTCATGATGGGGAAGAGAGAGAGCTCAGTGAAGACAGACATTAGCAAAGCACTATAGAAAGAGACAGATGGCAGAAAAAAACAAAAGAGGAAAAGGCCCGTGGAATTTACCTTAAAAAAGAAGGGTTATGATCAGGCAAGAGGTAGAACCCGTATTAATATCGGAGAAGCTTTCCAGTGCTGGAGAGACTTAAGGAGCAGGAAGGCCAGAAAACAGATGTAGGGGGAGAGGTTATATATGATTTTTCTTATGGTTCCCCATTTAGTGATCTCTAGAACCCCTTAATCTTGTCACATTTGTAATATATTAGTTACTTGGACTATCGTGTTATGTAGGAAGTTGTTCATGTTTTTGGGAAGGAAGGGAAGACTTTGCCATCAAAGTAAAGGAGCTAAATAACAATTAGACATTTGACCTGAATTATCATAGCAACACAAATTGCTTTCACAAACTGATGAAATCATACCCTCAGGTGGCAGGCACAGCAGATTCCACCATAGTCGTTGTCTGTGTTGCACAGTGTGTACGTGAATGTAGGGGCGGAGGCATCAAGATAGGAGTGTGATCCTTTTGGGTAGGGGCGTATTTGTTTTGGTGATTTCAAATATCAACAGCGTTTACCAGAAATCGCTTACTGCACCTTTAAGAATGTTTACATATTTGTACTGGAAACCAAAACAGAAATACTAAGGAAATCATTTTTTGCAGTGTTCCAGCAAGCGGTTACCTATGCTAACCAGCTAGATCTTGACCTCTTGCGTAAAATAACCAACTACATGTGCTTAAAGGTGCCATATACAACAGAGCACACTACACTGTGCACGGTATCCCACAATGCAGCGTTCTCTTCCTGGACTCATAATTTGCTCCGACTGCCAAGAGTTCAAATATTTTTACACTAATTTAGATGAAAATGCTCATATTTACTTTTAAGATGACAACTGAATGCCACTCACTGAATTATAGACCATTTTTGGTGCTGGGCTTGTTGTGTTTCGTCTTCCGGTTTGTATTTCCACAGCATGAAGGTAAGATCCAACTCATTTTAAAATCTTCCCGATCTAACTATCTGTTATGACACTTGCTTCAAACATTACAATGCTCATGATAACTTTCGTTAACTCTACAATATGTAAATCCACTTCACCAGCTAGGCTAATTACTCTTCGACAGTGATGCCATAGAAATATACAGAGCTACCAAAAAAATTCTAAAGATCTATATGCAACAAGATGAGGTCATGTGAAAACAATTCAGCATATAAACATCTGAAAAGTTTATAGTTGCATTTTTCACATACTATGTTTTATATACCTGACACTATACTGTGTATTCAGTAAGCTAATGTTCCATTCAAAACACAGCCGTCTTGTCCTCCGGCATCTATTTTACATTTAACGCCGGAGAAACTGTCAAAACAAGTACGAGGTGCAGCAGTGCCTCAATGAAGTTTGCATATTTGCATTGTACCGTATTTTCCGTTCACTGGAATATTCCACATGCTGAATAAATCACTGACAGTCCGGGGCTACAATATTTCCCATCCGTGTCTGCAAAAACACATGACACAGCCATCATTCGTTGCTTCAGCACAGAGATGTGTGCGTGTGTGTGCTCTGTTTCATTGCTCCTAAGTGTATTCCTTTATATGTCTTTATGCGTGTGGGTCTCTCCGCTGAGAGAAAACGGGTCGTGATTTGGGTCCTGAGAGATAAAGCGTAATTATAGTGATCCGTCCTCAATCCAGAGATAGATGGAGAACTGTGTCATTGTATCATTACCCTGAGGCCAGTCGCTAACATTCATACTTGCGCTAGTGCGCTAACATCATCACAGAGCAGACACACGCAATGGTGCTATAGCAGATGGACAGAACTTTTTTGAGAAGCAACAGAGGGAATAAGTCTTAAGAGAAATCAACTCTAATATGTACACTACCGTTCAAAAGTTTGGGGTCTCTTCTGCTCAAGGCTGTATTTATTTGATCAAAGTAAAAAAAAAAATATATGTTGTTGTAAAATATTATTGCTATTTAAAATTAACTGTTGTCTATTTGACTATTTTCTAATGTAATTTACTCTTGAGATGCAAAGCTGAATTTTCAGCAGCATTACAGACATCCCAACCTGCAAGAAGGCATTTCAGGGAGGTATATCTTGGTGACTGGATGCACGCTCCAGATTCCGGGAGATTTGAACTAATTTGCGGGCATCAGGGAGACGCTATCAATATGCGGGAGACTCCCGGAACTTCCGGGAGACTTGGGATGTCTGGCATTACACTGCAGTGTCACAATCTTCAGTCTTTTAAAATCTTAAAAAGTAAGTTTTCAAAGTTGTAAATTAGGTTATTGGAAAATGTTTAACAAGAAAGTACAATTTTAGTCTTTCTACTTTCCAATATGTTACTTACGGAAGCTTGTTTGTGACATTGAATAAAACATTTAAAATGTAAACATTTTTAAGAATTGAATCACACAATTCTAACTTTTTTCTTGCAATTGTGAGTTTACATCTCATAATTCTGACATTTCTTCAGCTCACAATTGCAAGTTATAAAGTCTGAATTGCGAGATGTAAACCTGCAATTGTAAGGGAAAAAGTCCAAATTGTGAGCTGACTTTTTTTTTTCTCCCAGAAATGGACTTTATAACTCACAATTGCAAATTTCAATCTCACAATTCTGAGAAAGACAACAAAATTGCAGAATTAAATTTCTCACAATAGTGAGCTTAGCCTATACTCGCAATTCCAACTTTTTCTCACAATTTTGATTTTGTTTCTCAGAATTGTGAGTTTATATCTTGCAATTTACTTTTTTCTCACAATTTAGATTTTTTTTCTCCGGATTGTGAGTTTATATCTTGCAATTTTGACTACTCAGAATTGCACGTTTATATCTCACAATAATTACTTTTTTTCCACGCAATTTTAACTATTTCTCAGAATTGCGTTTATACCTCGCAATTCAGATTTTTTTCTTTTCTCGCATTTGCGATTTTATGTCTCGCAATTCTGAGGAATTTTTTTTATAATTCAATGCTAAAAACTTGCAATTACCTTTTGAATTTTTTTTTTATTTGTGACAAAAACAAGTTTCTATTGTTACTTGCAATTTTTTTGTAAGTTTATGTGAATTTCTAATTGCAAATTGTTTCAAAGTAACTTCAACACCAATTTTTTTCAGCGTACTGAAGAGACCAGTGAAGGTCCAGTGAGGACACTATACAGCAGAAACACAGGCACATGCTGGCCCACTTTTCATGCAACACAGCGTGTGTTTACCTGCGTGATCTGTGTGTGTCACTGTGTGCCAGCCCGTCCCGGTCACACCTTCGGTCCCAGACAGTGATGAGCAGGTGGCCTATACAGCAGAAGCCTGGATGCTCACTGATCTACAGGCCGAGGACATTGAGTGCAGCAGATTATGAGCATAAAATGTGGTCCGAGAGCGTGAAATGCAGTTAAACCGAGTGTGAGGGGTAGAGAAGGGGGAAAAAAGAGGGTTTAATAGGGACAGCGCGTGTGTGTGGAGCATGTTATTGCATATAAGTAACGTAATGCAGATATCCTCTCCGACTAAACCTAGGTCATCCTGCTAAAGGGCTGTAAGCCAGCATGAAAATGAACCCTGAGTCGTGCAGAAGACAGCTTACAGCTACACGACTCTAATGCGCTGTCAGTGGGGAGCGAACACAGGCTGATATTAAAATTCACACAACAGGCTCCTTCATCAAACTAATTTCTAAAGCTCACCTTCAAGAGCTGGTTTTCAGCTTTATCCCACAAAGACTTCACCGCACCACGTGGGAACCGTTTAAAGACAACAACAAAAAAACGCTTTTCTCATAAATGGATTTGCAGCTACTTCTGAAAGGGCAAAGAGGTAACAGCTCTTTTGAACTCATGACCTTATGCTGACTGCACTGTGTATTGGATGTGCAAAACTATATTGATAAAACTATAAAACTATCTCGACCAGTCTGTCTCAGCAAGCTCTGTATAATTAGACTGGTGTCTGGCTTAAACAGATACCTTTCGGTCAAGTGTTCTTATGTTCAAAAACAGCAGGACAGGCTTCAGAATGCAGGATTTCAGGACTAATTTTGAAAATGTAACTATTTTTAACTTCCCATAGTGACTTAAAATCAAAATGCTCATGGCAAAAGAGGATCAAAAAAGACGTGATGCAATGGCAAAAACAGATAAAGACACAAGAAGTTAATTTGTTGTAAAAGGAAAATTGTTAAATTGTTGTAAACGGTTAAAGAAACAAAAATCTAAAACTATAGCGGATTCACTGAAAATTTAGAATACAAAAAAATGTAAATAAAAAATATCCCAATCATATTTCGTAAATCATGAGAATGTGTAAATTACTTTTTTCTATAGACAGCATAGTTTTAACCATACAAATAAAAACAAATCTGCTAAAAGTTTTATTAAAAAATCATTAATTATACAATATATCAATAAAATTATAAATGCAACACTTTTGTATTTCCCTCATTTTTCATGAGCTGAACTCAAAGATCTAAGACTTTTTCTATGTACAAAAAAGGCTTATTTCTCTCAAATATTGTTTACAAATCTGTCTAAATCTTTGTTAGCGAGCAGTTCACCTTTGCAGAGATAATCCATCCACCTCACAGGTGTGGCATATCAAGATGCTGATTAGACAGCATGATTATTGCACAGATGTGCCTTAGGCTGGCCACAATAAAAGGACACTCTAAAATGTGCAGTTTTATCACAGATGTCACAAGTTTTGAGGGAGCATGGAATTGGCATGCTGACTGCAGGAATGTCCACCAGAGCTGTTGCCCGTGAATGTAATGTTCATTTCTCTACCATAAGCCGTCTCCAAAGGCGTTTCAGAGAATTTGGCAGTACATCCAACCGGCCTCACAACCGCAGACCACGTGTAACCACACCAGCCCAGGACCTCCACATCCAGCATCTTCACCTCCAAGATCATCTGAGACCAGCCACCCGGACAGCTGCTGCAACAATCGGTTTGCATAACCAAAGAATTTCTGCACAAACTGTCAGAAACCGTCTAAAGGAAGCTCATCTACATGCTTGTCGTCCTCATCGGGGTCTCGACCTGACTGCAGTTTGTCGTTGTAACCGACTTGAGTGGGCAAATGCTCACATTCGATGGCGTCTGACACTTTGGAGAGGTGTTCTCTTTACGGATGAATCCTGGTTTTCACTGTACAGGGAAGATGGTAGACAGCGTGTATGGCGTCGTGTGGGTGAGCGGTTTGCTGATGTCAAAGTTGTGGATCGAGTTGCCCATGGTGGCGGTGGGGTTATGGTATGGGCAGGCGTATGTTATGGACAATGAACACAGGTGGATTTTATTGATGGCATTTTGAATGGACAGAGATACAGTGACGAGATCCTGAGGCCCATTGTTGTGTCATTCATCCACGACCATCACCTCAAGTTGCAGCATGATAATGTACAGCCCCATGTTGCAAGGATCTGTACACAATTCCTGGAAGCTGAAAACATCCCAGTTCTTGCATGGCCAGCATACTCACCGGACATGTCACCTATTAAGCATGTTTGGGATGCTCTGGGTCAGCGTATAGACAGTCCCCTTTGTAGTTAGTAAACATGGTGACGTTTTGAGTGGCCTTTTATTGTGGTCAGCCCAAGGGCTGGGCGGTATTACGGTACATATCGTTACCGCGGTAGAAAATGTCAACCGTAACAGATTTTTTTATTCTGTGTATACCGCGACAAGTAAATAAGTGGCGTGGTTAACTCACGTGCAGCGTGCGTGAGACTGGGACACTGAGATTGGTCAAAGAAACATGGAGAAAGCAGATCAAGAGGATCCACAAAGGAATTATGCTTTCTAAAGGGTTACAAATAGATCAGTGCAGCACCCGTAGGTTACAGTTTAGAGGACTGTATGTTTGCAATGGGGAAAGCATGAAGCTTACTTGACAACAACAGTTCATAAATCAATATAGTAACGAATAGAAATAACCTTAAATAATGTATAGTTATCTGCATCTTTCCGTCTCTTGTGTATAGTTACTTTTTAAACACGAAAATCGCATTCAGCATGAAACGCAAGCGGTTTCTGTGGTAATGAACAACCTGCTTGTTAAAGCGAATAATCCTGTTTTAGATCTTTGCATTCAGCTCATGAAAAATGGGGGGCAAAAACAAAAGTGTTTATAATTTTGTTCAGTGTGTATATATATATATATATATATATATATATATATATGGGTGTAACAGTAACGGTTCATACGTACCCTATTTTTGGGGTTATGGTCTGACACAAGTTTATATGGTACATTTACCCCAGAGATTCCTGATTGCTTAAAATAAAAAATTAACACGATTAATCGAAATTAACCCGAACGCGATTTAGCAAAGGATGCGATTTTTTTATGCGCAGCTTGTCAGTGAAGCACGGCTCTGTGATCAGTAGTAAATGCTGCTCCATCTGAAAGCCAGAGGGCGCTCACGCTCAGAAACTCCAAATATGCCTAGCAGAAATAAAAAACCCGCATCATTCCAGGAAATCCCAATAAGTGATGGGAAGAACTGGTGAACCGGTTTTTGAACCGGTTTATTGAAACGAATTGTCCGAAAGAACCGGTTCGCGGAAAAGTAAAAAAAACGGTTCACCAGTTATTTTACGTCTTCACGTAATGACGTCAATTCTAGCGTCAATTCTGATAAAAATACATTCAATTAAAGTAATTACTAATCATAACTTCAGTTAGATAATAGTAATCATCGTCACAATCATCTTAAGTTTCTTACATTTACATTTTGCAAATGAACCCTATAGGCGATGTACAAACGCGGATGTTTTACATGTCTTAAAGATATAAAGTAAGTAAACTGGTCTTCATCAATTTAAGTTTTTTATTTTGTTATTAAATAAACTTACATTTCGCCGAATTCGCCCCCACATTCAAGTCCTCAGTTAACTCGTGCTCATATTATCAGCACAGCATCAGTTGGCCGAAAGAAAGTTCGGTTCAGAGACGGTTATCACGCATGCTCAATATCTCCAGCTCATCGGATCTCGGTATCGAAGGTGTCCGAAAGAAACAGTTCTCGGTTCTGTACTGGCGATTCAAGAACTGCTGCAACAAAGATCTCGACTCGAGAACCGCTGTAGCAGTGTGTGTGCTGAGCTGAGAACTGCTGCAATCTGAATACAATCGACAAAACTAAAAAGTTGACGCATGTCTACAGTAGGGCTATCACTTTTGCAATAAAATGTCTTCACGCACATCAACAGCATATTTTCATCACTTACCAGGTAGTCCAACTTCCTCGCTTACTTTTCTCCGAACTATCTCCTTTTTTGTCCAGTCTTTGTATGAAGTTGTGTCATAAATTTCAGGGTGCCTGCAGGCGGCTACAATAATGCTCTTCTCCATTTTCTGATATAACTGGACATGTCAAACCGGACGTGTCAAAAAGCTCTTCGCTGATTGGCTTCCGCAACAGCGAGTCATGCTAATTTCCCGCTTGAGTTGAAATTAGATTGAGGTGAATATCGTGCGTTCGCAGCAATCGCATAGCCCAATTCGCAAATTATAGTCTTTTCGCATCTTTGCATTGACTATGTATGTACTCTACTCGCACAAATAATTACTTCCGCTTTTGGTGTGCACACATCATAAGAAGCCACATCATGTCAGGAACACTCAACTGACGTTATGAAGTGAGTTTGGAGTAAAAATATGTTATTAAATGTTACCTTTTGTTGGACAAGAGGTTCATAAATTTGTTTGGAAAGATGTTTGACGCATGTTGCTTTTTAAAACGCACGTTATAAGCAATTCAAACTCGCAGTTTTTACCACTGATCACAGAGCCGTGCTTCACTGACAAGCTGCGCATAAAAAATAAGCGCAGCCTTTGCAATTTCATAATTGCACTAAGCCAAATCGGTTTAAGCGCAATTTCGGATTAATTGCGATTAATCGTGCAGCCCTATTAGGAATTGTTGATTTGTTACTCTAACATTACTCTACTTATTGGTTTGATTAACATGTTGTGTGTAACCTGCGCTGTCATTGTCTTTGACCGTTTGAGATTATTAACATGTGGAGACAATGGCGGATATTCAATATCCACCATTCAAAGTGTTCAATATTATGCTTTTTCAAGAAATCACGGAGAGATGAGCGAGAAGTAGAAAAAGAGCCTACTTCACCTGCGAGTGAAGCAGCACCTGAGGCTTTCCATTTCCAACATTTGAACTGCTTTAAAGTTTGTTTGTTTTTTCATTTGTATCATAAGCTGAAACCCAATACTTACGTTTAAAAGTTTAATCCGGCAATTTCTCTAAAAAAGTACTGTCGTCACAGGCGCACAATTCTATTCTGGGGTAGGCAAGGCCGCAAAGGATTCATCTGTGGGATCCTTCATTTCACGAAAAACGAAGGCCGCATTTTTTTACCAAACAGCGTTAGATTACAGCGTGTGACCCCTTCTGGACTTCTGTATTTGTCATCTAACTGTACCGATCTGTGACGTCCGTACCATTCAACTTCCCTCTGATTTATACACGAGTCATGACCTATGGTTTACATCTAACAAGTAAAAAATGACAATTAAATAATAAAATGTAAATAATTTTTGCTTTTATGACAAAATTTCAATTTAAACAAGTTTTCTTTGTAATATGAAACTTATTATTTTTCTCACACAGTATAAATGGATCTTAAAATATATTAGCTACTTTTATATTTCATGAAGGCAGTCCTTTAAAAGCCAATCATTTTATTTGGTGGTCCTTGAAATCCAAACAGTCTGAAAATCCCTGGGCTAGTCAGCTAGTTTGTGAATGCAGCTTCACACAGTGAAGCTTCCACTCGAGGGAGGGATGTCATAGTGGTACATGATAAGCAAGAACACAAGCACAACCTCAAGGGTTACTTCCATGTTGAGTAGCAGTAACTGGAATAGACACATGCCCTCCATCGTATCTCGCTTCAATCTCAAACCCAGAGCTTTGGAGAGAAGGCCACTAAACAGTCATAAGCACTGCTGCCAGATGTTGTTACTTCATGCCATTATCTCAAACAAACTTTGATGTCAAAACATCAAAACAGTGAATAATTGCTTAAATTTTGGCTTTAGAAGACTTGAAATATAACCATACAGGCAACTTTATGGAACTTTTCTGATGGGTTTTTGTCTTTTTTGAAGCTCGACAGCTAAGGTCCCTAAAACCGGTCACTGTATGGAAAAGATCTGCCTTAAATGACATGCTATAAAGAAATGTTAGCCAATACAAAAAAAACACGTAAATGAATCAATTTCTCTATTTTTGCAAGCCCCATGAGCAAGAATGTCACATCTGGAGAAAAGCATGCGGGGTGGAAGTAAAGAACAAAGTGCTACGTAAACCGCCACCGATCTGAGTTGTTCTAGACTAGTGTATCGGAGAAACAACAGAAAGCTGAGAACATGAATGAAAATCATACATGAAAGCGTGAAGAGAGAAACCTCAATATCAAACAATTTTTACATGCAGTGCTGCAGACGTGCAAAAGAACAGTCTGTGCAAAGAGCCCCAGTGCTTTACTGATGGATCTTACATGCTTATTATCTTTCCTAAACTCATTTAAAGGCATCACATTAGTCGTTTTAAACAGCCCCTCATGCGTGCGTTGTTTAAAGGAGCAGTTGTATGGAAACAAACTCAATCTTACTAAATTGTGGTTGAAAGGTAAATAAACATTGCAATATAAATTCACTAAAAATATAATTCACTTTATCTCAGTAATACTGAAAAAAACATGTTTGACTGAATTGTCATTTCAAATAGAGTCTGTAAAAACCCTTAAGGCTACAGATTTGATTAATTCCTTAAGATAATATTCAAAGGATAATGAATGTTTCTAATATCTTTCCACTCCCAAAGCACCTGAGTGTTTTGATGAAAATATGGAAATTTGACATGAATTAGAGCCATACGAGTCTATAAAAGAAATTCACCTCTGTGGATACAGCGCTCGATCACCGCACTAATGTATCCCTGCAATATTAATGTAATTCCCATAAGCTTTATTTATTCAGATCCTTTAAAAGCACACAATTTTAGTCTTCAAGATTAAAAGCATCACTATTATAATCGATTATATTTAGGGTTAGTGATTTTAACAAACCCTTGGTAAACTTTAGTAACTCGTTTCCTCAAGAGGCATGAATGATACCTCAGTGAATTAGCCTATAATACATTTAAAATATATATTTCTTAATAATCTTAATAAAAATGTATTATTTACTTCTAAGTGATGTACAAATATAAATGGAAATGAAAATGTTTAGACATCAAGCAATACCACAAATTTATTTTGGCTTTAGTACAATAACAACATAAATGCTAATTATTAATGTTATTTACATCAAACTTTTTTTCATTCTGTTGTGAGACATTTTTAATAAATTAAACAAATATGCATTCAGTTTTGTGAAAAATATAATAATTATTTTATAATAAATAGTGTGATAAAGGTTTCTTAATTTTTTTAATTAACATATATACATTATATATTTCTAAGAACTGAACATTTAAATTGATTGGTCAGGATATAACCGTACATAAAATGTTCCTAATAATAATGTAATCATTTCCTTTGCCTTTAGTAAAATTGCAACATAAATGGCAATTATTTAAAATTATTTCTATGCCTTTGTAACATACATTTTTTTCCCCCATTATTTCATGAGTCATAGTGAGTCATGAGTTTCATGAGTTTAATAGTGTAAATTAAACAAATATGTATACAGTTTTGTGAAAAATAGTATAAATTATTTTATAATAAATAGTATAATGATTAATATTTTAATAATAATATATTTTAATAATAATAACTTTTGGCTTTAGTAACTAATGCCATTGATTTCATATTTAAATATGTTGTCTTCATAAAACAAATTCACACACAGTATAACCACGTCTTAAAATATACATATTATATGGAGGTACTAATTATAAATGTGTTGTTTTACATATTAAAAACACTGCAAACAGCATCATAGCATGCATACATACTATACAGTAATGAAGGAATGCACACACACACATTAAACAGTTTCATAACCAGTCATAGCCAGTCTCATAAACGTGCTGTAATGAAATGCCAGTATGGTGGGCTACGGGGTCCACTGGCTTTATATTGCCCTGGCTGTGTGTGTGTATGTGTGTAGAGTTGATTACAGTCAATTACAGTAAGCTTCATTCTTTATCACTGCATCAGTAAGCGAGAGCGTGAGCCGTGAAGTCCTAAAACAGGCAGTCTGCCACACTCCACCTACCTACTGCATCTGTCATCTGTCTCTGTGTGCTAATACTCCATCACTGGAGCTAAGACTGCAAAAAATGAATGATTTACACAGTATCTGCTGCTTTGAATCATTTGAAAAAACAAATGATTTTGGACACCTAAGCCACACAATAATATAATGATCTATATCTATAATATCTAAATGTCATTGCATTATGTATACACCAAGTGGCATCTGCAAACAAGTGATGCATGAGCTTTTGTTTGCAGTTATTTACATTAGCATAGCTACAGTCGTAGCATTTGCATTCACATACTTGCATGGTCTATTTTTAGGCCTTACACTATGTCAGAAAGAAAGAGAAAACATCTGATAAAGTGTGAGAGTCTAAAACTTGGTTCAGGAAAGCTACAGTAAATAGTGAAATGCAACAAATCTGTTGGTCATGTTTTGTATCTGGAGAATTGAGAGCGGATGATCCGTTCTTCTTCCCCAAAAGATTCACTAAAAGTTGCTGAGGCACAGCTGTAGTTTAACAGTGTCAGCTGGCCGATGCTCTCAGTATGAGAGCTTTAAATATAACTCTCACTCACTGATGGCCGTCTCGAGTGAGAACTAATGGATGGACTCGCATCCACTGTCTTCACGTGGCACGAATAGCTCCTCTGTGTAAGGTGCCACTGTATAGGTTTCATATTAATTTCTACGCAATTATATCATAAGCTGCTACATCAGCATGGAATTTGACACAGAGGAAAAGATCAAATCCCTTGCAGGCTAGTTAATGGAAAAAAGTTCAAGGTGTTAGTCATAGCAGGCCTACATTATGTAAAGAACAGTGTGAAGAACTTTAAAAGTAGTGATGCAACTAACACTACTAACAATGTGCATTTTTCAGTATATGACACCATAAGATAATGGTTCTTTATTGGCATTGACGATTCCATGAAGAATCTTTGACATAAAAATAAAGGTTCCAAAAGGGGGGCTTTGCAGTGATGCAATAGAGGGACCATTTTTAGTTCCCCAAACAAACTTTCAGTTTACAGTTTTTAGTGTAAAGAACATTTTTCATTATTAAGAATGGAAAGGGTTATGTCCGTGTTTTATCTGTGTTTGAGGTTTACAATGACTCGGTTTTTTGCTCTGTTTTCTGTGTCCTTTGTCCCTTTTCCCCACTTCTAGTTAGTCTCTAGGTTACACATTGTTTGATTATCATTTGCAACAGATGTCCATTTAGTTGATACACTGGTTTGTTCAGTGTATTTTAAGCTCTGTGTTTCCTTCTGTTCATTGTCAGCTCTTGTTGAATTATTTTGTTAAATAAACTAAAAATGCAGCATTTAGATAATTTTTTTCCTCATCATTTCAACCATGATAGAACCTTTTGTGCAATTAAAATGAATGTTCCATGAATGTTAAAGGTTCTCCATGGAATCATTAGTGGCTTTTGCACCGGAGGAACCTTTTGATAGTTCCTAGAACTAATTGCAGAAGTACACGTTTTTGGCGTATTCGCACCGCAGGAACTAATGATTTCAGTTCTAGGAACGACTTGAGGGACCTAAATAGCTGCTTCTTCAGAGTAAGGTCTAAACCAGATCAATAGGAACTACCAGTGACATAAGTGTGATTGGCCAAAGCACATGAAACACCAGCAGCTGCCATTTAAAAAAACACACATATAGCCTATATATTTACTCCACAAACTAACTCTATGAACATGGAAAACAGTGATAGATGGACCTCTCAACCTTTACGATAAGGAGAAAATCCAACATGACTTTGAGGGGACAAAGCGATTATTTCTGCTCAACTAGGGACATTGGGCATCAACCAAATGCTGAAGCTTTTTCATATACTGTTTGCTTTCTTGGTGTACGGTTTGCTTCAAATTCACAACAAGCGTGGCTTACGTCACCAGGAAAAGGCCCAAAGGGAACCGCCCTGCTGGCTAGTTCCTATAAAGTTCCTAGAATTACCCGGTGCACAAGTCCCTAAAAATGCCAAAAAATAACATTTATTTGTTGTGTGGAACTTTTCCATTGTGCAAATGATTGTTAAAATGTTCTTCACATAAAGAAATATAATTCCTACAAAGACAACCTTTTATAACCTTTATTTTTAAAAGAGCAGCTTATCCGTTTTCATAATAGTCTAGCTTTTCCAGAAACAAGCTAGTTTTTCCACAAGTATGTCATATGCAGCATAAACAAATCTGATACATTTTAGTGAATGTGTTTGTTTCAGAAGGTTCACCTGAATAAATGATTCACTTATCAAAACTCACGTATCTTCTCTTTTGAAGTGAAATATTTAATTAAATTATTGTGTTTGTCACTGCAGTATGTGTTTGTCTCAGTTATATAAATGCTGAGCATGTATTCTAATTTTAGCAGTTACACTCTTAAAAATAAAGGTTATTTCTTTGCTTCTATGGTTCCCTTAGGAACCTTTAACATCCATAGAACATTTCCATTGCATGATTTTTTATTTATTTATAATTTTTTTCGTAGTGGAAAAGGGTTCTTTTTTAGAATATTAAACTGTTCATAAAACCCCCATTTGGAACCTTTATTTTTACGAGTGCATTGTTATATTAAGAAGGGGTTACCCTAAATTATAAATGCAGATGTTTTTGTGCCGGATAAAATGCGCTAATTCCTGAATTAAACAGTATCATCTGACTGTTTTGCATTTATAAAGGCATTGCTCCCTTAAATAGCTTTAATAGTTGTCTACTTTCTTAACAATATGTTACAACTTTATTTAAATCAGTGAGTTGACTGTACTAAACTTTAAATTAGTTTGTACTGTAGTTTCAAATAATTGCTCTATGATATTTAGTCCTACTGTAGATATAGTCTATGAGTAAAAAGTATGTCAGTGATCAAGCTTCACAAAAGTAATAGCACACCTCTTTTCAACAATCTCATGAAATACTCAGGACAAGCACACCAAAGTTTAATAAGGTTAGAGGTTTGTTCAAATCCCTTTGAAAATAAGCTACAATAAAAATAATGCTTGTCTAAGCAAAAAAAAAAAGGAAAAAAAATGAATTAGCATGTTCTATTTTCAGCTTAAAATATGAATTTATCACAAACTGTACAGTAGCTGCTGTTTATATGCATGCAGTATACCGTTCAAAAGTTTGGGGTGGATACAATTTTAAAAAGCTGCATTTATTTTAAAATGTAATGTATTTCTGTGATGCCAAAGTTGAATTTTCATCATCATTACTGCAGTGTTCAATGTCACATGATCCTTCAGAAATCATTCTAAAATGCTGATTTGCTGCTCAAAAAACATATTTTTATTATTATCTGTGTTGAAAACACTTTATTTGAAATATAAATATTTTTGTAGCATAATTGTCTACTAATTAATTTAATGCAATGCATCCTTGATGAATAAAAATCGTACTTTCTTTAAAAAAAGAGAGAAAACAAGAAACGAAAAATCTTACTCACCCCAAAACTTTTGAATGGTTATGTACGTTTATAGATTCTTTATTAAAAGTTTTACTACTGTATTTAAAATGACTGATGGATGTAATACCTGTTAAGAACACCTTATTCTGTCTTCGGACTGAATCAGTCTTTGCGTTTTCTGGCCCTAAATGACCTTCTGGCAACATGAATAGTTAAAACCAATCAAAAAGGGGAGACCATCTTTTCTACAGAAGCCTGTTAAGTCAAGCTGTAGGCAAAACATTTGAGTATAATTGAATTACTATAAGGCTGACTTTATAATGAGGGGACATCTTGCAGGCCTCTTTGGTCCTGGTGTGAATATTTATTAAAAAAAGAGTACAGTGATGTTTTTTTCTGCACTGCTGATGTTAAAGTGAGCCAGAAGCTCTTTTCCAAGCTCTCTTCCAAATCGAACATATATTTCGATATTTGAGTGACAGGAAACACAAGCTCAAGTGAATAAGTTTCCCATTTCACTGCGTTCCAAAGTTCAAGTTTGATGAACTCTAACCTGCGAATTCGTATAGGACGTTTAATCGAAAATTGATACGCCACAGTGTGACCTTTCAACTGGATTAAAAGAATGCTAAATTTGTATCTGCAGAATGATCACAACGCTGTTATTCTGCAGATACAAGTGGAGTAGATTGCATATTTGTAAAACTAATAATAATTATGTATTGATATTGTTGAATTATGTTTTTCTTAAATACGCCAAAGAACGTGATGCCATTCTGCGACCATGATGGCATGATGCCCTTTCTTTATAAAGCATATCTGAAACAGTCCTAAAGGAGAGACCAAAGAGTGTAAAGTTTCACTAGCAATGTTTCCATCTACCTATTTTTATGCACAGTTTGGGATATCGCATAAAAATGTGCTGGATGGAAATGCCAGTTGCAAATGAATTCTAAAAATGTGCATAAAAAATGCGCTCATCTGAGTCGGATAATTTTTTTATCCAATAAGAAAACGCGCATAAACGAAGGAAACACATTTACAGAATAAATCATCAAAAAAGACATGTGACTTTGCGATGGGACGGTATAACTGGACCAACCCACAGACCGATCTCCGAAATGCTGATTTGGTCATTCTGAAATGCCTGAGCAAAGTGGTTCGGTATAATAACCTCTTACACAACTGCGTTCCCAAACAGCAGGAATCCACCTCAGATAACATGACCGTGCGCACTCTGATGTTTTTTGCAATATTCCAATTTTGCATAAATGAAGATCTTTTTGATGAAATCTGAGAACTTTCTGTACCTCTTATGGGTTTGGAACGACATAAGGTTGAATGAATTTTCATTTTTGGGTGAACTATCCCTTTAAGGCCCATTCAAACCAAGAACGATAACTATAACAATAACTCTATTAGTGTCGACACCAGTGCATAATATTGTTCTGTTTATTCTATACAGTTTTGTTGTCTGTCACTTTAAATGCTCAAGCTCTTTAAAGCAGGATGGACTCTGATTGGCTGTCAATGTTTTTATCATTCATCAGCATGAAAAAAATCATATTCAAGATCAAGATATTGTTTCTCTGTGCCGTTTTCGTTATAGTTGTGATGCGGACTTTGCTATGTATTAAGAACGATTTTAGAACTATACCTTTATCATTTTCATTATAGTAATTGTCCTTGTGAACGGGCCTTTAGTTTGGTCTTCCTTCTTCACTGATAGTTTCTTTAACAAAGCCAATGATGATATTTACAACAATCATTGTCAAAGGTCCATGAAAATGCTGTGACACACTGAAATATGTCTGTAGACATTAATAACAGGCAGCAAAAGTCTTGAAATTAGCTTTATAGTATTACTTTCACATTATGAGGCAGTTAGGAGCAGTTAGACTATTATGATGCATTTGTTTTAGACACTGGCCATCTACTTTCACTGTTGAAAGTGTTCCAAAACTCCAAAACAATTATTCTCCCTAATGGAACAAACATTAGAAGAAAATTCTCATTAGAAAATCCTCTTTGCTAAACAAATTGGAAACAGCTTAGGTGGAACTCAGGCACATTATATTCTCAAAAATCAGTTTCCACGCTTCGACTTTGAACCGACAGAGGTCAGTCATTGGGCAAGTTACTTCTCGACCCAGTTAGTCATCTTTCCTTTTTCATCATACAGTACAAGCGTTCAAAGCAACTATTTACACTGACCACAGAAATATTAGGCTATGCAATAGCATAACCAGCTGCACTCAAATACAAGAGCTGAACTGACATCATTTTAAATTCAGCAAAAGACAAAACATCAAAATATAAGTCAGATGAATTGACTTCTCCTCACAAGAGATCAAAACACAAAGCCACTGAAGTGACTTAATATTACATGCACAAAAAATAAGAATGAATAATCAGCGCTTCTCACTCAACAGCATTACTCCATTTAAAAACTATTAAGTGACTGTTAAAGTATTGATGCGCCTGCTATTGAGGATAACAGATGCACCGTTGCAAAAGGAAGGCAATAATCTCATTCCCCCCAAAGCATGCAATAACATCCCAGTCAGCTACTTCACAAAACTCACACAAAAAGTATCTAAATGAAAGGATATTTCAGTACAATACTCGTAGTAAGCATCTGAGCCATTTCATTTATATACACAAATCAAGATAATTCCTCTAACCAGTGAGCTTCCATGCAGTGGGATAGAGACCCTGCAGGGTTTGCAGTTGCTTGAACAGATTGTAAAACGTCTTAAAGGGCAGAGGGGTCTCTAACCCTCAAGAGCACACAGAAGCTGCCTGACTTAGAGTGATAAAATGACAGCAGTCCTCCACCTGCACCACTGAGAGCATCAGCATCAGCATCAGTGGTCCTCTAGCGCAGGAGGACGCTGAGGGAGGAACTCGGAGGATGCAGCACAAATCTTACCTTGAAAGGGAACATATGACATGTTCCAACGGCATTGAACGTGCTCTCAGTGTCTCATCAGTCTCTCGACATGCGAAAATATCCTTCAGCAGTCAAAGGAAGCCAAAAACCCCTTGTGCTCATGGACTGCGTCGACGCTGGAGCGATATTCCCGTAATGCGAATGGAAGAATCGAAACAAAATCATCGTCCATGCTCGACAAGAGCCATTGGAATGATTACAGCCCGTATATCGCATCACATATCACACACGCGCAAAACAAGAGTGATGAAGAAGGAGAACGAAGGGAGAGAGAGAGAGAGAGAGAGGGAGAGAGAGAGAGAGAGAGAGGGGGGCGGTGAAGAGAGAGAGCGCGCGCATGTATGTGTGTGCACGTTTACCAGTGTAGATCGATCTAAATGCACTGTGTGTATGTCTGTAAATTGGATTTGATATAATCCCATTTAGATTCAATTGACAATTAACCATGTAAATACCATCAAATATGAATATGGTCAATATAAACCAGAGTAGCTACTACGGTAGGCTGTTTTTCTGATGCCATCGCTATAGGTTCTGAAGTTACACGTTGAGTGAACAATTCATTTGAACCTCGATCTAACATCTTTAACTTTTTTAATATAAAACTATGATTTATGACTGCTTTCCGTTATAGGCTATGATAAAAAATATATATATATATATGGGTCGAATATGGACAAACCCAGCCGTTGGTTTAAATTTTTTAATTAAATTTTAAACACAACGTTTGGGTTTGTCCATACTTGACCCAAACAACCCATCATTTTTTAATGTAAAGCAAAGTATTACTATTGCTCATGATTTTAATAAAGCAATTGGCTAGATAAAAGGGTTAGTTCAACCAAAAATGAAAATTATGTCATTATACTCACCCATGTCGTTCCAACCCCGTAAAACCTTCGTTCATCTTCTGAACACAAATTAAGATATTAGGCTTGTTCGACTTCATGCAGCTCTGCGCAGAACGATCGGCGGCTGACTTGAAGCAGTGCATGCCGGTTAGAAATTTTGTCCGACTTGATACAGCGCCGACGCCACGTGACTGTGACGTATGCCATCAAAGTAACGCGAGAGCGATTCGAGAGTAGCCGGAGAACTCAGCCAGCGCAGCTTCTGAAGAGTGGCTGCTCTGGGCTGCACGAGCTCTGATGACGACACGACAGTTCCACGATTGGCCGGATTCACCGCATGACAACGATCACGTGTGTTTCGTGTTTATTCGACCACCTTTAGTTCCTCTACAGCTCACAAATCATTTTTTATAACAGTAAGCACTCTTTTCATGTAGTCCTAATGTTATATTGTGTCATGTTTATCCAAATAAAACTGATTAAAAAACGTCGATTCCACTTCATTGATAGTAGGCTAGCTGTAGGCTTATGGTGAACTTTATTCTTGTTCAAACAGACGCTGTATGAAGCAGTACATAAAGTATTGAATGAAAATGCCTCTGAAACATCTGTGTATTTAGCAAATATTGCATTTATTTCACTTTAGCTGTGATAAAGTATGCAAACACCACGTGAGCGGTCACTACGGGAACCAGAAGTGTCCGACTTCACGTCTCCGTTTGCAGCTCCTCCCCGCCTGCACGCGGCTACTCTCGCCGATCGCTTACATCCAGCCGCAGCCGATGTCGAACACACCTATTTTTGATGAAATCCGAGAGCTGTCTAACCTCCCATAGACTGCAACGTTATCACCACTTTCAAGGCCCAGAAATGTAGTAAAGACATCGTTAAAATAGTCCATGTGACTACAGTGGTTTAACCATAGACAGTAAAAGAAATGGACACAGCGACCCCATAGACTTCAACGGAGCAAAGTGAAGTCAATTAGAAGCATTCACTTCCTGATTGCCAAGCCACTGTGCAGGCTCAAACTGAGCTTGATGACGTAGATGTCATGTGAGCAACCTGACTGACAGATGTACGTCTTCTAGTAGCTGTGCCAAGAGGAATCTGAATAATTCTCTTCAGAATCTTGCAGAGCCGGAGATCGTGAGTATTAGCTGTCCATGAGTTAGCAGCAGGAGCAACTTTACAACTCTCTATGGGCTTCTCCCTTGACTTTATGCCTCCACGTCCCGCCGATTGTGCGCGAGCTTCTACTTCTGTCTATACGGTAATTTATCTGTGCAACACGGAGTCGCGTGTTATGACGCAATCGTTAGCCTATTTTTACAAAAAACTTCTTCTATGGGGCCATAACATAAGATACAAGGTAATGGAGCCTTTTATACATTGTCGTGTTTCTTTAGAAATAAATAATGGACACATGGAGTCTTTAAACGCCTCAGATGTAAAGTTATTTGCTGTCAAAGTGACGCCAAAACGAATGGGAGTCAATGGGATGCTAACAGCAGGTGAAGGCTTGTTAGCCAATGGCGGCCCCCAGGGAGACTTCAGTTTCTGACTGGTAGATTACCCCCTTGGGTTTAACCTTAATGTTATGAAGGGACGAGAATACTTTTTGTGCCCAAAAAAAAACTACTTTATTCTTCTCTTCCATGTCAGTTCCTGACGCTATTCACGTGAGCACCAGGATGCATGCTTGCGCTACTGAAGGGAGGCCAATGGGAGCCAGCTTTCAGATGTAAACCCGGAAGTCACATGGACTATTTGCAAAGCACAGACTTAAAGGGATACTTCAGGATTTAGCATTAACCTTTGTATTAGTAGAAAACCTGTAGTATTTTCGAATTACTGTGCTTTCCACCCTCATATCCCCCTGAGACAAGAGATTTATGTATTTTTTGTCTGGAAAAAAATCCTCAGATGACGCAAAAATTGGGTTAAAAAAAATCGGAGGATTTTTTGGCCAGAGGCTAAAGACTACAGCCAGTAGTAGGAGCTGTCCCACATGTTCTCAACCCGCCCATAGAGGGTGGGATCTCACTCACAGAATGTTCATATATTGTCAGCCATCTTTTTTTGGAAGCTAAGCTAGCAGGCTCTTGTTCTGTGGAGAAAGCTGAGTAGTAGGGGTTACGGGTTACCATCCTCTTTTTCCCGGACATGTCTGGCCGTCGAGGGATTCAGCTTTAGCGTTCTGCAGTCGCCATTCATTGTTTACATGCACACCTTTTGTTTCAGTCTAACTGAATTCATTCCGATTGGTGAATCTGAATGTAGTGTTTACATGAACGCTAAACAAGTGATCGGTAGATGTGCGTTTTAACATTGCTAAGAAAATTCCTGCTCCTCCGTGAGAGATACGAGACCGGTGCGTCTCACAGGTGCCGCTCATCAGTAATCACGCCACCGGCCTCGCACGGCCCTCAGTCTCGTCCTGCTCACCACAGTAAACATGATGAATGGCGTCTGTAGAACGCAAAAGCCGAATCCCAGGCAGACTCACCACGGAGACTCACTATTAGCTAAGACTTGTTGTTTAACAAGTAACCGGTATAGGCATGGCCTCCTAGGGCAGCGAAGCAAGTGCATTCTGGGAGTTGTTGTCTTTCATCCACATAAGCCAAAAATAAATTTTCTGGCTTTTCTCAGTCTAGAAAGTTCCAAATTCAAAAATAATTTCATATACTTACAGGGGTGAAGTATCCCTTTAATTTTACCTGGTAAGATGAATCTGAGCTTAATTGGCCCACAGTATTTTAGCCTACATTTGATTTACCCCATTACAATAGTCCCTTTACAGTTATTGCTATCATAAAAATACACTTACTTGTAGGTTTAAAATTCTAAATAAGGCCATCAACAAACATTTTAGCATATATATTTTATGTACTTTATTATGTCTTTCAATTCAAACATTTAACAACATTATACAAAAGAACAGTTGCTTTAAAGACAGAATATTTCCCCCAATACTTAAAAAAAAAAAAAATTCCTTATTTTTCCTTCTACTTTTTTCCTTTTTGTGATAATACCCACCAACACATAAAAAACACATAATTAGAACAATAACCAATAAATACAGTAAAACACTTTAAAATGAAAAAAGACAAAATAAATATTAATAAATAATAATAAAAATGAAACATTCACATATTTATCTCAAACTCTTATAATGACACATAATTCATAATACGTTATTCAAGTAATATTATTTAAATATAAAATAATACGAATATTAAGTAAATAAATTAAATAACTAGAATTAAAAGGGAGGGAGTGTTATGTAAAAAAATTAATGTAATATTTATTTTATGAAATATTCTCTGATTTTAGAGTTGCCTATATCTTTTAAAAATGTATTGCTCTTAAGTTGTTATCCTCTCCATAGTGCACTTTAGAAACTAAATCTAACCAATCATTTAGATAGGGGATTCTTGCTTTCTCCAATTATTTTTTATTGCTTTAAAATCTGTAAATCTCAGCATTCTAAATAAGAACATCTTTATTAAAAAGCATAGGTCATATACCCAAAATTATATGTTGTACCTTTATTATATTTTAAAAATGTCTTCCCTGAATTACTTCTGTTCAAGTATAAAATATATTAATGTAATGAGCTATAAATTCACTTATCCAACATACTAAAGATAAATATTTATAATTTGAAGATATTTTCTGGTGTTATAAAATATTGCAAATTAATTTTCTAAGCAAAATGTATATTTTAGTCAGAATTATTGCGCCCGTATTCGGCGCGCATCTAAAATAGCAGCGCTCGTTCAATGTGAAGTTTAGCAGCAAAATGGATATATTTGCACGTCTTTCAAACATTTACAGATGGAGAATATACCTGTGAAATTTAAGTTTTGCACCGAGGAAAAATACCATGTCTCAAATGCATGAAACAGCACGCAAAAGAAAAAAAGAAAAAAAAGCTGTTTGATGGTGGATCGATTTGATCCATTCCAAGGGTTGCTTAGGAAAAGCGTGCACACGAAATTATCTAGACTAGATAAACGTGGATAAAATTAGTGGGATTGCGTGACCTTCAATGTCTTTTTATGAAACCGCTTTAGCCACAACTTTGTTAGTTTCATTCAAGTCAGGTGTTGGAGTTTAATCCCTGCTTTTCTTAGCATCTTTTATGAAACCGCCATCAGTTGTGGTAAATAGAAGCGCATGTTCGCTTGACATGTGAGAACCAATGTGGTTCATTCTTGTGTTACGCAGCACGTCGCAAAAACCAATAAGGTTAGTTCTTGCGCGTCAATCAGGTTCGGTTGAGCTTCTGTGTATGTTTTCTGATCAATGTTTAAATGTGAATAAAAGCCTAAATTCAATCTGTTCATCATATAAAAAAGCGATCGAGTCTCTTCAGAAAATTTGGACTAAACCTCTCAATTCATATTGATTAGTTTTACGATCTCTTTAGGAACTTTTTGAAGTGTCAACGTTGCTAGCTGTCAATGGATGGACAGAAAGCTCCCTTTCTTCATTTGTGTTCTGAATATGAACGGAAGTCTTTCGGGTTTGAAACAACATGAGGGTGAGCAATAAATTACAGAAATTTCATTTTTGGGTGAAGTAGTCTACCCCTTTAAGTTTGTCAGCAACTTTTTTTTTAAAAGGTCTTTAAAATTCAATTTTGAGTATGACTATGTGTTAGAACAAAACATAAAAATCTCTTCCAGTCTTTTTTTATTTTTTATTTTATTGTAATAAAAACCCATAGATAATTGCAGACAGAAACCTTTACCTATGAAAATTATCTTCCAGGTTTTAGGACTACAAACTGAACATTTTGGATTGTCATTCGGCTATTAATTATTAGTACTCTTATATTCTCTTTACTGACATTGTATCTCTTACATTGCCAAACTATTAATAAGCATAAAAAAACTCTCTCTTTACCAACTAAACACATGCTGCCTTCGAATGTACAGTAGGCCTACAAGTCAATCAGTATTTTGACATTCATATAGGCCTACTGAAAATAGAAACAAAATACAGAAGTAGCCTAAACAAATAAAAAATGCATGGAGGCAATGCTATTTTGCCTACACAAATACACCTGCTGCATCACTTTTACACTGACAATGCATGGTAGGCTATCTAAAGAAAAAAGGTTAGGCCCAGCTCTTTTATATTTAACAAATCAAGTGTTGAAATAAAGAATTAAAACTTAAATAACTTAGCAAAACCATTGTTTCCCCGCCATCTTTCATGCGAACAACACAACACCTTTAACTTGTTTTTTTCACTGGAAAACACGACTGCTTGGTCAAAATCATGTGCACGTAAATAACAATTACGATATTTCAGTTCACTTGAAGGAGACAAGGAGTAGCCTACTGTATTAACGCACATGTCTCTGAAGATTCTCCAGAGCCAGAAACTGAGGCCTGCTGTCAAGGCAACCGGAGCCAAAATGGCGTTCAACGGATATCTAATCTCCAAACTACAACATTCCAGCCTTCTGCTGTTATGTTATTTCTCAAAATACTTTACAGTCAGTCATTATAAAACATAATACAACGTGCTTGAACCTGTGAGAAGTATTATAACGAACTTCCTAGTGTTATAGTGCTCACCTGTGAGGAAGGTGGGCGTTCAATGGCCGTACACGGCTGCCACCCGGTGGTCGCAATAATAAATGCATACACATCTCACACACACACACACACACACACACACTCACACACACACACACACACACACACACACACACACACACACACACACACACACACACACACACACACACACACACGCACACACACACACACACACACACACACACACACACACACACACACACACACACACATAATCTCTCACACACGTTGTGTTTTCATGTTTTATGGGCACTTTCTATAGACATGATGATTTTTAAAGTCTGCTAACTGTATATTATATCCCCTTACACTAACCATACCCCTAAACCCACTCATCACAAAAAACTTTCTGCATTTTTACATGTTCATCACTTATGAATTATAAGCTGTTTTTCCTCATCGGGACCAAAAAATGTCCACACAAGGACAAGGATTTCGGATACTGACATCTTTGTGGGGATATTTGTCCCCATAACGTAGGGTTTACAAGGCAGGCCACTCTCTCAAACACACACACACACACACACACACACACACAAAAACACACACACACACACAAAAACACACACACATAATTTTAATCTATAAATTAAAGGAAGTTATATATTTTTTATCATTATTTTTTATGGGAATTTAAACAGAGAAAGTCTACAAGTGCAACTTTTATACAACATAATGGTATCTTTTTATTGTTTGTTTACATTTTAGGTGTCAACCTAGAGTACATATAAACATAACCTGACAAAACGTCAAAGAATACATCAAATTAAACTTGACTATAAAAAAAAGGACTACAGTCTGCTAATTCTGGTCACCCTGACATAAAATTTGTCTATCTATGACCTAACAAGTACGTACCATGGATTTAAAAAATAAATAAATAAATAAAAACACACAATACATTCATTATCATTCACGGATAAAATGAGCTTCACATAAGGACTAAATGCCTCATGTTTTTATTCAGGTAGAATGATCTGCATGTAATCTGTATTGGACCTGATAAATGTTCGGGGTCTTGTTTCTGTCATCTTTAAATACATTTCTGTTGCAGTTGTTTGAGTTACAATAAAAGCCTACTTCCACCATGCAAGAAAAAAAAAAACATGACATAAATCCTATTTCTGAGATTAAAAAGTCTTAATTATGACGTATTTCATAATTTCAATGGCAATTTCAATTTTTCATAATTATGAGTTCATTAACTTTTTTATGTCAATTTCTGTCATAATTACGACAAAAGTTGAAATTATGAGAAAATGTTAAAAATTTTTTTTTTACTTTTTATCCAAATTATAACTGTCACAATAATGATTTGTCAAGTCATACTTATGACAAAAAGCATGTTGTTTTTTCTTTTGTTTGCAGAAATAGGCTTCCATATAAGTTACAGTGATGTTCACAGGGTTAAAAGTTATAAGAACAGTCTTTTATTCATTTAAATCCACTCTCTCAATACCTTGACAAACTTCTAATTTATGTTGTTAATCATTAAAAAATGATCTCTTGATGTTTAACGATGGGGATTATCTGCATTGTTTATGTTTTATTTGCCACCCATCATGAAACATTTGAATGATATGCTTACTATTAAAGGAATATTCCTAAATTCAGTACAAGATAAGGTCAATCGGCCACATTTGTGGCATAAAAATCGAGATTACGGTGAAGCATTCACAATGGAAGTAACAGTAAACTTTTGGAGGATTTAAAAGCAGAAATGTGAATCTTATCATTTTGAGCTTTAAAGCTGTTTAAATCATTTTTACAGTTGTTAAATATGGCTATACTATTAAAATAGTGAGCATTTTAACACTTCACTTCCATTGTAAATTTAACCGTACCTTTTTTTGTTTTTAAGGAGGGACAAGAGAAAATGAATGTTTGTGATAATCAACATTATGCCATAATTGCTGTTGACTGAACTCGTACTGAACCATATTTCTTTAATGACTATTTTTAGAGGAGAACTCATTTCCCTGTCATTAAAATATTACAATTATTGATATGACCGCATGAAAAAAAGCTTTCCTGAAATTGTACATTTTGACCGTTATGCGTACATGAACAACATGTGATGGCGATGAATAGCTTATAAATTACAAATCATGATAATAAAGTTCAAGGCATTCTAAAGGCGTTTTCTAACAGTATTCAAAATATAGGAGACACTGTAAAAGAAACTAAAGAGATTTAACAACAGTATAATCTCAGAGTGAAGCTGCTGTGTAGCTCAACCTGGATTTGCTCGCTGCGGTTTCCTTCTCCCGCTGCTCTCGAGACACCAACCTGCTCATTGATGCTTTCACACCTCTGCTCGTAACCATGCAAACCCTAATGATGCGTCTTGATGTCTCTAGCCCTTTCCCCTTTCTCTATCTCACACAGTCTCAGTACACGCTCACATTTCCCCATTCAACCAGGTACTGGACTTTTCCGTCCGCCGTCACGCGTCTGGCCAGGATCCGGACGGCGTCGCCTCCCCCCCATCCCATGGCCGTGGGCCCCCCCATGCCGACTGTGCTGGGGTAGGGTGGCACGTCACGCAGGAAGAGAGAAGGGCAGCTTTCATACCGCTGTCCGGGTGGGTGACCCGAGGACGGAGAGAATGGAAGGCAGGGGGCTGGAAGTCGACAAGGGTCCTCTGCACTGAACAGAACAATTACACAGACATGGAAAAAGTACTCAATTTGAAAGAACGGTTCAGCCAAAATCTACATTATATATATATATATTTTTTTTATCAAAGGGAATTTTGGTAAGCATCCTTATACAGATATTTTCTGTACAACAACAGTTTACAGCACACAAAAAAGAAGAAAATCTTACTTCGTATTTTTGTCTTATTTTCCAATAAAAATATTTAAGCATTCTCAAATCAAGAAACACTTACTTGAGAAGCAAAATTACTTCAGATATTAAGTCTTTTTATGACAAATCTATCAATTTTTTTTATAAAACAAGAAAAAATATTAGTCAGTAGGGTAAAAAAAGGAAAAAATTTCATTTGTCCTGTTGTCGTCAGAAACTGAACGAGGATCTGTTTACTGTATCCAGTGTAGACCATGAAATTTTTTTTTATTTGCATTTGCATTATATGAAAATTGTTTGCATTTGATGCAAAGCAACACTTACATGTAGGCAAATGTCAGCCGTTAAAGGGTTAGTTCACCCGAAAATTAAAATGATCCCACAATTTACTCACCCTCAAGCCATGCTAGGTGTTTATGACTTTCTTCATTCAGCCAAACACAATCAGAGTTATATTAAATAATATCCTTACTCTTTTAAGCTTTATAATGGCAGTGAATGGTACCTTTTTTTTTAAGGCCAAAAATAAAATCATAAAAGTAATCCATACGGCTCCAGGGGGTTAATAAATGTGTTTTTGTAAGGAAAATATCCATATTTACAACTTTATAAACTGTAATTACTAGCTTCCAGTAACAGCCGTCCGTGCGTTCACGGGAGAGTTGAGTTCCGAGGGAAGAGTGACCTCTGACCCCACACATGACGCATGTAGGACGTAAGCGCAGCGTAAGCTGAGGTGAGAGTAAATGTCTCTCGCTGTTCAAACAAAGAAGGCTGAGTTTCAAACAATCTCAAGCTCCTCTGACATTTCTCTTTAAAAAATCTCGTTTTAGACGTCTAATTCGTGACTGGAGTGTGTCTATCTTCGACACTTCCGTGTTTGTCGGTACGTCATGCATCGGGTCAGAGGTCATTCTTCCGCCGGAGCCAGGATATTATTTAATATATCTCCGATTGTGTTTGACTGAAGAAAGTCATATACATCTTGGGGGTGAGTAAATCATGGGATTTTCATTTTTGAGTGAACTATTCCTTTAAGCCACAGTGGGCGGGGCCTGTGGTGTGATGATGTATATCTATTTGTCATGAGGCAGTCATTCCCAAATGCATTTGCCCATGTGATGTTGCAGATCCCGCAATATCAAAACGAGCCATTTTTAGGACTTGATGAAATAAATTTTTGTTTTTAATGAGGATGATTTTAAGCTCTGAAACTTGCAGGATGATTTAATGGGTCAAAGACCTCTTTTATGTCAAAAGATCAAGGCAAATTTGATTTCTCATGCCATGACCCCTTTAAGCATGAACTCACTTAATATTGATACATTTTTCAGAAAACAAGACTTTCTTAAGTATTTTTCCTACCCAAGAAACTGTATCTTGTTTTAAGAATTAATAGATATTTGCAATTGGAAAAAAAGACAAAAACACCAAGTAAGAAGTATAAACACTGTTATTATGGTGGTCCTTTTTGGAGCTTGATACCTGCTGATAAGCTTGAATAAAGCCTACCAAATACCGGCTTGGAACGTCATGAGTGCAGTAAATCATTTTCATTTTCAGAATGACAGTAGCATTAAATTCATCTCTGATTGACTTCAGTGCATCCTTTCTTTACAGACCTGTAATGATGCAGAGTTCTAGACAGGTCCTGAGATCCATTGTATGAAGGGTGATAGAGCGCAAACATTCTCTTGGGAGGTGAACTGTAATACATAAAGACTTTTTTAAATAAATGAAACGGTGATTATGGTTCATAGTATGAAAGTTTGTTACCGCTATGGAATAAAAAAAAAGGTAATTGCGACTTTTTATCTCACAGCTCAGACTTTTTTTCTTGCAATTCTGAGAAATAAAACTCAGAATTGTGAGATGTATGTCTCAAATGCAAATTGATAACTCGCAATTCTGAGGAAAAAAGTCAGAATTGTGAGATAAAGAGTTGCAATTGGTCTACCTATTTAATTTAATTTTTTTCTGGCAGAAACAAGGTTCCATATCTAAAAATGTTTTGGTTTGGTGAACATGCTACTAACCCCAAACTCATCTCTTCCTCTGGTTTTCTGGGGTTATACAGGTTTGTCCCATCAGCATAACCGTGGCAACATGGCACCAGGTCAATAGCGTTTGTCGCAACTCCTGGTGGGCAAGTCTAAAATGACACGATCAACTGTTATAAATAACAACTATGATCAGTTTAAAAGGCATATTCACCAAGATATTCTTCAAAAAATCACTTAATAAATAGTCATACCGTATGTGTATACTATGGAAGCTTGTTTCCGCCATGGAATAAAAATGTAAAAGTTCATTTTTATCTCACTATTCAGATTTTTTTTATCGCAATTGCGTATTATAAAGTCGGAATTGTGAGATATGAAGTCAGAATTGCGTGTTATAAAGTCAGAATTACAAGACATAAAGTCACAATTGAAAGTTATAAAGTCAGAATTGCGATAAAGTCAGAATTGCAAGATATAAAGACACAATTGCCTGATATAAAGTCGCACTTGTGAGAGAAAAATTAACCATCTTTTTTTTTTTTATATTCTGTGGTCGATACAAGCTTCCATGATAAAATAATTAAGATTAAAAAATACAGCTGAAAAAATTTGACTGATATTATTTTATAACTGAGGTTCATTGTAACTTTAAATTAGACTGCAAATGTCATAAATGCAGAAATGCATTTATTCATGTCGCCTTATGCCTGTGGATTATTTATGATGATTATTACAAAATTGAGATGCCTCTCCAACAGAATGGTTTCTTGTTCATAAGTGCTGGAAAGCACAAAAGAAAATTAGACTTTCAAATGATATTAGGTGATTTCTGCCCATAGTCTTAAGATTTATGGCTGTGTTGGCCGTGTAATACAGCACACAGTGGGGGAGAAGCGATGGGGCCGTGTGACACCAGTGTGAGGATGAACTCGTACACATACTGAATCTAAATGACTGCATTATTCTGTGGTACATATCATACCAAAGTCAATTGACAATAGCAGTTTGATACAGCAGCTCAAAACTAGAGATAGCATTAGTGCCCGATCACTGGGAAATGATGGTAATGAACAATCACATTAACTGCATGAGGTTTGGCTAGTTAGCTATGGCTGTTAAGCCTCTATTGGTAGGTATAGATGTCCTTACTACAACGATCTGCATGCAAAAAACATTATTCTCCATTGAGAACCATTTAAAAATAAGTGTGTATTATGACAGATTTGTTTTTTTTGCTACCAACATATAGATACATATACATAATTTAGATGGTGATTACCACACTAAAGGAAACTGTGATAATAAAATAAAATAAAATAAAATAAATGGTATTTTGAAATAGGCCTACATATTTTTATGAAATTAAATAAAAAACTGCAAAAGTAAATGCAAAACATTACAGACACAAATGGTATTTTAAAATATAGATTTTTTTATTTAAGATGTATGAGGAAAACAAAGTAACTGGATTACCTGTGCAGTGCAAAAATAAAAAATAAAAAAAAGGGACAAAACGAGATAAAAAAAAAAGCACTTGCAAAACAATAACAAATCATTTTTTATATGGATTAGGGGAAAAAGATGGACTACCTGCGCAATGCAAAACAACAACAACAAAATAAAGCTAAACAAGATAAAAAAAAAATATGATAAAAATAAATAAATTAAAAAAAAATAATAATAAATAAATAAATAAAATAAAATAAAATACTATGACTCCTACCCAAAACTTGTATATGAATTGATCAAAACATAACACCAGAATGTAATTTTTTTTTTGCACACTTACCCGGTGGAATAAGAAAAATTTTTGTCTTACAGTACAAGTCCTAGTTTTTGAACAAACCCTTTTCAAAATGGACGCATGCAATCATTGTGACTTTGTGTACATGCATTTTATGGCTACTTGCAAGGCTAGACAGACCTTGTTGACTCAGAGTTGCATGTTGCAAAAAATAAGTCAAATGAATATGAAGAGAAAAACAAACCCAAAAGGTGATGCCAGGTGTCTTTCATGAATGAGAAAGTCTTGGCCTCTGCCAGACATCTTTTGATTGCTGCTGTTACAGGCAGACGCACTGACCTGTGTCTCAGTGACCCGACGCTTTGATTTACGGGCCTCCGGACCCACCGCTCTCCGCTGGCAGGACAGTGATGTGGGGCTGGAGCAAAGACAACTGATTTTTGAGCTTGGCAAACATGGTCACATAAAACAGTCAATAATAAGTCATTATATTAAATGTGAAACAATATTTCATACTGGTGATGTTTTTGCATCCTGTTTTTTTAGCTTGGCAACCATGGTCACAAAAAAACAAACAGTAAATATTTAAAATAATATTATTAAGAATAAATAGAATATTTTAAATATTGTTATAATATAAATTATATGAAAAAAATATAAATCACACAGTGTTTTTGTGTCCTGTTTTTTTAACTTGGCAAACATGATCACAATTTATTTTAAAAATTTGACTTTTGTGTTTTTCATGTTTAGGAAATCATGAAGGTGAGTAAAATAATAACAGGAAAAATTATTTTCATTCCTTCAAAGTTAATTCGGCCTTGTGTTAAAGACAACTTAGAGGGTTTTATTGTTACTATTTTGAAACGTCTTTATAATCTTTTAAATAAAATTAAAAGACATTTTGTTTTCGGCTTATGTCATTAATCCCTCTTACCTTTTCAACCCTTCCCGTCTTCAACTTGTGTTCATTCTGGTACTGTATGTGATTTATCCATTGTATTGAATTATCCAACAGAAAAATATCTATTTTACTGATATCCTGTTTTACTCAGAAATACATCCAATTACAGAAGTAAAATAGTTTGTGAACTGCATTTAATGCCTCTGACCTTCTCCTGTGGGTGATGTTGATTGGCTGTTCAGCGATGAAAGGAGATTGGTCCGATGACAGAGGGGGAGGAGCCCGAACTTGGAGGCCGAAGAGACACTTCTTCTTCTTTATTTCCTTTCCCGAGACAAACCTTTACGACAGATCAAAATCACATTGGATTGGTATTCAACTGCTGTTCTTCAGGGCTCGCTGACAGATTTTTATTTGTTCCTGGGCGTCTCACACTCGCCAACTAAAACATCTGATTCGGTTATTTAAGTGCTAGCATTTGAGCGCCATCATCCACAAGCCTTGACAGAAGGAAAATGGAAATGGACTTTGAATTATTTATTTTGAAAGACAGAACCACCTTCAGCTATCAAAACACTATTTGTAGAGAGTGAAATAACACATGCAGAGTCACTTATAATGTAAAGCAATTACAGTAATGGTTTTGCAGATATTATTGGAAATATGTGCTATACCCTATGGGCTGCAACATGGAAATCAAGCAGAACGGCAGTTTTCCGAGTATAATCCGTGTCTCACCTGTCTTTGTGGGAATTTAAAGCATTGAGCAGGTTTTGGCAACGGTCTTGCCTCGGTGTGTCCGACAGCTGAGGGACCAAAATATAGAGTCGAATGAAAGGCAGTGTGTAACAAATGCATTTGAAAGGTAAAAGCTCAGATTGACCACAAAGAGAAAGTATTCAGACCTACATTCAAAGTGAATACATTCACAACGTGACATCAAAATTGACCTTTTTAATTTCCTTAAAACCTTGTGAAAAAGCTCTATGAGTGCAGGTTTCTTTCCTGTGTTGATGTATTTGTTCTTGAAATGTCGGACCGGGAAATATTGAAGTGCGTAATTATAGTCAATATCCTTTATGTCAAATCCATGAATCATGATGGGCGGGTGGCATTTACAATTTATGAAGGAAAAATACTTATTTTGGAGAAAACATTATAATTGCCCAATCAAATTAATATGAATAACATTTTGAATTAGTCTTTTTTTTTTTTTTTACATTTCAGTTTTCCTTTCAGTTTAAGTTTAAGTTTTAGTTTTTTTTTTTATTGTTTTAAATATATATTTTTAGCATTCAGGTATATTTATTTATATTTGTTTTTTAATTAGTTGCTAATGCAACATTTCTAATTTTCATTTGTTTATTTTTTTTAAGTTTAAGGTTTGCATCTAATAATTTATTTTATTTCAGCGTGATTGCAATTAATGAAAGAGAATTTTAGTTGACAATAACAATACTGATTTATATTTCTCTGCCTCTAAAACGACTTTTGATCCAGTTTCTTGTAAATAAAATAAGTTTTTTTCTTAATAAATACCCTGTTTCTTTCATAAATATGTCAGAAAAATTGCATGTTGACTTTAAACTGAGCTGTGCAATTTTCCTACCGTGCCAAGAAGCAAAGATTCCCAGTTTTCATTTGCAAAAGACATGATTTCATGATCGAAATCAAAATACTTCCTCTTGCAGCACAGGGAGAGGTGATACAACACCAAATGGGCCAAATCTACCCTGCAATACAACAGAATAAGGATCATCAGAAATGACATTCAGCTCTTCAGATCAGTTCTTGATTCAGAACAGAAGAAGTGCACTTACCAGGTCATTGGAAGCCTCTGGATGGTCTCTAGACCATTTGTGCACGACGAGCACTGGAACTGATAAAAGCTGAAAGGTGAAGCGGAGACACAGATGAAAAGGTTTAGACAGGATTAGCTTAGCAACCGCATGTGCTTAACAATGGCATCATCCTCACCGGTCTCCATAGAGAAGAGGTTTGGTCAGGCACTGAGTGCAAGCTTCATGAAACCACTGCCCACAACTCCCACACTGCAACATCTTCAGATTCCACCTGGCAAAAGCAACATACACACACTCCTGAAACTAAAAGTAACTCACTCTGAACTTGCTGCAATTATTAGTTGTGCAATTCCTTTTTAAAGAATTGACTTCATACATTTTCTGCATATACAGTGCACCCAAAAATATGTACACACTTAAGACACACTTAAAATGTCTGAATGCCACAAGCCAAAATATCAAACCAATTAGCGTCTGCAAACAAATGACGCTAGACCCTTTTCTCGGAACTGACGTTACTTTTCTAACCAATTTTTGCTCAGTGCCTTCTAATCAGCGAGTTTTTACTGGATGTATGAGATTTGTGTGAGATGTCAGATTTGCTTCGGTTAACAGAGCTGTTCCAGCCGAATAACCACAGGTGTAGGAGTTCATTAAATATAAACGTGTTATCCTAACATTTCACAAACCTATGTAGACCCCAGACCTACGTACATGTAGTTCGTCTTACATTTCATATAGTTGATTGATGATGAACATGAAGCAGGGAAACAACTCACTGCGTATAGACGGAGCCTATAGAATGCAGTTAGAATGCCTCTAAAAGTCAAGATATCAGGGCAAAAATGCCCCTGTAAGTTTTGTTTCATTTATAGGCCTAAATGATATGAAATAGTTAAGCAACATCACATGAGTAATGAGTGCAATATCACACAAGCGCTGTTTTAATCCCATGTGCAAATGTGATATTGATTTTATGTAGCAGTTTAATAAATGAGAAGTCAATATTGTGATATGGTTTATACACAATATTGTCTGTTTTGGCTTCATTTTTCCAACAAAAATAGTACCTATAAAGCCAGAGCAGAATTGTTGTGGGTCTCCGAGCAACACACAGCATTGTTTCATTTCTGAATGAATCCGTGTTTCGAGTGAACCAATGATTTAATGACCAAGCCTTTAGATGTGTTTGACTTGAGGCGATGCTGTGCACTGCAAAAGCGATTCGATAGCAAACAGCTCTACATGCTTTCAAATCGCTCTGGTGGTACTTTGATGTCATACACAGATTGCCAAACACTCCTGTTTACTTCATTCCTGAATGAATCAGCTGTTTGAATGACTTCCTCATTTAGACATTTAGAGACACCTACTGGCAGTTTTAGTTTTTTATTTAGACTATCATTTCATTGAAAAAATTATTTTATTATTTGAGGATAGTTTGCTTAAAATTTTGAATTCTGCTTACTGACATTTACTCACCCTTGTGTCGTTTCAAACCTGTATGACTTTTTTTTTTCTTTTGCGGAACATAAAAGAAGATATTTTGAAGAATGTTAGTAACCAAAGTGTTTTGGTCTGTAAAAACATCTAAATACTAATTCAGTATATTGGAATATTTATGTGATGCTAAAATGCTTTAAATTATCTTTTGGGGGGATCATTTCTCAGACAAATTTGATGTGCGATTAATTGGTGATTAATCAGATTAATTAATCGGCATATAATGTAATGTAATCATATATTGTCATGTAATTAATTAGATTAAAAAATGTAATCGCTTGGTAGCTCTATATAGTATATAAAACATTTTTAGAATGATATATTGCTTACTGTTTTTTAAAAGTCAGTCGTATGCATTATGTATCTGCACAGATATCCGAATGACCGACTTTATTTACGTCCAGTATAAAACGAATACGAATTTTTCTTTAGCACAAAACTAAATTGAATAACTTTTTTTTTTATTTCCTGCACACTGTCCACAAAATAGTATATACTTACTATATTTAGTATATACTTGCGCATACTTGTGCAGTCGCAGTACACTAATATTCCATTTTAAACATTGTCAGAGTCATGTGAGAATGTCATAAGTTGGACTCACTCTCCTGGTCCAGCACAATAGCAGTAACACTGCTGCTGGTTGGTCAAGTGCTGCGGGTCCCAGTCTAAAGATGACAGCTGATAGGGCAGCCGCACTTTCATGATCTGCATGAGCCGCGCGAAGCGTCCTCTTTTCAACGCTCCCCCTCTCTAGGACAGAACACAGCTCGTCATTACAATGTATCTCACCTCTCCGTGACATGCGCTCTCCTGTCATGTAAGCACATTTAACAGCGATTTCATCTGAAGATTGAATTTGGAGAAGACCCGCTGAAGGAAGTCATTAATATTTGCTGCTGGGGGTGGGGGGGGTTGGTGAATATGATTTTATCTTCAAATCAGCACGTAAGGCCTGTGAAACGAGCGCGCTGACAGACGGATTAAAGCACAGGCCCATTTAACGCAGCTCTACCACCGGCATCACCTGCAGAGTGCTGCAATGTAATAAATACGCAGTCAAGTGCAGTAAGCCATGGATACCCTTTACATCTCAGAGCAAGATTAAAGCCTTGTGTTAGCATGCCATATGAAATAGACCTTGAATGCCAACGTCGGCCGTGTTTCTAAATATTCACGTCGGGATTTAAGCAAAGTACAACCTTTGTTGCGACTGCAAAGACACATTGGCGACATATCCAGCTACTGGGGTCAACTTCAGGTTCAATGGGTGGTGTATGGCACTCTGGATGATAACCTGGGGAAACAATGGATCAAGAAAAAAACTGCAAGTAATGTATTACTTGATACACAAGGCCTAAACATAAATATAAGACAAATAAAATGAAAACCAAAACCAAAGATTTAAATCTACAGGTCTGTATAATCTACACAAGCAGTTTCTATTAGTCGGATTACCGTGGCGACATTTGAGGCAGTATACGAGAGGTTCTTTAAGAGGCGGAGCATCACAGATACAGCACACATCCTCTCCTCCTGAAGAGACTGAACACAAGACACGAGAAACAGACTCATTTACTGGACAGACGGCAACTAGATATCTAGCACACACCAACATTTCTTGGTCTTTAAATTAACAAAAAGGTCACACTTTTTATTAGGTGTCTTTAACTACTATGTAGATACAACCAAAAAATAAGTACAATGTGCTTATTGTGTTCACTTTCGCTACTATTGAGGTTGGACGTGGGTAAGCTTAGAGACAGGTTTGGTAGGTTTAAGGATGTGATAAAGGGATAGTTCAACCAAAAATAAAAATTCTGTCATTAATTACTCACCCTCATGTCATTCCAAACGTTCATCTTCGGAACACAAATGAAGATCTTTTTGATGAAATCTGAGAGCTTTCTGTCCCTCCATTGACAGATAAGCAACTACCACTTTGACGCTTCAAAAAGTTCATAAAGAGATTGTAAAACGAATCCATATGAATTGAGCAGTTTAGTCAAATTTTTGTGGAGAGACTCGATCGCTTTATATGATGAACAGATTAAATGTAGGCTTTTGACGGCTGTCACGGTTCAAACAAACAGGGCTGGGCAACCGTGCTCGTCATCACATTGTGCGTAAAGTTCAAGGGTTCCTCTTTTGCCGTAAACCGATGTGCAAGGCCGTCTGCCAGAAGCTAGTTATTTTAGTCGATAAAGTTTTAAATATAGATATTTTTCTTACACGAACGCATTGCTTCACTTCAGAAGGCCTTTATTAACCTCCAGAGCTACGTGGAGCACTTTTATCATGAATAGATGCACTTTGATGGACTTCCAAAGAAATACACCCATTCACTGCCATTATAAAGCTTGGAAGAGCCAGGCCCTTTTTTTTATATAACTCCGATTGTATTCGTCTGAAAGAAGAAAGTCATAAACACCTAGGATGAATTCAGGGTGAGTAAATCATGGGCTCATTTATATTTTTGGGTGAACCATTCCTTTAAGGTGTAAGTGAGGGCTCAACAGTGTAATTATAGAATTATAGAAGAGACTTTTTTTTTTTAGCAATTCCATTTGGGGACATCGTGATGCAACAGAAAAAAAAGAAAAAAAATGTAGAATAAATATTGAGGTTAAAATAAACGTCAATACTTTGTTTTATTAGAATTCTTATTAGTATTTTGTAAATCCCTCCTAATTCTTTCATAAGGCGTAATTTCTGATGCTATATCCAGGATTTATCACTAGAACATGTCTGGGTCATATTTCACTCAACTCAAACATGTCTGGGTCATATTTCAGAACAAAAAGAGATATTTAAGAAATTATATTTTTCTTATAGAACAAAAAGCCTATTTTTCACCACATTTTATTTTAATAGCACATTTTGCATCCAAAATCGTATTATCGTAATGCAAAAATAAATCTCATTCTCATTTCTATAATGAAAAATAAGTAAATGATATATTACAGTATTTAAAGTATGTATACATCATAGCAGTGTTTTTTCTATGAATTTATGTTGATTTGTCTTTAATTTATGTTGATTTATTTGGAAATAAAGTAAAAAGTAATGATTAATGAAAAAATCTAAAGTGAAAGGCATGCATTACATAGATAACAATTTAATGAAAATGTCACAATGACAATGAGAATAATAATACAAAAACCTTTACAGTCTTACAAAACAGCACACACTGTTTTTATTTTTTATTTTTTTTACTTTGGTTTTTGGATGCTTTTACTAACTTTTTGAGTTTGAATTAAAAGTTCATCCACTTACATGAGTGGATGTCTTTCCTGAGAACCCAGAATTCAGAGTTATCCTCAAATCTGATCAAACAGCACTGCTTGACACTGTCCACCTGAAAAATAAATACAATAGAGTTAAATATCACATTTAAAAAAATAATAATAATAATACTACACTGATATATATATATATATATATATATAAAAGCATAGCAAGTCACATAGTTTAAAACTTGCTTCCCTCTCTCTGCTAGTGTCTCTTTCTCTCTTCCAGACAAACTTTGAGAAAAAGAAAGAGCAAACTTACTCGTTTGACATTGCCAAGGTACAAAAGTCCATCGCTCCACCTGGCTAAAACATCCTCTCCTTCACTGACTCCCCCCATCCTGAAGAGCGCGAAAGAAAGATCAAAAAAAGATCCAGAGAGGTTAAAATGTGTTTCCACACAAGCAAACAGCAGCAGCCTAAAGGGTTAAACTCTGTGCATAGCGACAGTATACAGTACAGTAGGATAAATGATGAAGAGTCAATGCACATTGCAGTGCCACACATGATCAAAAACACTGGCTGCCATATGCAACGAACTATAATATATGCAGATGCCACAACAATGCATGAAAGAGCGCACAATTGATTGCATGCAAAATGCATGCATGCCAGATGTGCATAATCAATGCACACACAACTCATCAGAGCAGACACATATGATGGCACGCGCATGCACATATCAATTAACACGCATGACAGATCATACGTGGACGGGATGTACCTGTGTTAAGTGTTCTGCTCTGCTGGGGTCACAGAGAAGGGGACGAGATGTCAGACTCACATGAAATGCCTGATGCCCGGTGTTGTTCTCCGTCTCAATCACTGTCCCGAATAATCGGCGCGTTTGGAGAGTCGCGGTGGATCAAACGCGCGTCACTCAAACCGTCAGTGCGCAACCGTCTGTCCGTCCGTCTTTCTCTCTGTCTGTCGGGACATGTTCCCAGCCCTCCTCTGTCTCTCGGTTGATGCTATCAAGCGTGTTTATCAGGGAAGCGGCATGAGAATCAGCCCGAGAGAGACGCCATCATAATCTCTGCCTCTCTCTCTATCTCTCCTTCGACTTGTTGTGACGCAGACATAAAACACAGGGAGATGGAGAGGGAGGGATATCCTGAAAACACCTTCACATCTGTACGACTGACCGACATCCCACCGGATTGAAAGCCGGCACGACCACCTGCGCCCGACCCCACAGCCGCTCGGCCAATGCGCACACGCACAGCGGATCATTAGGGAAAGTTTGGAGATGTAATTAGTCCAGCAGAGCCGCGCCGAGGACTTTTTGGACTGGAGAAAGTTTGAAAATGCCCTTGGGTGCCGGCAAAATGTGGCAACGCTGTTACGCGCAGCCTTTCTTGAAAAAGAGATTTGAAAAGAGAAAACCTGCGTCATAAAAACCCCCACAATTTTAACCGATATGAGGGTTGAGTGGGAATACATTGATGATAAATTATAAATAAATCAGTGAGGGTAAATCATAACAATACAAAATACAAGAAAGAAACGCTTATTTACACAATATTTATCATATGATCAAATGCTTTGCATTATGCATTTCTTAAACAGAATTGCAGTATTTGTTGCAATAAATGAACATGAAACACACAAAAATGTCAGTGCAATATATAATATATAATGAATTATCAATAAATTATACATGCATATATATATATAGATATATATAGATAGATATATTAGTGCTGTAAATATACAGATATATTAGTGCTGTCAAATCGCATCTAACATGAAAGTAGATTTAGAAGTAGATGTATATGAGATATAAGTTGAATAATTGATTTACCAATTAGACCATGGTGGTCGATTAATACAGTCAGGGTGTCAGATAAATGTGCTTCAGCTACTTTGATTATTTATTTATTTATCACTTTATTATTATTATTATTATTATTACAGTTGTATAATATTATTGTACATGCAATATACAGGCGAAATAACTGAGATCACTTTTGTTTTACATTTTTATCCTTTTGAAGACGAGATTTGTTTCATGTTGCAAAACAGCCGACTGGTAACACAAGTAAATGAGGTAGATCAAAACAAAACAAAATCATGATATATCAAACACAACTGTGTAACACGTAGCCTATTGTGTGATGATGGTAGTGCAGGAATGTTCAAAATGGCCTCTAGCGTGTCTTTTGTAAAGCGGTTTTCTGAGAGTCCAGCAGGGGGCGCAAACACAAAAGATGCAAAGAGACTGGCTTCGTTCGTTCCTTTGTCAAATTACAGCAAACTCAAAACAGTCTGCGTTTAGTATTAGATTCTTTATAACTTAGTGATTCTTCATACAAACACGAAAGAGTTTTGGGTAACAACATACCTTTTGTATAATAAGTTGCCATGCCATTTAGAGAGCAGGCCTAAAGAGCTTGATGGGAGTGCTAAATTATTCATAAGCACCAAACCACTGTTTTAATTAGTCCACTCCAACGAATTGAATGCATAGATCACATTACCAATGCTTTTATTCACCATAACATCCTTTTAATAAACACATAAATTTCCCTGAGATGCTGAAGTCTTGCATAACATCGGTTTCTAACTCCATAACAGATGGATAGTGACACACCGAGGGTCACAATATGGTTTCTTGTGCATGTACAGTAGCTTTGTTTTAGAGTGGAAAATTATGAGCTTATTCATAAACACATAATTTAAAACCTGTTGTAATTTCCAGACATTTATTGTTAGAATAAACAAAACATATAAGAAGTGCTTAAACAAACACATAAGGTAATTCTATCGTTTTTCTGAATCCCCTTAGGCTGCTAATTTATGCCATATGTGGAGCACTATAACTGGAAATAAATGATAATAGACTGTAGTATGATGTTTATTTGGTGACTAAAGCAATTGATTGTTTTCCACTGCACGGTTTACTTGCATGCTATTTTTTGTCCTTATTTTTGTTGTCTTCTCTTCAAGGCTCTGCCATAAAAATATTGCAAGGTCAGAGTGGAGTCCACAGCTGACACTCTGCTCAAGGATTAGCTTTAAATAATCACCCTGCTAGGAACTGCCCAGCCATTCAAACGCATTAATCATTTACATCAAAACTTCAACACCACTGGCCACTTAAAATTCAGGCCGTGAAACAACACCAGGCAATAAAATACAACCTTGACAAAGTGTGAGGATACACACGCACATGCACACACACACTCACACTCACAACACTCACACACACACACACACACACACACACGCACACGCACACGCACACGCACACGCACGCGCACGCACACGCACACACACACACACACACACACACGCACACCAGCATTATGAGGACTCTAGGTTACATAGGCGTAATGGTTTTTATACTGTACAAACTATATATTCTATCCCCTTACACTGCCCCTGTCCCTAAACCTATACCCATCACAGGAGACATGCTGCATTTTAACATTTTTAATAAAACATTGTTTTTTATGTTTTTTAAGCCATTTGATTTATGAGGACTTTTGAAGTGTCCTCATAAACCACCCATAAGTTGTAATACCAGTGTAATACACATGTCATTATACAAATTTGTGTCCTCATAAATCACATAAACCAACCCACACATACACACACACACACGCACACACGCACACACACACACACACACACACACACACAGCTAAATGGGACTTCTTATTGACACATTCTTCATAAATAAAGCTAATATTTATAATGTAGTTATACACATAACATAAAAATCAAGATATAGGTTAAAATTTATATGCATGTAGAGCATTTTTGCTATAGCAAGTTTTTTCTTTTTTCTCATTTCTTTTAGGATTTTCATTCACTCTTGTCCAGGTCACTTAATTAAATAGTCCTATTTTACTAATTATGAAAATACTAAATAAAGTATAGTATATGTAGTCCCTCAGTAAATATGAGGTCATAAAACCATAATTGTATAATAATTATATAACAAATGAGACAATCAGTTATTGGACAAATAGTTACAGGAATAGTTACAAAAAAATAAAATAAAAATGATTGTAAAAAACAAATGAGTGAGAATAACGCTAAGACAGAGACAGAGAGAGAGAGTGTGTGAGAGAGAGAGAGAGAGAGAGAGAGAGAGAGAGAGAGAGAGAGAGAGAGATTGCAAAAAACATAAATTATATTTTAAATAATATTATTTTATTTAAGATGAATGAGGGAAATAAAGTGGCTGGAGGAGCAGCTAAAAATACTTTAGGTACTTTAGGTAAAAAATAGGTAACACTTTATTTTAAAGTGACGTACACGTTACTACATGCACTTACTATAGTAATAACAGTAAATTATGCATACTTACAAGTAACTAACCCTAAATCAAACCCTAAGTACATGTAGTTAATTAATATTACTCAGCAGTACTTATTTGAGTAAATAAAACAACTACATTACCTTTAAATAAAGTGTAACTGATAATATAAATATAAAAATAATTTAAAAAATAAAATAAAATAATTTTATTTCAGATGAATGAGGGAAATAAAGTGGCTGGAGTAGCATAAATATTTGCAAAATAACTGCAAAAAATAAATTATATTTAAAAAATAAAATGTTTTTTATTCAAATGGCTGAGGAAAAAAGTGGAGTAGTGCAACAAAATAAAATAATAAAATAAAGGTAATTGCAAAAATTGCAAAAAAAACTTGTATCTTTGGTATCTTGCATCTTTAGTACAGATGAATGAGGGATATAGCCCTATATATATAAAATATTTTTTTATTAAAATGTTTGAGAGGAAAAAAAAGTGGATAAAGTAGCAGTGCAACACAAAATAAAATAAATTAAAAGTAAATGCAAAATATATATAAAAAAATAATAGATGAATGAGGGATATAAGTTGACTGGAGTAAAGCAGCAAAATTAATAAATAATAATAATAATAATAATAATAAACAAAATAATTATATAAATATAGGGCTGTCAAATGATTAATCACAATTAATCGCATCCAAAATAAAAGTTTGTGTTTACATAATAAATGTGTTTGTACTGTGTAAAATTATTTTGTATATATAAGTACACACACGTGCATTTATATATATAAGAAAAATGTGTTATTTATATATAAAATATTTATATTTATATATAATATAAATTATATATAAATCTATATATAGTATATACATGCAAATATTTCTTAAATATATACAAGCATGTGTATGTATTTATATATATAAAATAATTATACACAGTACACACACATTTATTATGTAAACACAAACTTATATTTTGGATGCGATTATTCGCGATTAATCATTTGATATATATATATATATATATTAGAGCGAAAAAATATATATGTGGTTAATAAAAAGAACATGAAGTAGAGTAACTATGCAGAGCGTCGGAAATAAAGACTGCATGTATGCGTTGCATTGGGAGTTTCCAGACAGCTTCGTCAAAGCTACTAGTTCTGTGCTTCTGTCGCAACGCGTCCGGGGTGTAGATCAGCGACGCTGCTGCTGTGAAGAAGCTCTGAATTTACCGGGCAACGCTTCATCAGTGCGTCCAGCCAATGACCACACGCGCTGGAGCAACGGCAGGAACTGCGCCCAACGCGCCGCTCGCGCGTCACCAGCACACTGAACGCAACGCAGACCTCACCAACACGCTCATCTCGCAGCCTTCATCGGGCCGATAAGCATTGACGGGCGAAGCAGGAGAGGAGAGATATGGAGGAACAGAAACTCTGACTTCCGCGGAATCTACACGCAGGGGCGGATGGACGTGAGATCGGTCTCCTAACAGGTACGTTTGCGCTTCGGTCGGGTGAGATCGCGCAGAGGTGTTTTGAGCCTACGAATGTAGAGAGAAGATGATGTGCTGTCCTGTATGAGGGCTGTTACAAACTGTAAGTTCACGAGAGAAAAGTCATTAATAAAAGCGTGCGAGACGTACTTTGACCATTGCTGACATTAAATGACAATAAATGGAAACGTGTTCTTAGGTACTTCCCTGTAGATTCAGTAAACTGGAAATAACGCAGTTAAGCTGAGTGCTTTACGCAGGGTTAGGGACAGATGAAAGAAAGCTTTATTTTCCTGTTAGGTTTGACCTAATTCAGTCTTGTTTTGCACACTAATACTTGCACTTGTTTATCCCTGACTAGTGAATGGATGCATTCAAAAGAGCAGTTCAAAATGTGTCTCGTTTATGAACTTGCACTTGTTTGAAAGACCTTAAAGATTCTGGTTATTGCTGTTTGTGACAATGGCACTGAGCTTTGATGGTGAGCTGCGTTCTTCCATCCGTCTCTTCCTGAAAGAGATCTCTATCTGAAGCCTAATATAAATACCAGCGAGGGAAAGGAGGGACCTGAATTCAAATTAGAAGTTGTCTCTTGGCAAAGGGAAATGTAAATGATGAAAACAAATGATCTACCAGGGCGAATGACTCCCTTTTGCTGCTTGTTCTTCTCCAACTGAGCTCAGTTTTCTCTGTATGGTCCAGCGGCACCATCATGCTCCCCCGTAGTATGAGAACATCTGGAGTCGAGCTGCCTGGAGTGGGTTCGAGAGAAGTGCCTCTCATCGGGTATCGACCCCTACAGGCAGAGGTCCACGGACCTCCGGATCAGCTGTGGAGGGACAATGAAAACAGGGATTCAGATCACACGCAGGTAAGATGGCAATGATTTCGTGATTCACTCCTTATCATCATTAATATATTATATAATATAATGAGGGATCAGGAGGAGATGTCACACCTTTGGCAGGATCTAATCAATACAGGAATATGTAAAAAATGTGTAACCTGCAGGGAGAATGTAAAATCAATGCTTATAAATGAAAAAAAAGCTTGTGGTCAGTAAGCTTTTTTTTTAAAGAAATTACTGTAATACTTTTATTCAGCAACAGTTAAAACATTTATAATGTTAAAATAAATTCAACTTCAAATAAATGCTGTTCTTTTGAACGTTCTATGCATCAAAGAATCCTGAAATTATTACGGTATAAAAATATTGAAGGTAAGGTATGGGCAATGTTTATCTCTTTTTTTTAAATTATCGCTGCATCTGAATATGTCTTTTTCCATACTATAAAGTAGGCAAAAAACAGTACGTGAGCCAAGTAGTATGTCCGAATTCATAGTATTCATAAAACAGTAGGTGAAAAAACCCCAAATGACTTATTACTACTTCCGGCGAGATTCTGAAGTGTGCATACGATGGAAACTTTACTATCCCATGATGCCACAGGAGAGAATTTGTGAATGGAGATGAAGCAAAGCAACTGATGCCGTAGGTCACATGACAGTAACAACATGGCGGATGAAGTACGTCTGACATTCATTCATACTACACACATTCATACTGTATACTGTATATATATACACTGCCTGGACAAAAAAGGCGCTATTTGGATTTCAATAGGCAAATGCTAAAGATGATATGCTAGAAACATAATAATCACTGCAAAAATAATCCAATCATAGACTCTTAAGAATTTGCCTATTTAAATGCAAAAAGCGACTTTTTTTTGTTGTAAAAAGTAAGTTTCAAACCAAACGTACTACCCACTATACAGTATGAGATTTTGGATGCGGCATATATCATTATCGTTACCGTTATAGTCCTTGGTGTGAACAGGAGTTTAGAGTGTATTTTAAATAACCGATATTTTTTACACCCATATTTACACAAAAGGGGCATTTTTGTCAGCTTCTAGCACATTTTTGCATTTTAAAGGTCTGGTTAATTTTTAACCTTGGTAACAGCACATGAATACAATCAACAACAACATCATTTCTACCAAAGTGATCCTCATTGCGTTTCCTTGTTTACCCTTACAATGCGTTTCTATGCCTAAGAGAAGGGCACACATTTATCATACAGTACATCTGTTTTGTCTTACTGAATGCATTGGTGTTTTGTGTCTTAGATCAGCTTTCACTCGTGTATTAAACCTTGAAAAAGGATATTCAGCTGAGTTGTGATCCTTTCACTTAGTGTTTTCATCTGAAGTGTTGAATGCTTCGTTCTCATGAGACATATAATCATAAGGAAACTGAAGCTACAGTTGGTCGGTTCTTAGAAAAGCTGCTTTTAGTTTGACTGAAGGAGACAGTAACAAGCTGCAAATGTTCGTTTAAAGGGGATCTATTACATAACTAACTGTGGTGATGTAAAGAAGCCTGGCTGAAAGTTAATAAAATTCAAATACACTCATCTGGTGCTCTCCGACTGACCTGCTTTGTGTTTGTTTTAGCCAGAACTGTTTTGTTTTAGAAGTACTACGGGGTGGTGAGTTTCTTATCAGTCTAAGGCAAAAGCTCGCGTGCACAGCTGATTGTGACTCCACCTGGTATTCTCTCATGCTCTGTTTATACACCGGCAGCTTCTGCAGGCGGGCTCGAGCAGCACGTCACGTCAAGTAGCTTACATACATATCAAGTGTTCCCTTAAAATCGAAGGAGCTTTCAAATTAGCAACGACCACTTATTATACGCATATAAGAGGTCATTGCACTATAAAAGTATCCTGCAAGTTTCAGAACTGAAAACTTCCTTGTTAGTTAAAAAACTGCTTTTATTGCTAGCCAAGCTCAGAAAACGACTCGCTTCGGATTTTGTCACATTATTACGTCATAGTGCGACAAAAGACCACCTCTGTAGAGGAAGATCAACGCCTACTTCTACATCATTGCCACTTTAGCCCCGTCCACCAACTTGACATATCATGTAGTAGTAAATACGAGAAACACAGGAACACTCCGGCAACAAAACGATAGAGATGTCTCTGAGGATTACAAGACGTTTTGAAGTGGCCAGTTGTGGAAAAATACAGTGCCTTCCTTGTGATCCTAACATTAAAGGTTGTATCAGTGATTTCAGGCCCAAAAATAAATGATCACATTCATGTAATCTTTCCTAACGATCCGCTAGCTGTCCGCCCCATAAGCATGCCGTCCAAAAACCTCGTCTCTGTACACAAAAACAAATGGGTACACCACCACTCAAAACCAAAATAAACAATGCTTCAACCAATCACCGACAGGGGCGGGTGTTGTGAGGTTTTGAGCTCGTGCACGGCTGGATGCGAAGTCGGAGCAAAACCCGCCCCTGTCGGTGATTGGTTGGAACACTGTTTATTTTGGTTTTGAGTGGTGGTGTACCCATTTGTTTTTGTGTGCAGATCTCAGAGCCTAGGCTGCAAACAGAGACGCGGTTTTTGAACGGCATGATTATGGGGCGGGCAGCTAGCGGATCGTTAGGAAAGATTAGATGAATGTGATCATTTATTTTTGGGCCTGAAATCACCGATAAAACCTTTAAGAAAGCGTGGATGAATTTTATTTTTTAACGTAGTTCCAGTCAGATCGCATCAGTAAGACACTGTTTCGTTTGTTCGCTTCATTTTACTGTGGATTCGTTTTTTAAACAAGACACTTGTTTTATGACGCAGGCTTATATATATATATATAAAATATAAATTATATATAAAATAAATAAACATATATAAATTAAGTAAACAGTGCTTTTTATTTCATTATTATTATTAAAATGACAACATAATTATATATGTACATAAAATAGTTACATAATTATATGTAATTACATAATAACAAATAAAATAAACAGAATATATATAAATTGTATATAAATAAAAAAATTAAGTAAACAGTGCTTTTTATTTCATTTCTGTTATTATCATCATCATCATTATTATTAAAGAACACAAGTAGCCTTCAAGCATTCTTTTCACAGCATTTAAATTATTAATATAAAAGTATATGTTTATTAGTTATTTAATAATAATAATAATTTATTGTTATTTATTTTATATATCTTTATATATCAGATCAAAGTAAAAACAGTGCTTTTTCTTTAATATAACTGAATAAACATATAATTGTAGTATTGACTTATATTGGGGAGAACTCAATTGAGAAAATCAAGAATCTGTCATTGAAAAACCTATATTGATCAACAACCTCAAATCTAAATATTGAGCATGTGTCCGTGTCTATGGTGGTCAAGGCTTCTTTCTTGTCACAACATCCTGAGTATTGACTAGAAATTGCTACACCAAGGTAAAACTCATTCAACACTTGAGTTCCCCGGTCTAAAAACAGAAGCCCCGCTGGCTCATCATAGTACACTGTAGTAACTTCCCTCCTGTACAGGTCACATGACCAGCTCACAGCTCTTTGGTAAATAATGCAAAAGTCCACTACGAATCACACTGGCTCTTTGTGGAGACTTGCTCAGATGACACAAAAGCAAGGCCAGAGTAGTCTCAACAGGATGAAACTAGATCCGGCCCTTTCTTGATTCTTTAATGACCGTGGCAGGATGCATATGTGTAGGTCAAAATGTGTTTGCAGTCATCACCGTGCAACTTCCTTGTGTGTGTGTGTATCTGGGTGTAACATAAAAACAGAGAGAAAGAGGGAGGGAGATATGTTGAGGGTGGAGAGCTAGGAGGGCTAGATAATTGTTTAGCTAAAAACAAACCTCATCTGACCCAGTTTGTCTACAGAGCGCTCATTATGTCCCCAGAACGGTTCACCGTGGGCCACATGAGGCACCGTGTGTCACGCAGAAACGGCTGCGGGGAAATGCCAGCACTGCATCGACCGAACCTCTCAACAACAGTGTGGAAATGATTGACTGATTTCCATTAAGCTGCATTGTGATGGTCAGTGGCAACCGCTCAGAGACAGTCACGTGTGATTTCCATTAGCAGAGAAAGAGGAAAAGTTGGTCGATGCGGTAATAGATGAGAACACAAGAAGAGGAGAGATAAAAGAGAGAGCGAGACGAGGTATTCATAAAGGAGGCTGAAACAATAGGTATCTGTAAATGGCTCCCTTGTGATGTATTTACGATGCGTTTCAGTGAGAGTGCAGCCGGCAGGGACATAAGGTTTTTAACGTCTGGGAGGTATTCGCATTAGCAGGGGAGAACCGGGGCATTTTCATTCATAACTCACAGACTACTCCGAATATACCTGTCCTAAGGATGGCCCTGATTGCTATACTAATTAATATTCATTAATTCCCCCCCCCCACTGTTATGGGAAAACATAATATGTTTTTTAAGCGAAAGTCTTTAAAGGGATAGTTCACCCCAAAATGAACTGTATTAAGGATTCAAATACAGTATTGACAACCGTATTCTGCTGCAGTATGAACGTGGCATGTCATCATCACGCTGACTTGTTTGTTACTAAAAGAAAATGTGTTTGTTTACAGTTGCCTTTTGTTACAATTGGCCCAATCTCCCCTACTAAGGAGCAGAGAGGATAGTAAACACAGAGCAGCTGATATTGTCTCTGGAAATGCTATAGAGGTTTTCTTGTTCACCCTCCCCTGAGGCTAACGCTTGTGAATACAGAGACTACAAGCGTTTGACGGAGAGAGAAAGAGTGTGTGGGGGGAGGAAGGGCAGCATTACATGACAGCATGTCCTGTTTCCTGTGTTTGTCCAGTTATTATGCGCTTCCTGCTGCCCGAGAAAAGACATGGAAACTCACAGCTGGTATAACCTAAAGGCGAAACACAACCGTTTTCAAACTTACCCAAGAGTGAGTGTGGATTTCACAACATTATATTAACAGCTACTGTAAAAGTGTGTGTGTTAATGAGCTGATGAGGTTAATGCCAAACCTGACTCAGAGAGGATTGGTAAATGGTATCGAAATTAAGAAGTTTTGCACCTTGTGTTGCACATATCAAAGGACTATAACAAAGCAAATACACCAACCTAACTATCTACAAAATGCAAAGACACAAACTTTTTTTAGATGCGATTAATCGATTTGACAGCACTAATATATATATATATATATATATATATACACACAGAGAGACTTTTATGTTAGATGCAATTATTCGCAATTAATGGATTTGACAGCCATTCTAGTAACAAAAAATGTCTTAAAGCACACTAGAACTTTTTAAAACACCTTAGAAACTAAACAGCAATGCCTTGGAAACAACCCTGAGTGCACAGCAACATGCTAGAAACACTCCGTGGATAAAACCGTGGCAATTGCATAGCAACACCCTGACAACCACACATAACACTATTAACATTGTGGCAGAGAGCTTTGCATGGGTTCTTCAGAAAATGTATATGAACTTATAGTAACTATATAGCTATATATAACTACAAACTATATTAAATTTTTTTGGGAATGAGACTTTTTTATCAAACACCCATACACCACAATTGCAGAAAAAAAGAAAAAAAACCTAGATTGAGGTGATCTCAAGGGATTTGTTTCAGCCAAGTTTCAGTTCGGCTTAGACTAATATATGTCTGTGGTTCGCCTGTGGCAGTGGCTCACACCGTCAGCTGAAACATGGAACTCATCTGATTCATTACATATAAACAACACTATAATATATAGAAAATGGGTTGTAATCAGCGCGGTCAGTGCACATCGCCCTCAGGACTGCATAATGTGTAACCAAAGCCCTTACACCTGCACAGCATGTCACCCTCTTTATGTCAATAAGTGCTTTTGGCCGAGTATCCCTTTTAGATAAACAGGTGTTGGCCCGTGTTTTATTAGCAGGCATTTGTCATGTCACGCATTGCTTTTTAAAGAAGATCTCTTTTTAGATCAGGCGTAGAACGATGGCAGTTTTACATACAGCAGTAGACGTAAAAGTTGCCATTCTTGAAATCTGAAGCAATGCAGTCGTGTGTATTTATTTACTCCGGCTTCATTCATTGCTTTAAACTTCGCCAAACAGGTTTATCAAGCATTTGTCTACATGTTTAATGAACAGCATGAGACCTATCAGTCATATTTCTCTCATATTTGCATAAAGAAAAGGATTTTTAGGATAATTTAGTTTTTTTTCCTACATTATTTGCATGACAAAAGGAAATGAATGTATCATATTATATTTTTTATTTATGTTTTTTTTTAAAATAATTATAAGTTTTTCCCCCCAAAATCAAAATAAGGACTTATATTAATTATATGCATAAAGAAAAGGAAGACTCTTTTTGTGATTTTTTTGCATTGACATTATTTTCATGATTGTATACAGTATATACAGTATAGTGCATCATTTACATGGACTATTGTTATGCTTTTAATGATCCTTTTTGGCATTGACCACCACTGGTCTCCATCCACTTTCACTGTATGGAAGAAAAGAGTGTGAACATTATGTAAAATATCTGCATACCATTAAAACATTTTTTTTTATATAATTTTAACAATTATATTATATATAATGGGTCCTAAAATAGACTTAAGTTCATGTAAATATACATTTTGATTTTGGGGTTAAATATGACCCAGAGGTTTTGTGATTCACCCTTGAATGAATGAAGGAGGAAGAGAGATATTGTGGTGCGAGTCTGTAACAGGAGTGTCCTTGTGACGTGTGTGTGTGTGTGTGTGTGTGTGTGTGTGTAGAGGGGGTTGGCCTAGCGACAAGCTCAGGTGTGTTTGAAAGGCTCTATAACAGAAAGAGTGAGATTGGAGCGAAGAAGCGAGAAGACAGATTGACTAAGAATCTCACCGAATGAAATCAACACCCATCTAAGAACAGCAGCTAGAAAAACAGATTAAATCGAACAGATGAAAAGGCCTGAAGGAAATGCAGTTTTCCAGCAAACTCTAAGGATTTCAAGGAAGTTGGCAAATTTCTGCCTGTCTGGACTTGCTGAGTTGAAGGTAGCATTTTTCCTTGTGTTGTTTTTCAATTTGTGGCAGACACAACACTGAATGATTCTGAGCGAGAGAACTGTAACTGTGGTAATGTTTGAATGTATGGTTTGCTTAGGGTTATGGCTTTTCTTTAAGTATCTTGTGTGATTTGAAACAATTTAGCATTTAATGGACAGGCTAAATAGCTGCTTTTTTGAGTTAAGATGTTAAATTTGTTTTCAAATTGAACATTGATCTTAGAAAGTTATTAATGTGTGTCAGTTTTCCACAAAGCATGTGTACATTCCAGACACTTACTCATAACCTTGTCACTGGGTTTGTTTTTGGCCGTTGCCTCATGCATTTTTCATGTCGGAAAATCTCAGTAAGATGAGTTGATTAAATCAAAAGCATTCGAATACACACGCCAGTTTTAGAGCTGCATGTTGAGGCAGAAGTTTGCATGAAGAGATTTCACTCCTGCATTAAGTTTTTATTGGAGATAACATGTAAATGTTGTGCCTTAGAGCATTTAGGGTTTAAATGTCAAACCAGACACATTGGCCATTCATGCTCACCTTGCTTTAAATGCAGCCGTTGTAACAATAGAAAGTGGAGCTTTGGCTATAGCTAATAGCACAGCTGAATGACTGGGCTGATATTTAGCCATTTCGAGATGAGGCTGAGTGCATCCTGACTAGCTCAACCAATGGTGTGAGTTTGGGGTGGTACAATCTGTTTGTCCAACCAATGGAAAATGCGGGGAGTGTTCTGGAAACCTGTTGGAAAACAATCAGTTTTCACACTTGTAATTTATGTGATTGTTTAATCTCAATAATTCATTTTGCTACATGTTTGCATTTCCAGTCTAAACAGTTTTTACATTCGAAATCGATGCTCTTACATTTTCTGTCTGTGTTCTATTAGGGGGATCTATCCCCAATGAAGACCACATGGTACTGTCCACTGGACCTGGTGAGACTATATTTTTTTCTACACCCAAAAAAATGCTTTCTTTTAACAGTCTGTGTCAGCTACAGCAAAACGTAAATCTCTTAATGCGTTGTGTATGTGGTGTAGTAGTTGAAAGAATGTAAATCCAATGAAGGTATAGTCTCAGCCTCAGCTAGTATGCCTAAGGACTGCCCACAGTTTGTTCACTTTACCTTCTGATGCATATCGAAATCTAAATTTAATCATAATGCAGATTAAAATGGCAAGCAAAAACAAAGAAATTGTGATTGATCACTTTTCATATCAGTGAAGTGGACAAGTCTTGGCCAAAATAAACTGCCAACTAGAGCAGACATTAATCAAAAGTTTGGCTATACAAGACAAACAATTCTTGCAAGGAGCAAACAATAAGAGTAAGGCTCTTAACCCCAAGATCTTGTAATAAGTGTACTGGAAGTCAAATTGGATAAAAACTATCAGCAAAATGACTGCTTGCTTACTCTGATCTCTCTCTGGTTCAGTCCACTGTGTCTGAAATGAAGGAAGACGGTATCATCTACACTGTGGTGGTGAAACAAGGGCGTGATTCCCCCACCGTCCCGCGGGTAAGTCCCATCTTCCTGAGTGAGGCTCAATGCTGTGTCATCCAGGAGTTCTGTCCTGACGTCTTCACCCCTCTCTTCAGTCCACAGCGTCTCGTTCTCAGCACGTCAAAGCAGGGACAGAGGAAAAGCTGGTCCTCCATCTCCTTCATTCCTTCTCCATGGGCGACTCCTCCTTCATCTCCATCTTCTTCTCCACCTATCGCACCTTCACCTCCACCCAGAGAGTGCTGGACATCCTCATTGACAGGTAAAGCACCTGTATAGTTAGAGAAATAGTTATTAAGTCATTGTCTTTCATATATCAAATATTGATGATACATTTGCAGTTGGTGATATTAAATTCAGAAACATATACAGTAAACATAAAACTATGATCAGATGTGTGATCCTTTCTTGTTTTGTAATGCAGCATTAGTCATGTCTTGTCAAGTGTTTTATTGTCATTACTCTACTGCGAATGGGGAAGAAACAGCATACACAAACATACCCTAAAATATATAAATAGACTAAAATGCATGTTTGAGAAGTTGTAACTGAAAGCAACTTGCACTGGCATATCTTAAAATATGTCAGTGCCATTGTTTTGTCTCAAGATGTACACCAGTAATTTTTATAAAAGCTACTTAAATGCCCTAATTGAACTAAGGCCTAATCCTGGCTTAATATGAGCCCTGTCCGTGAAACCGGGCCTTACTGTATGTCTTACAAGACATACCATATAGCATTGAATTTTGAATACATTAACTGATTCATTTGAATGATTGAAATTCACTAGAACACTTTGTTTTCAATGTTTTTTTCTAAAAGTATAATTCTGAATATTGTTATACTGGTGAAAAAAAATGGATAAAAGAAACTCATCAAATATAATCCTTTGTGTTGATTTAGTGAAAAACAGTGTGTAAAACATTTACTTATTGCATGAAACATTTTGAATCTCAACAACAATTAATATCACACACACACACACACACGCACACATCAACTATCATCAACATACTCAAAATTGCAATAAATAAAATTAATTATCTGTGATTTGTCCATTCTCTTGAACCTTTATTTGGTGACGAAAGTACAAAGAAAAGATTTCCAATGTTTTCAATGACCAACTTGAATGTATTTTGTAAATATAAAAAATTTTTGGTTTTGATGGCTGCAACACACTCCAAAAAATTTAGGACAGGGAAGATTACAGAATATCCAAGCTTAACAGTTTTGACACACAGGTGAAGGTGAAGCAGGGGAATTGGTAGAAGGTGCGGGGATTGTGATTGGGTGTAAAAAGAGCATCTTCAAGCAAAGATGGGTCGTGGATCCACTTAGTGGCAAATTTCACGAGAGAATTGTTAATTGTCTTTTCTTTGTATTCTCGTTAGTTAAATAAAGGTTCAAGAGAATAATAATAAAAATTCTTGATTTTGGACGAAATTGTCCAACTTTTCTGGAAATGCTGTTATACAATATCACACAATTTGCAATAATATTATTATACCAATTATTCTCAGTAATAACTGACTGTACATTAACCCTTAATTTTCATATGAACTATTTTCTAGGTTGGGAAATCCTCCCGGTGAGAACAAAAGTAACACTCGTCAAATGTTCAACAAGTATGTACTACTGAACACTTCAACTTAAGCAGAAATGAACACCAGTCGGTTATGACTGTATTGTGATAGTGAAGTCACAGTGTTTATGTGCATTTGCTGTGTTCAGGGCGGTGTGTACGGTGTTCAGCACGTGGCTGAGTGACTATCCTGAGGACTTCCGCTCACTGAGCGATCCGTCCTGCCTGCAGCGGATCGGCCCCCTGCTTCCAGAAGACTCGTCGGGGGCGGAAATCAGGGGCCGACTGCTGAGGATCACAGAGGAGCTGAGAGAGAAAACACTGCTGTCTGGCTCACTCTCAGGTCAGGATATTTGACTCTTTGACAAAGGCAGTCCTACGCCGTTTTTTTGTGCGTTTGTGACAGACAGTGCAGGTTATTGTGTCACTTGCAGCATCACAAGCTTGTCACTCTCACTGTAAAGCGACCGGTTGCCACCTGTCACAAGAACATGGATTTCGTACCTCATATTTTCATTTTGGTGGCAGGAATGTATTACTACATGAAGTTCTTGAGTTTTGAAATGAGGGGGGAAAAATTATGTCAACAATGAGCTTTTCCTTAGTATGCAATTCTTAGATTTGATTGACTTAATTTGAATGTCAAAATATCATTTTTATATTAAGGGTTCAAATGCTCACGGAAAACCTGGAAATCTTGGAATTTTAAAGTTGTTAGTGAAAAGTCATGGAAATTAATACAGTCCTAAAAAGTCAGGGATATTTCTATAGTCAAACTCATTATAATATTCTTCACTGGCTAGAAATTGTTCAATCTTTAAAAACATTGCAGTTTTAAACAATTCATTTTGTAAGCTTATGAAACAGCTGGCAAAGTTTTGAGTTGGTAAGATTAATGTGTTCTCTTATGCCAACCAAGGCTGCATTTATTTGATTAATAATACAGTAAAAACAGTGATATTTTGAAATATCATTTCAATTTAAAATGTATGTTCTAATATATTGAATGTCTGTGATACAAAGCTGAATTTTCAGCATCATAACTCCAGTCTTCAGTGTCACATGATCCTTCAAAAATCATTCTAATAATCTAATTTGCTGCTCAAGAAACTATTATTATCAATGTTGAAAACAGTTTGCGAAAACAGCTGCTTAATATTTTTGTGGAAACCTTGATTTTTTGCAGGAATCTTTGTTAAATCGAAAGTTCAAAAGAATAGCATTTATTTGAAATAGAAATCTTCTGTGGCATTAAAGTTTTACTGTCACTTTTGACCAATTTAATGCATCTTTGCTGAATAAAAGCATAAATTAACAAAAATCTTTCTGACCCCAAACTTTTTTATTTGATTTACTTTTTTTCATTTAGAAGCATATTTGCCTCTTAGCAAGGATTTATGTTGAGCACGGACTGCTGGTTATTATTTACTGGTTTAATGGTTACTGCTGGACAGACACAGCAGTTATTATTGTCCACTTTGTCATATTCATTTCATACTGTATTGATCTTCTACAGATCCTAGCAAAGGCGTGACATCTCCTCCTGATCCCTCGGAGTTTGATGCCACCAGCATTCTGGGGTTTCCATCCAGTGTGATCGCAGAACAGCTGACCAGGATTGAGACCGTGAGTCTGATCATACCACTCACAAACGTTACCTTTACATCTGTGGAAAAGACCAGTGATTAGTTTGATACTAGGAATAATTATTTAAAGTAAAATGTTCCACAACTTTCCACAATTTTGAGGGCTTTGAACATCTTAGACATGTCTGTAATATCCTTAAATGAATTCCTTTTGTTTTTACTTAAGGATCTATTTCTAAAGCTGGTTCCCTATCACTGTCTGGGGTCTCTATGGTCTCAGAGAGATAAGAAGGGCCAGGAAGGAGCGTGCTGGTCAGTAAGAGCCACTATCAAGCAGTTTAATCGCTTAACTAATGCTGTCACAGCCTCGTCCTTGTGGAACACGGGTCTGAAGAGCCAACAGAGAGCAAGACTGCTGGAGAAATGGATCAGTGTTGCAGAAGTAAGAGGAGCTTAACTGTAAACTCAGACACATACACTGATGATGTCATCAGCCAGGATAAATGACTCACATGCGTGTGGTCGGTTTCCCAAACAGGCCTGCAGAACCAGGAAAAACTTCTCCTCACTGTACGCCATTCTATCAGCACTGCAGAGTAACCCAATCCATAGACTGAGGAAGACCTGGCATGAGACAGACAGGTTTGCGTTTACTTGTTGATGCATTAAAGGGATATTATTGTCAACATTTATTTGTGTGAACAACAGCTTGGCCCATAGATGTTCCACCCATATGGCAAACATATGTTCTGAGATGTTTGAAATACATTTTAAAATATACAAAAATGGTCAAAAAATGTTATATATATATATATATATATATATATACACACACACAAACAAATACATTTTGCATTTACCGAAAATTCATTTTAAGATTGGAAATTATTCTCTTGCCCCTTTTTTACATTTTAAAATATATTTTGGCATTTGAAGAATTAAGCAAAATAGATTTTTATTTTTCATTTGAAAATATGTATGTAAAATATAATTTGGTAAAAAAAATAAAATAAAAAAAAACGTTTGTTGCTGTATAGGATTGTAAGTACATTACAATAAACACATGTTTAGCTTGTTTTTAGAAATTATTTTCTTTGGTAAGATTTTAGTCGTATTTAATCTGGAATGTTCCTTTAATCCGTAAAGTCATGGTTACATTTATACGCAAGACATGATGCATGGTATATGAGAATGTTGCATACTTTTTAACAATAGCAGCACAGAATAACCTAAAGTCTGTTTCTCTATGCTGACAGAGAAGCTGTGAAGAGATACGAGGAACTTTCTGACATCTTCTCAGAGAAAGACAACTACTCCCAGAGCCGCGAGCTCCTCAAAGAGGTTAGTCACACCACGACACAAAGCAGCCAATTCAAACAGCGTTTTTGCTAATGTTATTAGAGAGCACGGCGATGCATTGATGGGAAAATATCAGGCCAATCGATGTTCTGTGCTTCATCGCCGTAGAGAACGGCATCAATTTAGCATGGCCTGCAGGGAGGAACTGATGACATGAAAAGAAAGAGTAATCACAGATTCAGTGTGAGGTTGTCTTTTATGCACTGTGCTTGTTGTGTAATTCAACAACATGCCTGATTTAAATGCATCATACAGAGACAGAGTTTAATTTAATTATTTATGCCTCTGTAACAACATGCACAACATTCATTTTCATTCTACAGGAGGGGACTTCCAAATTTGCAAACCATGACACTAAAATGAACAACAGGAGATTTACAGGGGTAAGCATCCTTAAATAACACACACACACACACACAGTTCCTCTTTTGCATAATCAAATATACTTAAAGATGCAGTCCGTAACTTTTTTGGGTTAAAAATAATCCAAAATAAAATTGAGCAAGTACATAACCAGCCAGTGTTCAAAACTATCTGTTTGCCCTAGCTCGATTTAAACCGGTAAGCTTGTAATAATGTGTTTAATTCCAGTGGTACTGGTGGATTTCCGCGGGAAATTCGAGCATGTCTTTGTGTCATTACGTCACATCTGTACACATAAAGAAGTTGTTTCGGCTAGTAGGCTATATTGAGTGTGAGGATGTTGGAGGTGGAGATGTATAGCCTTTTCTCACAGCACTTGATATAATTAAAGGTGGGGAATGGGATTTGCAAAATGGCCGGCAGATTTAGAAAATACACAACTCAAATGGTCCTACCTTCTTTCCTCCAACGCTGGCCCTGATTCGCGCGAGGTGGAGGGGGGTATGGTACGACCGTTTGATTGACGGACTTACTGTCCAATGATTTTAGGTGGTCTTGGAAATGATTGGCTGGAGTTTTTCGAGTCCTGCCCATTCCACAGATTATTAAATTGCAAGTAAGTGGGTTATGAATAGGATTTCAAGTGATTTTGAAAAAATTGACAAAGAAGAGAATCACATACCCCACCTTTAAACATCAATTTGATGGCAGATCCAGAAACGTTGAAACGACAATCACCAGTGACAACTGGAGATTCACCCGTTGTAAAATGCAAAAGACTTTGTTCGGACTTTCGGAGTGGCTACAGAAAAAAAGAGACTGCAACCGGCCCATGTGAAAATAAGGATAATATCGGAAGGGCATTAAATGTAGTCACGCAATGCTGATGTTGTTAACATTAACAATTTGAGAACAAAGTATAATTTGCGCGGTTTGACGTGATATGATAAGCGATCGTTAGATTTGATCAGAACAAAATGGATGTTACTTGTTCAGATGACATTTTCCGTTGAAAATTCTTATGTTGGTCATACTTCCAAAAAGTATAATCTGTGATTCTGAATGCCAATATCCACACCGGCGCGGTGACTGACAGCCACACACTCTTCTCAAAACATTGTGTTCATCCGCGCTGTGCCGTGCCGAGGCAAAACCAATGTAAAGTTCATAATTCTGAGAATAACTGAAATTGCAGATTTCGAACAGAGATGGCGACAAAAAAAAAAGCTACGGACTGCAGCTTTAAGTATATCTTAGGTTGGACCTCTGGATAACTACTGTACAATAAGTGCAAAATCAGTTGTTCCAATTTAGCAGACTTTAAGTATATCAGTTTAGAATATTAAAAGTACAATTGCAGGGTATTTGTATTAAGTACATAAATATGTAAATGTATTTGTAGTATACTTAGCATAAAATAAATGTATTCAAATACATTTTAGTATATTTATTTTTCACTGGGGTAATTTAATATCATCACAGTGTTACGTGCCATTTATAATCTTTGATGTATACCGAAACAAATCCGCTCCTGAATGCTGCATTTCTTTTGTAGTCGTGTGCTCAGGGAACTGTGCCATACCTGGGCATCTTCCTCAGAGATCTCACCATGCTGGACACAGCAGTCAAAGACAGACTGGAGGTGATGTATGGTTCTCAGCTCGCCTTGAAACACAATTAACAGAAATATATCAAATAGACAGCATCAGCAGCACATCCAGCTGTGAGGTATAAAAATAGCAGTGGTTTCACAAAAATCATCTGATAGAATTGAGATGTGTCAAAACTAAACTAACAGTCGACTTTGCATAAGCCAAAGCAGGTCATAATGTGTGATCCAAAATGTACTCTCTTGCAGAATGGCTTCATTAACTTTGATAAAAGACGAAGGGTGAGTTTATGGACATTATATACTTGTTATCATTTATTTGTGGTTTTAAAAAAGTTTAAAAGGTATTAACATCACATTCTCTTGATTTTAGGAGTTTGAAGTCATTGCTCAAATTCGCCTCCTGCAGTCTTCATGTAAAAACAGCATTTTCAGAACGGATGAGACGTTTGTTCAGTGGTATCACAGCGTACCCTCTCTATGTGAAGAGGAAAGGTCAGTGTTACTTCTGTAGCTCTATGCTTAACGTCTCAAATACACACTGTTTGGCTATATGATGTTGACCATGTGTTTTTTTTTAAATAGCTACAAGCTGTCCAATCAGATTGAAGTACCGGGCGAGCCGAGTCCTGGACGTGGCTCGAACCCTACAGTGATCATCACACAGCATCCTGAGTAAGAACATCATGTTCAGTAAACAAATGTCCTACATTAACAACCACAAAGTTTGTGTTTTCCATTCAAAATCAAACAAAAATTGACCAGTGCTGTAAAATTACAAGAATATAATATATTGTAATATAAAATAGTCATTTTCTTATTATAAAATATTTTGAGTGTGTGTATATATATATAAATTATTAATAAAAGAGCTATATATATATTTTAAGATGACAAATGCATTTGCACCACAATACAGTATAGTTTGTTTGGACACAGATATTGCCAAAGAAATGGGAAAAATTTAATTTTCTATACACAATCATAAGTAACGGTAGTTGCATATTATTATTTGCATTCAGCGGTGTTGTTTTTTCTCTACTCAACAATATATGCAACAAATTTGTAGATCATTTTTAGAAAACACTACTATATTCTGTAGTATGATCTGCATTTTTCTTATTTTGCTAAATAAATCCTGGGCTTTTTTCTTTTCTTTTTCTTTATAACTATTCATGACAATCTTCTTGTAGGCTATTCTGAGGATCAAGCTCAGTCCCTGACATGCACACACAGACGTTTCTTTCATGAGCTCTTAAGCACTGTGATGCTGCTGCTCGAAACGAAATGAAGTTTTAAAGCAGGACAAAGACACACTTATCGTCTGCAGTTAGCGTGTGACTTCAAAGCTACTGCTGATTTTGAGTTTTGTATTTATACTCCAGGTTACAGTCAATTCAGAAAGAATCAATGTCATAAGCAGCGCATGGCAAAGAGCCTCCCGACAGAATACAGTCTGTGACAAGATCGTTCTTTTCTCCTGTTACAGTGCTCTCTCAGCCGTGGCAAATACAACAATGGATGCGGATGGCATATTTGACTTCCCGTCTCCTGTCAATCACCTGCTCTCTAAGCTTTGCAAGGTAAGGGCGAATAAAGAGCTTTATTTTGATTACTTCGCTGTAATGGGCCTTTAAAAGCCCGGCTTCCAAAGTGTTATCAGCAACTTTGAGATATTTATTATTTGAGAGCCCACAGAGGCTCTTTATAGCATTTTAAAATGGCTTTTTGGAATTGATCCATGACAACCTTTTATTCTGTGCACTTTACATGAATGTTGTGAAAATTCACACTATTAGACAAAAGGTTTGTGTTTCTCCTTATCCAAATGGATTTTTTCATTTATTCTAAAATGAGGAAAATATTATTGATAAAAATCTTTATGTGTGTCTGAGTTTTTGACTGGTAGTGTAGAACTAATTATTTTTTAATATGGCTCGTTTTTTCCTCAGACTTACCTTTTAAGACCAATACTCAAGCTTTTGACATCAGAAATAATTCGCCTAAATATAAAAACCTGTCATCAGTGCAGCTCCAAACCTGTAAATCTTTCTTCTGTGGAACAGAAAAACAGACGTTTAGCAAAATGTGTGAGCTTTAAGAATATGTTTGAGCACATTTGAGATTCAACAACAAAACAGATTAAATAACCCGTAGACATCAGAATTTTTTAAGTAAAAAATTATCAAATTGAACAGATAGTGAAACTAAAGTGCTTCTCCTAATGAGCGAAAATGAAAACAACGTCACAATGTTTAAAGATTATTTCCGATGACTGACATCACAGAATTTACCGGTATTTTGGAGCTTATGTGTGAATGGTCTCTTAACGGTAAAAAGCTAGAACGCCTTTGCTTGTGTGAACAGCATATTTGTGTATTTGCCGGTAAAGTAATTCTGGTAATTTTACGAAAATGAAAGAAAACTTTTGTTTTCCTAATTTTGTTTTGGAGGTCTGCTACAATAGGTTTACATGCATCCGAGGTTAAAAAACGACAAAAAGAAAAACACTTTAATTTTCCCATAATATACATTGCAGCATCACCTCTATTCTCACGGTGTCTGAAACGGTTCAATGAAAGATTCGGTCTCTCTAAACCCCTCCTTTCCGAGAGCCTACTCTGCTCTGATTGGTCAGATGGCCCAGTCTGTTGTGAATGGTCGACCGCTTACAGCGTGCGTCGCAAACTAAACTTTTATTACCATATCTGAATTTCAGCTCTGAAGTCTTCCTCAGCTCTTGTTACACAGTAATACGAACAGTAAAGAGCCCTGGTTTTATCAATTGGAGCACGAGTCCTTATACTTTGCATAGTGGATTTGCTTTTGCTGTGCAAAAAACTGCGTTTTCTCGACATGTCGACAACAAGAACCAAACCCATCCAGGTGTTACATGTGTGTCCTGTGTTTCCCCTGCTTAGTGTTTTTGGTTCAGTCCTGTGTCCCAGTTTTCCCGCTCCTCGTTTTGTGTTCAGTCCCTTCACCTGTGTCTAGTTACTTTGCCCCAGCTGTGTTTTTTTTAACACTTTTCACTCATGTTTGTAGTTCTAATCGAATCCTCGTCCAACGTGCGATGGGTTGTGGGCAATATCAGCCATTAGAGTGCGCATCGATCTACACTTCGAATTCTGACCGGATATAGTAGACCATCCAGGTATCTTTGGAACACTCATTTCAACATACTACGATTTGGGACATACTAATTCTACTTTCGAATACTATTTAGAACGGAGAGTATGCGAATTGGGACGCAGCATGTGTATTTAAACCCTATGTTCCTCCTGTTCCTCATCGTCTTCCTCGTGCTTCCTGCCATCACGTATCGAGACACCAGGCCTCAAGTTCAGCTACAGTGTTTGAGGACGGGTCAAAGTAGACGTTGTTTGCAGGCAGCCAATGAAGATCATAGGGTGGCATTATGCAAATTTGCTACAGACCTACGTAGGTCCGAGTAGGAAGTAATACTCGTTTCGGCAGTTCAGAATAATATTTTTCTTTTGGGAGACAGTAACTCAATTTATCAAGCACTTTGATCTTCAACATTCATAAACAGCTATATTACACACTGCATGAAAGGTAATATCCAAAAAAGTACAATATGGGCAGTTTAAGACTTAGCAACACCTGGTAAACCCCCACAAATCCTTGCCAAAATCTAGTTTTGAGTTTGACAGCTTGTGGTCAATCTACTGTGTTCTTCCAATTTATGGAAAAGAGACACTTAATTTAGCTTAAATTATGATACAATTTTTATGTGAACTATTCTGAAGAATATTGTCATAATTTGTATTAACTCTATTTCAGCATGTGAAATCCCCATCTGTTTCCTGTTTGGATGTTGATTCGTCACCACCGCCCAATGATGCCACGCCCTCTGTCCTGACCACACCTACTACAGCGGTCAAATCACATCGCCGGTCTGTCTCCTGTGGCAACAACCCCACCAATAACAAAACAGAGGCGGGGCCTGAGATCAGAATTGTCAGAATACGGATGGATTTACACGACGGCAACTTGTATAGAAGCATTCTGGTAGTCTAACAAACAAAAGTCAACTGAAAGTTAAAAAACTGTGTTCCTACACTTTTGGGCTTTGAAACTGCTGTATTTCACAGCAGCAGTCCAGCGTTACATCAGACCAACTTTTGCATTTCATGTCAGCTCCTGTTTAATATGGATGCTGTCGCTCTTTGTTCTAATGTATACTTTCTTTTCTGTGCTGCCTCAGGTCACTAGTAATGATAAAACACCCACTATAATCAGTTCTGCATTAGAGAAGCACAACCAGAATGCCCAAGAAGCCTCTAAATACGAGCTGATCCAACTGCTGCCGGAGGGGAAAGGTGATGTCACATTTTTTTAAATGTCATACGGTGGTGTTTATTTTTTTTGAATCACATCCTAAATTGAGAAAACATTATTCTGGGCATAATTATTTGACACAGTTCTTATGATTAAAAAAACAGCTGTCAATCAAATTAAATGTTTAAATAAAATATAAATTTATATACACTATTTCTCAAAAGTTTGGGGTCAAATTGATCAAATGTGACCGTAAACACATTTAATGTCACAAACGATTTCTATCTCCTATAAATGGGGTTAAATTCTTGTTTCAACAAGAATATTAAGCAACGCAACTCTTTTCAACTGTGGTAATAATGAGAAATGTTTTTGAGCAGCAAATCAGCATATTAGAATGATATCTGAAAGATCATGTGACATTGTTCAGGTTTATGTGAAAACTGTTATTTTAAATTGTAATCAAATTTCACAATATTACTGTTTTTAAGGTAGTTTATCAAATAAATGCAGCCTCTGTGAGCATTTAGAAAATCTTATTTTCTTTTATCTTACTGACCCCAAACTTTTGAATGGAATATTTATTTAATTTAATATTATTTAATCCAAATGATTTTAAAAAATATATATATATATTTTAAAAAAATTAAACAACTTAAAGGTATTGTAGGTAGAATTTTTATAAAAAACTTTTTTCCAAATTTGTTAAAAACTTTCTGTATATATCAATGCATAATTAAAATGTAAGTACTCTGAAAAAGAAAGTATAAAAATCGAGTGTCTGTAGACCTCTCACGACTGTTTTAAAGACAGCTCATTATTTCCATTCACTCCACCCCCTCCCTTCTGGGCTCCTTCCAAAGCCACGCCCCCAAAACACATGAACGCGCGACTCCGACCGCTGAGCTGAAGACGCATTATTTACCTGAGACGAGCGGAGAGGAAGGAGCGCAGTGCATGTAGTGACATCATGTCAGAATCACATGTAAAAAAAAATCTAACTTTATCATTATGAAGATAAACAAATAAGATGTATTTTAGTACTCACTATCAGGCTAGCAGATTGATATTGGTAAAGTTTAAAATATATATTTATTGATTCGCTAACGAGCTAGTTATCTATAAGGCAAAGCTAAAAACAGGTTGCATGATACACGTTTTTCCATTGCCATCATTTACACTGTGATGAAGATGAATTTCGTGTAAGATTCATAACATATATGGTGTTCTGCATGTAAGAGTTTCCATGATGAAAGCATTGTTGACTCTGATGAGGACTACACTCCAGAGACAAGTACCGCATCGTCAGCTCGAGGACAGATCCGGGGTCGAGGGCGAAGCAGAGGAGGTCGTGCAACTAGGGTCCGAGGAAGTAGAGGTTTGCCTTCGCGAACTGCATATGTGAATTTCGATTGGTCTTTCTCTGCCATTGTTTTGCTATTGCTAGGTTCCGTGCCTCTTGAATTACTCAAATCAAACGGGTACGCGCAAGTGGGCAGGTCATGTGTGGCAAAAGGGTGGTTGCCATGGTTGCGAGAGAGTGACAGTCGCCTAAGCCAATCCTTTGTTTCGTCCCGAATGGAAATAATGAGCTGTGTTTAGTGCAGATTAAACGTTCTAGAGTCACTCGATTTTTATACTCTTTTTTTATCAGAGTACTTACATTTTAATTATGCATTGATATATATATAGAAAGTTTAAACAAATCTGGAAAAAAGATCTTTATAAAAATTCTACCTACAATACCTTTAACAAAATTATTTAAACTGATTAAGCAAAATACATCATTTACTTTTTATGGTTGTATGAGAATTTCTTTGTCTTTCTTTTCTTCCTCCACAGAGCTAATAATACCTCCCACAGGAAACGTCTTCTATGCCATGTCTTCAGCTAGTGTGGACTTCCTGTTAAGGAGAAGAGGAGGAAATACACCGACAGGGTCTCCGTCTCTTGGCAACGAAACCAGCGCAACCTTCCCACGAATCAAAGCCAAGGGCAGAAGACTAGTCCGGACACTATTTTAACAGAAAAACAGGATATTCATGTCCAAGTACTTTCAAAAGAAAAGACACAAAATATTTAATTCAGCGCTCTGTGACGTAACTGTGTAAGTTTGACTCAAAAATAATTTTCTTAAGTCCTAATATTAGTAATTTGAGTGAAAGCTTGGTTGAAATGGCTCTAAAATATTAGTTCCTGCTAAACATTGCACTATTCTTGCATTTCATAAATTCATAATGAATTTCAAGACAGAATCATGTACCTTTTGCTGATGCCAGCATCCCCTGTCTACCTCTAAAGCTGCTCATTGGTTACAGTATATTAATCAAGAAAATCCATTATTAATGAACAGAGAGCAGATAAAAGATCCCAACATAATAAAAATAAACACTTACAGAAGGTACTTACACCTGTCTAAACATTTCAAACACTGAGCTGTTCTGTGTGGGGAAAAAGCTACGCAAAAAACACTGCCTCTCTCCAATGGCCTCACCAAGTATGCAAACTGATCGTTGCTTACTGTGTGCTTTCTCTTTAAATATTTAAACAGAATTCATTATGGTCATGGTAACATCGAGGCTCTGTTCGAAAACCTAGTCAAAAGTTTGTGTAAAAGAATACATTCTTAGGGGCTGTTTACACAACACCGGTTTCAACTAAAAAAGTTAAAGTTTGGGGGGGTGAAAACTTTCAAAGTGCAATTTTTTTGTTTTATCGTCTCCATCTAAACTACAAAAACGTGAATTTGTGAAAACTGTCACATCATGTGCATGCGTATTACATATTCATCTATAGATAAGTAGTGTTTCTTTACAAAGTGACATCGCCAACTACTGGCCTGGCAGATCCATTTGAACGGGGAACGTTTTGAAAATGTTGTCGTCTGCATAAAAAAGCGAAGGAAACTTTTTTCGTTTCATCACATAGTTGTCGTGTAAACGCACCCTTAGAAGGCGGCATAATCACGCAGCCTACATTTTGAAACTGGCTTTGCGTGGGGAGCACCTACAATGCCTTGAAGTGCTGGGTTTTGGGACAGAGCCGATAGAGTGTTGAACTGCAGGTCTCCAGTTCTGGCTGTTCTATGAAACCAAATCGATTCTTAAAAAAAAAAAAAAAATGCAACAAAGCTGTGCCTGTGACATTATTTTTGTACCGATAAATGCATAATGCTACGATCATCAAGAATAGAAAAAACAACACTATTGTTTGGACCCTGATGAACCTTGCGCTCTCTGACTCGTATGCTGTTGACGTCTCTGTGGGAACGGAGGCATGCGAGAGCTCGCAGTAAGGAAGAGGGGTCTCCTTTTATTTTCAGCCTTTTGTTATGTTCGGAATAGCATACTACCATACTTACTATTGCTGCATATAGTATATTTCTGTATACCTACTACATTTGTCAGAATGTGCAGTATATGAAAGAGTTTTTATTTTACAAGATGATAAGTGGATGCTGAATTAAACATAGAACAATGTGATGATGACAGCAATGTAGCATACTCCTGTTTGAGAGCTTATCCTGGAATGGTTTCAAATACTCTTTCAACAAAATAGTGGGCAGTATACAGCGAGTAAGTCGTAAGCTAGTATTCCTTTCAGATCATAGCCTTTGTTTTTGGTCACTTGTTTGTTAAGTGCCTTATTATCAGGTGCTCTTGTGTGAATGTTGTTCCGGTGTGTTGCGCAGTGAAAAGCATGTTGCAGCTTCAGTCCTGTACCGTCAGATCTGTATTCTGACACGTTTATGCACTACATACCTCCTATTCTTGTAATAAACTTTAATTTTGATACAACTGACAGCTTTCAGACCTGATTCAAAAATGATTTTACAGAGACTGCTCTCACAACAAGCACAAATAGAAATTGTTACACTGACTATAATTTTTTTTTTTTACAGTAATACAATTTTCCAAGTCTCCTGCTCCATTTTTTGATCATCTGCAGTTATTAATAATAATAATAACAACAACATTAAGGAAAATATATTATTATAAATAGATATAACTGCACACAGCGATTAACAGGGTTCAAGCGATTTAACGCATAAAAGGTATTGTTTTTTATTTAGCAAGCATGTAACCATCTAGATCAGAGATGGAAAATACCATTTACAGCCAATACAGGTCATTTTTAAGGAAATATATATTTTGTCAAACCTTTTTACCCGTTATAGCGCCACCTATTGTCTAGTTTCCATAAATGTATGCTTCTTTAAAATCATACATCGGATGTGCTCACCTAATTTCATGAAGTTCTACATAAATCAGACACAAAAAAGAAAATTTTCAGCCATATCATGTGATTTGGCATAGAAATATATAATTGTAACCCTTTTTAACAGTTATAGCATCACCTAGCCCTGATCTCCATAAAAGTGTGCATGCTTATATAGAATCATATTTCACAAGAGCTCACTTATTTAGCGAAGTTCTTGTTTAGGAATGAAAAGTTCGCAAAAGTATTTTTTTTTTTAAATCCAGAATATCCTAATTTTTCGTCTATCAAATCAGAGATGTGCATTTTGTTCGCCATGAGAAAAGGATTCCGACCAATAGAGCGATTTCGTACTTTTGATCGCTGTAGCGCCACAGTCAGGCCGACTGGGCCGAGCCTCGGTGACGATGGGGTGAGTAGCCTACTATCAGCCCTCAAAGGTTCAAGTCTCTACGACTTAAGGTTTGGTCCGCCTGATAACTTTTTTTTTTCAATAGCAGAATGCTGATCTTTGAAAAACCTAACAATTACAATAGGTTTCAGCGCTAATAATACTACACACAAACACAGTACCGTTCAAAAGTTTAATTTTTATTATTTTAATTCAGCAAGTATTCATTAAATTGATTAAACAAATACATTAAAGACATTTTAATATCTCAATTATAAGATTTCCATTTAAAATAAATGCTGTTCTTTTGAACTTTATAAGCTGCTGTATAAAAATATCTCACCATTTCCATGAAAAATATTAACAACTTATTAACATCGAAATAATAATAAGCTTGAGCAGCAAATCAGCATATTAGAATCATTTCTGAAGGATCACGTGACAGACTGGAGTAATGATGCAGAAAATACAGCTTTGCATCACAGGAATTGGTTTTCTTTATTAGTTCTCTTTCTGAACTCTGAATTCGTAACAGAATATTTCCCCCTACTTAGTTATACAGAATATTTTTTTATAATTTGTGAAAAGCTAAAGCAGTGAAAATGTAGTTAAAGTGATTAAAAACATCTCTACTAGAGACGTCTCAATCCAATTCTCATAATGCACTTCTGGCTTCTCGAGGTCCGAGGTGATGTGCGTAATTCTGTGCCACTAGAAGCACCAAACAGGAAATTGTAACATCATCTCAACCAATGATGAGAGTTAGGGATTTGGCTACCCATTTTTTGTAACAACAGAAGTTTGCAAGAAAACAGATATTATTTTTGCATTTTAGTTTTAATGCTGAATGCTTTTAATGCTTTTAATTAAACACTTCACCATCTAATACCCAATGTTTGTAAAAAAATAAATTTGATCATAGCCCAAGCAAATATTTACATATACACACACAGTTTAAAAACATTCAAATTCAATTTATAGCCGGTTTAGCTGAAGTTATGAGACATTATATAAACGTGAGGATTTAAGCATAAATTTACAGTCCTTTTGAATTTAAATGAATTGCCATGCATATTGCAACGTGCAATATAAAAAGCATTTGACCACAGAATCATACCTGTTTGACCCCTACACCTGCAGTCGTTCTGCAATACCCTGATTCCTGCTGTGCTCGACTGCATCAGTGATGCTGTGCTGCTTTTTCGCATGTCTGCACTTCTCCAGCGCAGGTCTCGCACTGCAAGGCGGCCGAGCGATAGGCCTTCCACACCGCAGCATCTTGGCGGCACACCGTTCCCCCGCCTCTCCTTTCCTCCGCCTCGTCACGGTTGATGTCTCCTACGCAGACCCAGCCGCCTGATGTCCCACTTCCAGTGCGGCTGCTGCCGGTGCTGACCGCCCACTTCGAGTGGTCCTCTGTGGCCTTGAACGTGACGCTCTGGCCTGGGGAAATGAGATCTATGTTGAGGACTTTCCAGCTGTCAGAGCAGTTAGAGGGCAGGAGTCCTGTGGAGCGACGCCAGAACTGAACCAACAGGTCGGACTGTAGCGCCGGTGCCACCCAAGCGTGATACAGGTCTGGGTATCAATGAAACAGTGAAAAAGCAATAATTACTTTTTTATAAAATGCATACACCATAAAATAGATTACTGGAGTATTTTTGACACTCTCAGTCTTTCTACTTCTGTAACTTGCCATTTCTTGTTCAATTTAACTTCAAAGTAAATCCTACACCAATTTTTTTTTATTAAAAAAGAGTAAACTCTTGATCGTTACACATTTGACTGGATGACATTAAAGTGTCACTTCCACCATTACATCAGTATTAAAAATGAGTCTTACCATTGGCAAATGATGCACCTTTTGCAAAGCTAATGAACTCTGTTCCAGCCAATGAGAAGAGTGATATACTGCGATTGGATGGGGAGGGGGAGGAAGTATTGTTCCATCGGCCCAGTGTGTGTTTGCAGAGCTGAGCCATAGCAGGAACAGCAGCGGCCAGGGAAGCAGGGATGCTGCAGTCATATATGTGAGGCTGATTGATCTTTAACTGCTCACCTGTAAAAATATATTATAGGGAAATAGAAAATATTATAAGAAAATATATTACATTACTGTCACAAAGACAATCCACATATATATATATATATATATATATATATATACATATATATACATATATATATATATATATATATATATATATATATATAAACACACACAAAATATATCACATTACATGAAAATATATTACATTACCACAAGAGAGAAAAAACAGATTTTATTATTTTATTAAAAAAAGAATAATAATAATTATAATATATTAACAACAATAATATTTGTATATATATATATATATAAATAAATGTATATCATTAATATAATTATTATTATTATTGCCAATATAGTTCATTAGTCCAACTGTGGGTTTGGTTGTGGCCAAGCATTTTTTTTTTATGTTTTGGTGTCTATTTCAATATTGCTCCGTTTTATAGAAGAAATAAGCCGCTTAAGGCCACGCATGTCTGAAATTTACAACCTTGACTGGCTTATTTCTGAGTTTCTCAACCTTTCTTCCTTATCTGACCCATCCATTTCAAGCCTCGGAGTGTCCAATAACAAGCTAATGTTTGATTATGAATAGTTTGAAATGTGTACTGTTGGTGTCCCTCCAGGAACAGGGTTGGGAAACACTGGCTTATTGCTTTATTACTATTATCGGAAAGTGATAATACTGTGATTTATAAACACAAGTCTGAATGGACACAAAGAGCAGCACAGTAGTAGGTGTTGTCACTATGGTTACTGTGTCAGAAGGATTACTCTTTAACAGTCACTATGGCAACTGCATCCCATAAATGTTTTGTCTTCAGAAATTGCATATGAAAAGGTCATTTGAGAAGAATTTCATGCAGCGTTTCTAACATCAGACACTCTTTAAAACAAGCATATGAAAATGTAAAACATGCATTAAGATCATACTAGTCCACCTCATTCATACATGCAGTCATATACTGTGTCATTAAAGTACACACAAAAATACAAATAATTCAAAAATAAAATTGAATGATATTTTTAAGAATATTGGTAACCAGTTTCAGTTCACAATAACGTCCATTTTATGGACAAATAAACAAATACAATGGATGCGGTGCGAACCGAAACCGTTTACCAATATCCTTCTAAATATCTTCGTTCATGTTCCACAGAAGAAATAAAGTCATACAGGTTTGGAAAAACATGAGAGAGTGAGTTTATTTTGGGGTGGACTGTCCCTTTAAAGTCTGTTTAGACTAAAACACTCTAAAAAATGTTTTCCGAAATATGTGCAAAAACTGCATACATCTATGTATTGCTTTAGGACAATAAATAAAAGAGCTCATTTTAAACCATCACAATTTTTGATAAAAAGGACATATTTTGCATTTTTGGGGTATACTATAATTGGTTTTCTTGCTTGCATGTTCAAAATACACATTATTTTTCACATATTTGACATTGTTGCAGCACCACTCTTACCAGTGACGTGTTCGTTCCCTGAAGAAAACTCTTCAGTTTCAGAAAAGTTCAGAAACTGTGCGCACTGATATAGAGAATAACTCTATATAGAGAAGGGACTTTAAATGCATTGGAGGCGTACCTATGGTCTGAAAGCGCTCAAAAGGATATGTGACACAGATGAAGTTCTGTCCATTACTTATGCCAGAACTGGGGTATGAAAACTGGCCAGCTGATTTAGGAGGGGGGAAATGAGGTGTGCTGTGGACCAACCAGAAGCCCTGCTGCTTATCAAAGACAACAACCCCTGGAACAAAAGAAATAGTGTATATTAACATGATCCACAAAATAAATGTTATAAGTGTTTATGTGCCTTAAATAGCAGATAACTGCAGTAAAACGGCACCTTTGGTGTGGCCACAAATCCTGCTTGCACTTTCAAAAGACTTCTGTTGTGGTGGCTGGTCATTATACAAGATGTATCCAACATCACCGCCCTGGAAAAAGGTTCAAGCTCAAAGCATCTTCATAATAAACATGCACTTGTGAGGAGCATGTGATATAAAGCATAAGTTCCTCTTTTATTATGAAACAGTTATGTGCATATAAAGCCACAAACACCCATTTCAACTTCTTTTGTGCATGTTTGTCTGCATGTGTGTACACAGCAAAAACACTTATGAGAATAAATTAAATTAATCACTTTTAAATGTGGAAGTATAACTAAATAGATTTTAAATACATTTATAATTAAACCTTGGAATGTAAATGCAAACGCAGTGTTTTAATACTTCTGCAAAATGCGGGAAAAGTGCAGACTACAGAACAGGATAAGCTGAATAAGCTTCTCTAGAATCAGCCAGAAAATGACTGATAATGAAAAAATGTGAAAAACAAAAACAAAAGTTGGTTTAAGCAAAACTGGACATTTCTCTTTTTTAATTTAGCAAACAACTTTATGATAAAGTCATGTTGTGCTATCATAATTGCATAATTGGAGGGTGAGCTGTACCTCATATAAAGGCCCTACTGTTCTACCAACAGCACTTTGACTGTCATTAACTAAAGTCTTTCCATCCATCCATCCCTCACTCTCTCCATTCAGGAAAAGATACTTCAGCCCCTCCTGCACAGGGGAATGATGCAGGTGTGGGAGTTTATACAAGTAAAACCTGCAAGGAGAGACAGAAAAGAGGAAAATATGACCCCATCACATGGATGAGTACATTTTACATAAGCTAGATCTATGTATTAACTTGTAAGTAAATTAATTTAAAAAATGTACATGATGTTTAGATGTGAATAAAAGCCTAAATTCAATCTGTTCATCATATAAAGTGATCAGGTCTCTTTAGAAAATGTGAACTAAACCACTCAATTCATATGGATTAGTTTTACGACCTCTTTATGATCTTTATGAAGCATTAATCAAAGTGGTAGTCGCGTAGCTGTCAATGGAGGGACAGAAAGCGCTCAGATTTCAATAAAAAGATCTTCATTTGTGTTCCAAAGATGAACGGAGGTCTTACGGGTTTGGAACGACATGAAGTTGAGTAATTAGTGACAGAATTTTCATTTTTGGTGAACTATCCCTTTAAATAGTTCTGTTGTGAATAAGTTGTTCAATTAATTGGAGGTCAATGAAACTATCATTGAAATAAATTAAAAGTACTTTTAGTTGAAGTACATAACCATTCAAAAGTTTTGGAGCACTTCAATTTTTTTTTTAAAACATCTCTTAGCCTCACCAAGGCTGCATTTATTTGATCAAAATCACCATAACTTGGACACTGCTTGACATGACATGTCAACTACCCATCATATTTGATGCCACAGAATGTCCTCTTTGAGATTTACAGTGCTAGGACTTAAAACTGTGGCATGTACAGGTATGATATAAAAAATACTGAATAAAACATATATCCAGAATAGACAAAGATGAACTGTGCCCCAGTAGACTATGACTGTGATTCAGGATGTTGCATGTTATGCGTTTCTATGCCAAAAATACAAACCAGTCAGCAGGTTTCCCCTCATCATCATAACATGAGATGGATGAAGAAGCTCCTGATGCATGAAGGAGGAGCAGAACATGAAGCAACATGATGGAACTTAAAGAACCTGAAACAGTACAATAGTTTCATTTCTGTCTGGGTAAATCAAGTGTAACGTTACAAATAAAATAACAAACCTTCTCAACAACACCACTTTTACACTGTTACAACAGTCTGAATATTAACGGGTATAGTCATGGTTTATTACTCCTGTCAGTTTTTAGTTTTAATGTAGGCGTTGTATTTCTCATGGTCTAATAACAAACTGTGACTGAACTCCAAATAGCTGCAATAATGATCATCGATGTATTGACAGAAATCTAATCTTTAGCCTACCTTAACGAAGGCAGACGTTCTGCTGAGGCACAAATAACTGAATCATATCAGCCCATCTGAAACCGAAACATAAAAAATAAAAAAAATCCTCACGATGTCACATGTAGCAGGTTCATTGTAGACGTAGAATTGAAAGCGAGTAGAATCGCATTTTGCTTCAACTCAAAATGGGCGGGGATTGGTGGCCATGATGTTTTTATAAGTGTTCGGATAATAAGTATTTCTTATTATGAACCATTGTGCATTTTCAATGCAGTGTCTATTACAGTTTCCCAGTGTCATCATTCATGCCGCATGCGTTTATTATTATCAGAGACAATTATTCACAGCGCTGCTAAAACAGAGAGAGTTGTCACGCTGTGACTTTTCTCAGCGCCGTCATCAAAAACCAATCTCTGTTGTTTGTGATGACTGGATTAGTCGTTGTGTTTTTTAAAATAATTTTATAGCGATTGTTTGGGACGATTTTCATTTGTATGCTAGATGCCATTCATTGTTATTAAAATGTTCACTTTTTTACTGTATCGAGGCAAAAAACATCCTGAGATTGGAATGGCGGTCAATGGAGTAGTTATTCTGAGCCCTCTAGTTTTTGTTATTTACAACAGTCTCCAAACACTGACGTTGTGCAAGTCAAAATTCGGCGTAACACCGGAACACCGTCAAACCTAGTTGTTTTAATACTCTTATGAGTATTAATGAAGCTGAATTAATGGTGCATGCACCAACATGAAACGTGTCAGTTTGTAGCAAATGTTAGAAGAACAATAAACCATTTTGTTTTAATTATCCTAATGTTGGAACGTCATAAAATGTTTGAAATCCAAGAGTCCCTCATAAAAATCGTTTATGTGCATCTGTATGAGGTTACGACATATTCAACCTTATGATGCATGCATTAGCCTATTATTGATGGCAGTGGAAACCTGTATTATGCAGTTAATTCAACGAAGTAGCCTATTTCTTGAATTTCTGAACTTCCCTGTTCTGTTTTTGTTCACTGGAGGCATAGACAATGGCCTAATAGAATCATCATATCTAGGCTACTACATCTGTGGGGAGAAAAAAAAAACATTTCACCCATTATTGAAATTTTAAGCAATCACATTGTTTTTCGCCTCTATCACATGTTTCTGCTGTTGTTAAGACGAAGAAATGTATTAGTACATATTTGTGCATATTAATAGGTAGACAATGTAGCATGTCAGTGATATGCCAGTGTCCCAGAAATATTTACAGAAGCTGTCAGTGCTTGGTTTACAAATACATGGTTATTTAATGTAAAATACAGTAAGATGATGATGTACACTTCAGGTTCAATGAATAACTGATATCGAGCTGATGTAAAACAGAAAGAGCTTAGTAAATTCTGGGAATTTAACTCAAATTTACTAAATGTTAGGAATTTAATTTAATTTAATTTAATTTTCTACTGCATCTCCTTCTTCATGCCAGAAGAGGTCGCTAAGGTCTACTTTAAACACATCTGTGCCTGTCCTCATGCCAGCCTGAGGCCATGGAAGGGTTTTACTTGTTATGGTTACTGTGATTTCACATCAACTTCCACCGTTAAACTATTGTTGCTGTGGTAAAGCCATAGCTAAACACCACAAAATATAGTTTTACTTGTGATTGCTATATTTATTTGACATTTAATAGACTGTTAAATTCTTGTTAAACTACATGGTAATAAAAAAAACAGTTAATTTTTTTTACTTAATAAGGTTAATAAGGTTTTACTTGTGGTTACTACGATTTTACAACAAATACTCTTGTTCCTGTAGTTAAATATCAGTTAAGTTCACTTTAAGAAACACAGTAAGGTCTCATTTGTTAACATTAGTTAATGCATAAACCAACGAGCAATATATTTTTTACAGCATTTATTAAACTTGGATAACGTTAGTTAATAAAGTGTTCATGTTAGTTCACAGTGCATTAACTAATGTAAACAGATGCAACTTTTAATCTTAAAACGATTAGTAAATGTTGATATTAACATTAGCCAAAACTAATAAATGCAGTAGAAGTATTGTTCATTCTTAGTTCTTTTTAACTAAAGTAGTTAACTAATGTTAACAAATAAAACCTTATTGTAAAGTGTTACCAAAATAGCTTTGTGAAATACAAGCAGAAATTCAATACTTTTCTTCAAATTGTACATCTCCAAAACAGATTATTTGACTTTGAATGAAATGACTAATAATGACTTATAATTTGATGCAAAAATGACAGTACATGTATTCCATGTGTCATAGTGTAATAAAACTGTAAGCAACTTTCTGAAAATTATAAGGCTAAAAAACTATTCCTTGCCTTTAACATAAGATGAGATTTTCTTTGCATAAACAGGTATGGCCTTTTTAAGTTACTTTGATTAAGAATTTGAAATGGAGCTCGGTTCCCCTAAACATGTTTGTGTGTGTGTGTGTGTGTGAACAGGAGGGATGTGGATGTCAGCAACTTGTGGTTATTGCCCTGTGCACCTTGCTGAAGGTGGAGTAGAGTTTCACTGGAGACAGAGGCTCAGAGAGAGAGAGAGAGAGCGAGAGAGATGATGGCCAGCCTATCACATCCTTCAACTTCTGCTTTCTCCGGCTCATCGTCCTGCGCCTTGCGTCTGGTGCCACTCGGATCTCCCTCTTCAACAAATGTGCATTCATGCATCAACAGACGGCTGGGAGCGTTTGCTAAGAACATCAGAACCAGGTGCTGTTATCTGAAACAGATACTTTCTTGATAATTTTTGAAGTCACTTACTGTCTTTCCTGCTTTAACACACAGGGCTGAGATGTGGGTACGCGTAATTCTGACCTTCATTTACTCTACACTTCTTCTGTCAGGTAATTTTGGACAGGTATCTTGTGTTTTTATAGCAATACAATAGCAATGTGATTGCTTAATGCAGATTTGCTCTGTGTCTAATCTGTGCTCTTATGTTACCTGTGTGCCCTTGATGCACAGGTTATTTATATTGTATTGATCCATGTTTTTTCCTGTTTTTATCCCTGGCATCAACAGCGCACACCTTACTGAGGTCAATGCCGGCCTCTGATTACTCTTCTGTTGCTTTATAGGAGTCAGGGCCAGTCAATGGCTGGTGTATTTCTCCAGGACGGACATCTGCGTTTGGGCTGGGACCACGGTTACCCTGCCGTGCCGGTACGATTACCCCTCGCCCTACAGCTTCACGCGGTTCATGTGGTTTCACATCTCTGTGGAGGGCCGGCGGGAAATCTCCTACCATACTGACGGGAATCTGTTCAGCCCCTCGTACAGGGACAGGGTAAAATATTTGGGGGGCCACAAAAGATGCAGCTTGCAGATCGCAAACGTGAAGCTGAGCGATGCAGGAATGTACCATTTCAGATTCGAGACCGACAACCAGCAGGAGAGATGGACGTCTCCTGATGCAATCACACTCTCCGTCACAGGTAAGGCCACATTTTAAAGATTGAACCTGTATTTTTTTTTATATTAAAATATTTACCCAGTTTACAATATGTAGTTACAGTATAACTATTCAGTACCGTTCAAAAGTCAGTAAGATGTACAATACTTTTATTCAGCATATATGCATTAAAATGATCAAAAGTGACATTGAAGACAGGTATAATGTTATTAAATATTTCTATTTCAAAACAATCATGTTCTTTCGAAGTTTCTGAAAATATGTATCATTGTTTCCACAAATGAAAACACTTACTGTTTTCTATTTTTAATAATAATAAGTAATATTTCTTGAACAGCAAATCTGCATATTCAAATGATTTCTGAAGGATCATGTGACACTGAAGACTGGAGTAATGATGCTGAAAATTCAACTTTACCATCACAGAAATAAATTACATTTTAAAATATTTTACAATAGAAAATAGTCATTTTAAATCCTAATATTATTTCACAATACTACTGTTTTCACTGTATTTTTTGTCAAATAAATGCATGCATCCTCGATGAACAAGAGAGACCTCTTGAGAAACATTATTACTGACCTCAAAAATGTGAATGATAGTTTTGTAAGTCAGTAGTGGAACTACCTGTTTATTCGACCAATGGCTGTCAGCGGGCAGGGTGGAAGGTGTGGTCAGAATGTTTATTATATATTTTATATTATTTTTATAGGCGAATATATACACAAATACGAGCACCTAGAAACACCCAAGCAACCACATAGCAATGGCCTGGCAACACCCTGCAATAATTGCACTCAAATTTTATTCCAAAAAGTCTATTAATTTGAGAAAATAAAAACGTTTTTTTTTTTTTTTTTTACTTTTATTGTGTATTTGCTTATTTTTTTGTGGAGAACCCCCATCTAGCTGCTCCTAAAATAGTTAAGTAAGTACTATATATGGACCAAATGCAGTGAAATGTTGTCCTGGTTCCAGAGCTTCAGGTTCACGTACATCCACCGAGAATTGCCAACATGTTTTCTGCTGGTGAGACGGTCTTCCTGAGCTGTGTGGCACGGGGCTGTGCCGCATCTGGCAGGAACTTTGCTCTTTACCAGAATGGGATCAACTTGGGGCAGTCCAGCAAGCTGTCAGCCATCTATAACTTTGACAGCCAGCACGCAGGTACCTACACCTGCCGCCCAATACCCCCTCAAAACGTCCAGTCACCGGGAGTCACCCTGGCTCTTGGATGTGAGTATAAAATATTTATTGTGCTTATGGTCAAAAGTTCTATGTGTGTTTGTGTGTGTGTGTATATACAAATGCGTGTGTGGTTTTGGTGTAGGTTTTTTATTAGGATTAATATTAAATTAATACTAAAATGTATTCAGCAAGGGTGCATTAAACTGACCTAAAGTGACAGTAAAGACTTTTACTGTATAATTTTAGAACAAATTAGATTTCAGATAAATGTTGTTCTTGTGAACTTTCTATTTTTCAAAGAATCCTGAACAAAGTATTCTGGTTTCCACAAAGTGTTTCTATAATGATTTCTGAAGGATCATGTGACACTGAAGACTGGAGTAATGAAGCTGAAAATTCAGCTTTGTATCACAGGAATAAATTACATTTCTAAAATAGAAAACAGTTATTTTAAATTGTATTTCACAATATTACTGTTTTACTGTGCAGCCTTGGTAAGCAGAAGAGAAATAAAGAATAAACAAAGTAATGGGTATTACAAATATTTTAAAATATGCTTTGTGTTGAAACATCTGAATTAACTATTTGTATACATGTATTATGTAATATTAAGTAGAAATAGCTCCTCAAGGAAACTGCATTTTATATTTTAAATGGGTCAATGACATGACAAGCATATTTTTGTGTCTAACTGCATTATTTCCTTTTAAAATAATTTGATAAATTCATGACATATATCACTTTATTCTATAAAACCCTTAGTTTAAACTTTTGTTATCTTAAACCCCCAAAATGTCAAATGGATCAACTATCCGAAATTAACTGACTAAGATGGTGTATTAATAATAAAAAATTAAAAAATAAATATTATGGCATCATTTTAGGTTTGCAAACCTATTTGCATTTAGGATTTAGGTTTGAATCCTTTCATATAAACAAATTGTAAATATCAGTAGTTTTAAAGCTGTTGAGATCATTGAAAAACTTTTGTCCAGCAATTTGTATATTTTCAAATGTCAGGTTGGCACAACTTCAAACATGTAAGGTAATAACAGTAAATATGATCATGTAGAGGTTTGTAGATCTCTCTGAAATACTGGTAAAAACTGCTCATTTCAAGAATGGGTAGGTTGGTACACTTTCCATGTCAGGTGGTATACAGGTGGTAAACTATTTGGTTGTACTTCCTGACATAAAAACAGTATAAAAAAAAAATTTCCAAAAAGACTTTCAACACTTTGAAATGTTACTTAACAACTGAAACGTGTTTAAACACATTTTTCATGCCAGCATTGTTTATTTGTCAATGTCCCAAATACATAAAGAGTGGTGATAAAAGCAGGTTTCTGAGTCACCGTCTGAACGGTCAGCCTCCCTCTCTCCTTGCATTTCATCTCTTTTTCTCTGTCTCAGATGCTCCTCGCTACACCACGGTGCAGATCACCCCTCGAGAAGCAGTCAGAGAGGGCGATTCTGTGACTTTGACCTGCAGTAGTGATGGAGCTCCGCCAGCAGAAAGTTTTGCCTGGTTTAAGGAAGGAGAGAGTGGCAGCATGCCAGACAGCTTTAAACCGGAGCTGAGATTGTGGAGTTTGGACTACAGGGACCACGGAGAGTACTTCTGTGTGGCCCGCAACCCACTCGGCACAGACCGGTCCAGACCGCTTTTACTCAATGTAACCTGTAGGTTGCCTCTATGTTTATCTATCTTTAATCCATTTATGCATTCCTGGTTTGTTTGCATGCATTTCTACTGTGCATATTGACGCTTTCTAACTGCAGGATGTGCAGTTTATCAGTGAATAGGTCAGAGTGACCGCCGTTTTATTTTATTTTTGGAAATGTCACCAGACATTTCAACTTTTCACTTTCCCTAATTAGACACATGTTTCCAATGTTGCTGAGTTGATGTCTTTGTGAGTTTTTTCAGTTGCTGGTTCTTGTGTAATAACTTTAATTTTGGCAGGACATTATGTCACATTGTCACACATATAGTCTGCCAACCCCTCCAATAGATCAAAGTTCGAATCAAGTGTACATATTTAGGTCAAATATGCCGGGAAGCCACATGATGCTCAGTTGTGAAAGGAGTATTTACTTCCTGTTTTCACTTGCTAAGTCAAACACCACTACTAACATTGGTCATACTTTGGGTTATGGATTATTAAACTTTGGTATGTGACTTGTCCCACGTTGTTTATGCCATAAGCATGATTGATACCTAAAATAGTGCAGTTTATGAAGGACAAGTGTGCTACTGCGTTTAAAAATGTTAAATTATCACCTGCCAAATGATAAAACATTTTCCACCATCAGGCCAAGCTCAAGTGGAAGCATTCCTTACCTTTCTTAGAATTGTTCGGCCCGATGGTAGAAAAGCAGCTAAAGAAATATATCGAAAAAAGAAACCAAGCCATTTCTAGGGAGGATACTTTTGGTGTGAGCCAGTTAGCAACCACGCTGTAAAATTGAATTAGTTAGACTTACTTTAAAAAAAAGCATGCAAACCGATTGCCTTAAAAAAACGCGGTAAAGTGAAATAGGAATAGTATGTTGCACTGACAAATGCTTGGTTAGTAATGATTTCCATTACACGAGAGTAGATGTTAAAACTTCATGCTGATTTGTACTCGGCTTTCGCCAAGATAAGCAACACTAAGACGTAGCTTTACAGTAAACTATGCTTCTCCATCCATTTACGCTTCTTTCCATATGAGGGTGTGACTCCCCTTCTGTCCGGCGTTAACGGCTGCAGTGTACTTGGCGCGTCAGCACACACGACGGCTGCAACTACAGTGTGGTCTCCCTAGTGGACCAACACGACAACCGTCTGGATTGAGCCGAGTAGGGGACATCTCTAGGGTCTTCAAGTGGGCACCTTCCGTCATCAGTGTTTCGTCGACTAGCCCACGACACCTCAAGAGGGCTCGACAGTGACTCTGGCGTCCCAGAGTCACCCCCCTCCGTCCCCCACTCAACTCAGCCCAGCTTACTGACCTCTACATCCCTCCTGCTGCTGAGACCTAACCACAATCTCACTATCTCTCCGCAACCCAACCATACGCGCCAACCCGATTGATTAAGGCTGTCGAGCCCCACTGGTGCGTTAAAGCAGTTACAGTGGCAACGGTTCCGTATGGCATACCACCTAACGCAAAACACAATATCTACCCAACCACCCGTCATTCTATACTATACAACCTATACAAATTGTATAGTATACTATACAACCTATACTATACAACCTATACAAATAAACCAACAGACTCTTCAAGTTTTTCAAGAATTCTACGAAACCGTAGCGTGGCGGCCTGTACCTTGCCAGCTAGAATCTTTCCGTCTCAACCACAGCCAGTTGCTGCTCCTTTCTGCTGCTTCAGATAAGTTCTTTACTGTGCGACGCAACTCTTGGCCGCTGAATCCGACGTCCCTGAGGAACCGGGTTGTAGAGTGTGCCACAAAACCTCGACAACCCACTTCCACTGGATAAACCTGGACTCTCCATCCTCGCTGTTCTGCTTCAGTGGCCAAATGAGCATACCGCAGTTTCTTCCTCTCATATGCCTCATCTACAGCATCCTCCCATGGCACTGTCAACTCTATCAATTGAACAATGCGTGCTGATCCAGACCACAAAACAATGTCTGGTCGTAGGTTAGTGGTGGCAATCTCAGGTGGAAAAATAAGCCGTTGATCAAGATCAGCCAGCATCTTCCAGTCCCTAGCAGCTTCCAGTTGTCCTGGCCGAGAATTGGTGTTAACACCTTTTCTTGGTGGTTGCTCGCCTGGGCGGAGGAATGTTGTCTTCTGCGTGTAATGTTTTGCTAGAACATGCGGCAACTTATTGGTCATACTACGCTTGCCTTCCAATGCTAAAGCCAAACATCTCAGTACTTGGTCATGGCGCCAAGTAAACCGACCTTGGCTAAGAGCCACCTTACATCCTGTCAAAATGTGCCTTAATGTGGCAGGTGATGAACACAAAGGACAAGAGGGATCCTCTCCTACCCAGAGGTTTAGGTTCTGCGGTGATGGGAGAACATCATATGTTGACCTAATAAGGAAACTGATCCTACTCTCTTCCATTGACCAAAGGTCTTGCCAGCCCATTTTGCGTTGTTCCACACTCTCCCATCTCATCCACTCTCCCTGCTTGGCCTGGGAAATGGCCTTTATACTCCTCATCCTCTCCTCCTGCTTTCGCACCTCGTTGACTACCAGCTTCCTCCTTTGAGCTGGGCCTGCCTTGTGCCATTTAGGAGGAGCTAACCTGAGCCCAAAACCCCCTCTTCCATGCTGTACCTGTCCCACGATATCCCCTATTTGAAGGTCAGCCTTTGCCTCTACTACAGATTTCTTTGCTGACCACTTTCTACCAGTTTTTAACACAGGGGCTGCCTCCCTTACACATTTGTCACGTGACTCTACTAATGTCATTTCCAGTCTGACCTTGGCACACTTAAACTCCTCGGTTAAAGCAGAGACTGGCAGCTGCAATATTCCTTTACTATAAAGTCCCACTCTGCTGAGGCAGCGTGGAACTCCCAACCATTTCCTGATGTATGAACTTATTAACGCTTCCAGCTTATCCACTGTTGTCAAAGAAACCTCGTACACAGTCAGTGGCCACAGCAACCTCGGCAGTAGACCAAACTGAAAGCACCAGAGTTTTAGTTTGCCTGGTAGAGCACAGCTGTTTATGCTCTTCAACCCTTCCACTGCTTGTTGTCTAACTTCTCCCACTCGAACTGTGTCCTTTAGATCTCCATCGTACCATCTCCCAAGACTTTTCACTGGCTTCTCAGAAACTGTTGGTATTGCCTCACCATTAATGAAGAATGTTTTATCTACTACCTTTCCTTTAACTATGGAGATGCTCCTTGATTTAGAGGGCTTAAATTGCATTCGTGCCCATTCAATATTATCTGTTAACTTCCCCAATAACCGATTAGTGCAGGCTACTGTTGTAGTCATGGTTGTCATGTCATCCATGTATGCTCTGATTGGTGGTAGTCGCAACCCAGAAGCCAAGCGCTCTCCTCCTACTACCCATCTTGATGCCCTAATGATTACTTCCATTGCCATGGTAAAAGCCAGTGGAGAAATTGTGCATCCTGCCATTATTCCAACCTCTAAGCATTGCCATGCAGTGCTGAATTTTGGAGTTGAGAAACTAAATTGCAAATCTCCAAAATAGGCTTTCACTAAATTTGTTATTGACATTGGTACTCTGAAAAAATCAAATGCTGCCCAAAGAAGCTCATGTGGCACTGAACCATATGCATTGGCCAAATCCAGGAATGTCACATAGAGCTCCTTCCTCTCCTTTTTAGCTGACTGAATTCGTTGCCAGATAACATTGATGTGTTCTAAGCATCCTGAGAACCCTGGAATGCCCGCTTTTTGAACTGAAGTGTCAATGAAGCCATTCTTTAATAGGTAGGTGGACAATCTCTGGGCAATAATGCTGAAGAAAATCTTACCTTCAACGTTTAATAGTGAAATAGGACGAAACTGACTTATATATATGTATAGTTCACTCACACAACAGTTCTAGTAACTACAAAGAATAAATAATAAATAAAATGTAATTGATACAATTGCTGTATTTTGCATGCTGAATGTTGAAGTCTGGTCAATGGTCAATTGCAAGATATTGTCAGAAATATAGAGGGATTGTATCAACCCAGTTAAAAGTTTCACAAGGTGTTTATCATTATTTGACATGAAAAATAGACTAGTTAATATTTTTTTTAGAAGCTATAGGTCACCTTTTAAAAGCAACTTATTTATTAATTGTTGCATCATTGCATCAATAAGAAGAGAATTATAAATAGATAATAAATGAAGTTCCAAGTGCTCATCCAACGTGAACACTAATCACCATAATGGCGAGTTCTGACAAAAACATTTTAGGAAAAACAACATCAATTCATGAAGTCATCTTATGTGATGTTCTCTCAAAATGTTTCAGTTGTATTGACAATTCAACATTCAAGATGAATTTGGGAAATGAGTGAATGCAACTAGGGAAAGATAACTGCAGAAGTGGAGGAATTGCCCCACCCAAAAAGTTTTTTTTTTTTTTTTTTGGGCTTAACAAAATGGCACTCAAACCAATCAATTAATCTTAACTTGGGTTTTCTGTGTAAACAAGTCATAGTGTGTGAACAGTACAGATTTTTACAATTAAGTTAAGACATAAAGTGACCTAAAAAGTGTTAGAACAACTGTTAACCACAGTTAACATGTTAAGAACCACATATCAACACTCCCAAACAACCCTGGCAATTGAACAATGTATCACGGTTTCTGAAGGATCATGTGAATTAAAAAAAAATATTCAAATAGAAAAAACTTTATTTTAAATTCTACAGTTTTTATTGTATTTTGATCAAATAAATGCAGACTTCTTTCAAAAACATAGCCCTTTACCCTAACTTTTGAACGGTATGTATCTGAAATCAACAAAAGTGCTTTTATGTATTGCAAAATATACTTCTGCGTGTTTCCAGACTCCCCAAAGAACACAAGAATCCTCATCAGCCCTAAAGGAGACATTATGGAAGGGTTTGCTGTCAATCTGACCTGCAGCAGCAACGCTAACCCTCCTGTGGATCAATACTCCTGGTACAAAGTGAACGGCGGCCAGCCCTGGACCAGAGGCGCCGTGCAAAATCTCACCTTCATTAGTGTGCGTTCCCATCATGCCGGACAATACTACTGCACTGCATGGAACGTGTTTGGCATGGAGACATCAGCCACTATTTCTCTTTCAGTGCTTTGTAAGTTTATATATTATAAACTCTATACTGTGTACATGCCTGCGTGAACTACTTATTTTGTCTCTCACTCTCTCTCTCTCTCTCTCTCTCTCTCTCTCTCTCTCTCTCTGTATCAGATGCCCCCAAAAACACCTCTGTGTTGGCTCAGCCTTCCCCTGTGATCGAAGCGGGCAGCTCTTTGACGCTGACCTGCAGCAGTCAGGCCAATCCGGCGGTGGAGAACTACACCTGGCACCGGATCAATGCGGCTGACGCCTGGGAAACTCGATCGGGTCCCAGCTACACCATTGCTGAGGTCAGCCCTCGAGCCAGCGGCCAGTACTACTGCGAGGCCCGCAACCGCATCGGGACTCACAGCTCGCCTGTTCTGACGGTGAAAGTTCGAGGTCAGAACTTTACACAATTACTGTGTTCAACAATCTGTTTATTGTTTGTTTGAGGATCAAACATCTACCTATGATTATTAGTATTAATAAATGTAATGTTTTAATCTAATGCTGCCTTGAACATTGATGTTTTATCATATTGCTGTTACTGATTTATTTTTTAAAGAAATTGATACTTTTATTCCACAAGGACACATTGAATTGATCAAAAGATACCGTAAAGACAATTATTATGTTATGTTTCAAATGCTGTTTTAACTTTCTATTCATCAAAGAAAATGTTAAAATGGTTTCCACAAAAATATTAGGCAGCACAACTTGAAGTATTTTATATATTTTTTAAAACATAACAAAATATTTCTTTGGTAGCAAATCAGCATATTAGAATAGGCTTGTTCGACTTGAACTGGCGCTGCACGTTGCATCGGTTTATGACATCAAAGAACCGCGAGAGCGATTCAAAAGCATAAGGAGCAAATCGCTCTCGCGGTACTTTGATGTCATTCACCGATCGGTCTGTGCAGCACAAGCCTAATGATTTCTGAAGGATCATGTGACTGTAAAGGATCACAAAATCACAAATATTACATTTTAAATTATTAGATTTTTATTGTAGCCTAATTGCAATAATATTTAGCAATATTACAGGTTTTACTGTAGTTTTGATCAAATAACTTTTTTCAAAAACACAAACTTTTAAACAGTAGTGATATAGTGATATATATGTGTGTGTGTGTGCGTGCGTGCGTGCTTATTTAGTTGTAAAAACACTCCAAAACAATGAAACAATGATTTTATATAAATATAAACTAAAAAAATTTTTAACATCAGGTAAACCCAGTTTGCATGAGCAAATTAAAAGATAACTAGTGTCAAAGAGTTAAATCCTTTTGGCCAACTAAAATGCATATGTGCAACCAGTTTTGCTACGAGAGAAGAACCTCTGGGCATTAATATAGTTACCCCTGTTAGATGTAATGTATTTGTTAATCAGGTGATTGACGTGCACGATTGAGTTGATGTGGTTTATTTGTCCAGGCCGACTGAAAGTGATCGCATTGGCGTCTGCAGTGGGCGTGTCTATCGGACTGATCTCATTGACCGTGGTCGTCATGATCAGGTGATTGTATGTTTATGTCCTAAAATGGTAAATATCGGATCTTCTCATTTGATCTTACACACATCATTTCACATTTCTTTTGCAGTAAAAACATGCATCGTGTCGACACTGAAAATCTTGAGGAAGAAAAACAGGTAATCATGTTTTTTTATATATTTCATTCTGTCATTATATGATTTGAATCTAAACAAAATGATCGTGTTAACCAAATGGGTTTGTGCTTTTAAAAAACAGTGTTCACCAGTAGTTGATTTACCAATGGATGAAACTCTGTTCAGTGAATCAACTTCAGAGACGTTTCTCTTCAAGAGCACAAAAATGTCAGATATTCCGGTAAGTTTTCTTAGTATTAATATGTGAATTGGGACACAGTCTAGAATGTTCTCTATCTCTATCTCTATGGGACTGTGTCTCAATATTTATAATACATTACACACTAAAAGTATGTATGCTGGTGAAAGGATGTTTTAGTAAGAAATCGTCATAAAATTATACCACTGACATTATTATTAGCCAAATTTCCAATCTCAAATTTAATCATTACAACTTTGAGGGTGGGTTATACGTTTAAAAACTGAGCACCTTTGCTCAACAAAAAAGTCTTAAGGCCATTGCACACTGAGGCCGAAATTTTCGTATGCGTTTTTTCGTATTCGTGATTCGGTGGCTCTGAATTGTCACAACACCTTTCAAACACCATTCAAACTGCTTGCTACGGATGCGAAAAACGCAGAAAATCGAACCTGATTCGATTTTTTTTTATGACGGACGAAAGTTTCGGAGGCAGTGTGCAAGCGTGATTGACATAACGTGAGCTCGTATTTATTTTTTAACGTGCGAAAATTTCGGATGCGAATTTCGGGCTCAGTGTGCAATGGCCTTTACCCTTATCTTTTTCAATTGCAAAATTTGAAAGCCCATTTCCACCTCAAAAAAATATATATATATCACGCTTTGGTAATTATGGTATAAAAACTCAAAGCCATAATAATGACATACTCAGTCAACTTATCATGTGTATTACATAAGCCATAATTATGACATATGTAAAGTCATGAATTATGAGACAAAAAGTTGAAACTATGACATAAATAGTCATAATTATGTCATACTAAGTCATAAATATGAGATAAAAAGTTAAATGAAACAGATAAAAAGTTTAAATTATGACAGTCATATTATGATCATTATTATCATATTATGAGATTTGACATTAGTCAACATTTTGATTTAATTTATAATTATGAAATTAAAAGTCACAATTATGAGATAGTTGAAATTTTGACTTTCCTGGAATGTCATTATTATGTCATAATTTGAGTTTTTATGTCATAGTTCCAATTTTTGAATATCATAATTTGAAATTCCACCAGAAATAGTATACCACCACAGGCACCATACACATAGAGTAATTTGTGATGCAATAATTGTAGTTTTGATATTAAGAATGTATAGTATATGAATTGGCCTATACTGTACAAACTCATGTGACACATGTGTGTTTGATTTTGTGCCTGTTTCAGGAGGAGCCAGAGGAGATGTATGAAAGCAGTTACCCAGCCATCGTACCCCTGAAAGAAGCTGCTCGGAGCACTGAGGAACAGAGACAAATCAACTACATTACGGTGCATTACTCTCGCATGCCCAGGTTAAACACAATTACACCATCCATGTGTGCTGGTTTGCGGCAGTCCTCTGTCATATTAAGACAAGAGATGTTGTGTATGTCATCTTTATTTACAGTCTGGACCAGGTGACGGTCACAAACATACCTCTAGATGGAGGGAAGAACCTCAAAGATGGTCCTAATGTTGTTCTCAACAAGCAACCGAGAGAGGGGATTGAAGAGTCTGGAATCTAAAACGGTGAACTGATGAAACATCACAACAAGTGATAGAAGAAATCGTGAAACCACACAGGGATTTTTTACTGAACTACATGTACTTATAGAGCATGTGTGGACCACTTGATGTAGCCTATAAATCAAAGACTTACAAAAAGGCCACACAGATAGATGAAATCTCCATTGGATATTATGTTCAACTGTGTCCAGCTGTAATTTGTTCTAATAAAAATTCAGTTGCTCAAAACAGAGAGACTATATACTGCTGTTCAAAAGTTTGGGGGTCAGGTTTTAAATGTTTTTGAGTGTTTTGTGCTCAACTTCTTTTTAGATTTTCTATTTTAAAATGTAATTTATTCCTGTGATTCAAAGCTGAATTTTCAGCATCATTACTCCAGTCGTCAGTGTCACATGATCCTTCAGAAATCATTCTTATTGGCTGATTTCCTGGGCAAGAAACATTTCTTATTATTATTATCAATGTTGAAAAATGATTTTTTTTGCATAAATCTTTAAATCGAAAGTTCAGAGGAATAGTATTTAGTTGAAACAGCAATATTTTATGACATTATAAATGTATTTACTGACCATTTTGATCAATTTAATACATCCTTGCTGAATAAAAATATAGGCCTATATTTCCTTCCAGATCTTACTTCCCCCATACTTTTGAACAGTACGGCAAATATGCTGTGCGACCTTCTTGTCCCATAGATTTGATTAAACTGATGTTTGACATGGTGTAACAGTGGTTCCTGACAGGAAGCTCCAAATAAAAAATAATTTCTTACAATGCTAACCTAAAGTCTGTTTTCTTGTACTGTACATTCTGGCAACAATACTGTCACGGTGTAAGTCTGTTTGTCACATTTTGAGTTGGTTTGTAATCTGTTTTCCTGTTCTGTGAATGTCTGTGTTTCTTAGTTAGATTTCTAGTTTGCTAATTAATTCTGTCCTTTGCCTGTCAATCTCCTTGGTAACTGATTTGAGTGAGTTCTGTTCAGGTGTGTTTAGTTAATTAGCCCCTCTTGTTTGCTGTCTATTTAAACCCTGTGTGTCATTCAGTTCATTGTCAGTTCTACGTCATTTTATGGTGGTTGTTCTGTTCCTGATCCTTGTTTCTGAGAATCTGTTTGTGAAGTTTTGAGTTTATTTTTAAATAAAGACTGCTGCACTTAGATCCTGTTTCATCTCTGCTGCAACCAACGCTGACAGAAGAACTGACCTTTAAAATAGATCTAGCAGCAGAAAGAATTCTCTCCTTCTCGCAGGGGAACCAGTCTCTCTCGACACACACAGGCGTTCCTGGATTTACACCAGAGTGCGCCTCCCTGGAGAGGGGACCTCGAGGGACATTTAAGGAGTACATGGACTGGGTACTCCTCTGCAATGGTTCCCCTTTTACCATCGGCGAGAGTGAGGAGGACACCAGCGTGCCAGCCACAGCCATCATTCCTGTGAGATGAATTCCTGAGTCTGTTCCTGTTAGATACATTTCTGAGTCTGTTCCTGTGAGAGAAATCAGGGTCCAGTGACGGCCCCAGCCCCTGACAAGGGTCCAGTGATGGCTCTGGGGTCCTCTCCAGTCCATGAGCCCATAGCTCCTCCCAATAATTTTTTTTGGGGGGGGGCTATACGAGCCTAGTATCATGGCCACGGATGCCAATCCTTCATTGTCCCCCGAGCTAACTGCACCGCCATTGAACTGCTGGCGCCGCCCTGGGCCCCTGAACTGCTGGCTCCGCCCTGGGCCCCTGAACTGCTGGCTCCGCCCTGGAGGCTTCCTGTTCTACTAAGCCATGCTTTTGAGTTTGTTTCTGATCTGCTTTCCTGTTCTGTAAATGTCTGTTTCTTGGTTAGATTTCTAGTTTGCTAATTAGTTCTGTCCTTTGCCTGTTTGTCTCTTTGGTAACTAATTTGAGTGAGTTCTGTTCATGTGTGTTTAGTTAATACCCCTCTTGTTTGCTGTCTATGTGTGTGCCCTGTGTGTCTTTCAGTTCATTGTCGGTTCTACGTCATTTTATGTTGGTTGTAAAGAAAGAAAAGCAAGTTACTTTCCTTAATATTTTAATATTTCATTGAAAATAATGAATAGAGTGCTCAAAGTCTTCTGAAGTCTTTAGCTGGGAAACTGGGTTTTATTATTTCTACCTGGAAATACACTAACCATAACCCTTGAGTAGAAAAAGGCTGTGTGAATATTTGTCAATGATTTGCAGGTGAGTAAAAAATAAAAACAGATTGAAAGTAATTGTGGACTATTCATTTAATGAATGCTATTATATTATAAACAGCGATTTAAAATCAGCACCAAGTGCTTTGTTAATTAAATTAAATGATATGCCAGAAAAGAGAACGTGAAGCAGTTTTCTCACTCTAAAAAAAAAAAGGTTCTTCAGGGGTTCTTTGCGGTGGTTATGGTGCTATATAGCACCACTACCATTTATTAAAGAACCTGTTTGGTTCTTCAGGGGTTCTTCAGGGGTTCTCTGGGGTGGTTAAGGTGCTTTATGGCACCTATTATGGTTCTACATAGCACCATTTGACAAAGATAGTGCTATATGGCACTTAAAGTGGTTCCCCAATGATTACAAACCAATGAACCACTTTTAGAGCTGTTTAGCACCATTTTTGTTTAGAGTGATATGATTTACAATGTGAGAATCCATAATATCATTCCTGCTGACCTCTTAAATTCATTGCTTTGTACTACTGTTCTTAGTTCGTTTTTATTTCAGGCTCTGTGAAGAAGACAAGTGTTGATCAGTCCCTCTTGTTCAGTGGAGGAAGGTTATCGTGATTTTGCTAAGACATTGTTGATCCTGGAACAACATTCCTGTCCAAAAACACTGTCCTCTTAAACCCTCCCTCTAAACCCCTATTGATAACTTATCTCTAAATAAGGTAATGATAGGTGAGAAAATAATGACCAGAGTCTTATGTCTCGTATGACATGAAACAAGCCAACTCCTGATAGACCAGTCCATGTTGTGATATTATCCAGCCACTCTGTCTTCCATGACTTCTGAAACCTTCCACTAAACCTGACATGATGCTGCCTTCAATGGTATAGACTGATTGTCTCATTACATGACCAAAATAACGTATCTTGCAGGATTTAATGTGTTTCAGCAATGTGTACGTTGTTCTAGCCAATTTGTATACCTGCTCAGTTTTCATCAGTTTTGTCCATGGAGTTCGTAACAACTTTCTATTGCACTTGTTCTAAAAAGCCTGAATGCGGCTTCTTCCTCTTTCTTCAGTGTCCACACTTCGCAACTGTAGCCCTTAACCCTGGTCGTAACCCTAAACTTGACATTAACTGTAAACTTGTCCCTCATATCTGATTGATTGATTGGAATGTTGTTCCATGATCAACAAAGATGTTGATCCTGGAACATGTTTTACTTAGTGAAATCCCGTTTACCGTGGTGGTCGGTAACATGCAAAATGTAAGACACAATATGATATACATGCAGAATATAATATAAAAAGATAAATTATAGACTACATAATATAGTAGTCACATAATATGCAGAAATGTTGTAAATGAATGTGAAAGTAGCATACAGACAGAAAAAAATACAGCATCGGTTTTGGTCACATGCAGCCACTGGTTATTTTTCTCATCCTAATAAGATGTTGATTTCTTGTTTAAAGTGTTCTTGACCCCTCTCTCCTGAAAGACAAAGCCATATTCCTTTAGTTTCTATAGGACTAGGAATGATGTCAAACAAGACACTTATTGAGTAAGTGCTTTGCTTACCTGGACTTGCGTCTGATGAATATCACAATGCCTGCTATTGCGATAATGATGACAATAACTCCAAACACAATGCCAATAGTAGATGAAGATGCACTTCTTGCTGAGGAATTTAGGACAATGTAACTCTTCCAGATATACATATGTGTGTGTGTGTGTGTGTGTGTCAGTATTTTGTCTGACAAATTAATTTATCTTTGCTAAATAATGCCATATTGATTGGTCACTAATTAGAATGAGTCATGAAAGCTTGACAGATTTCTCTGAGGAAGTGTCTCTTGTTTGAGGAAATGTAATTTCTAATGTCATCTTGTGAACAACTGACTGTGGCCTAACAACGGAGGTTTCACTTTATGAGTGAACAGTGGAAAAAATTTTGTTTTTGTGACTCACACATTTCTTCAAACATAAAGATTCATGTTCATTTTAAATGTGATAATTTTGAATTTTTAACCAACTGTATTTCACTTTTTTAGTAATACCAAAATACTAAACACATTTGAATTATTTCAGAATACAGAGAAATAACCTTATTAAATTAATATAAATGGTAGCTTCACATTACACTTCCATTTGTTAGCATTAGTTAACAGCATTAGCTAACATGAACTAACCAAGAATTTAGTAATCTCAGTTAATGTATCAACACTTAATAAATACTGTAACCAATATATTGCTCAGTTTTAGTTTATATTAGTTAATGCATACTAACGTTAACTAATGGGACCTTATTGTTAAGTGTTAGCATATACATAATATCAATGCTTTACTAGAAAAGTGAATTTTAAAATTGTGATTTCGAGTCAGAATTAATTTTTTTTCTAGTTGTTTTGGTCTAAAATATTTCATTTTATGTTTTATTGCTCACACTTTAGTGTGGGGTCCAATTCTCACTATTAACTAGCTCAATAAACTCCTAATTACATCTTATTAATAGTTAGTAAGTTAGTTGTTAAATTTAGGTATTGGGTAGGATTAAGGGATGTAGAATATGGTCATGCAGAATAAGGCATTAATATGTGCTTTATAAGTACTAATAAACAGCCAATATCCTAAGCAATAGTGAGAACTGGATCCTAAACTGTTTTATTTTACCCCTTAAAATACTTTTTTAAATCATATACTGACAAACGACTGAAGACGTTGGAAATTCAATGATCAAAATGTGCAATTTAAGTGCACTTCTCAGTATGAAATATTGCATGTCAGTTTATAACTGTTCTTACTTTGTATCTGATGTGTAACCTGTAGATTCACCCCTCTCTGTCCTGGTAGCTTGGCCTTCAGGTGGTCGGTGATGAACCGGAACATGTACACGCCGCTGTCTGCTGACCTCAGACCAGATATCATCAGAGAACAGTTTTTGCTCCCCGTCTGCCCGAAGTACCTGATGCGGCCCTGATACGAGGGCTCGGGAAATATCCCTGCACTGTGGTACACGTATCTCGGAGTGATGCAGTGGCTTTGATTCAGACACCACATCTCTGACACCACTTTGTGCCGTATTCCCTGGTCTGACTCCTCAGGGAAGTCATATGTGCACTGCAGAACTACAGAAGACCCAAGAGGAGCATAGACTGGATCAATAGGAACACGCACTATCCAGTTGACCCCAAGGACGCCTGAAATGGAAGCATATGAGTAATTCTGAGGAATCTTATTAGAAACAGCTGGTTGGAAACAAAGTGAAGTCTAAATAGCATTCTCACCTGTGCCTGCAAAAGCAACTTATAAAGTCTTAGTCTTAGAGAAGTTTTTATCGTGACCTGAGTCTCACCTGACAGAATCAAAGATGTCAGAATCCATGTGCCTGCAAGGAGATTAACAATCATTTTTGCTCCCTCAAGTAGGCTGCGTACTGAGCAATAGTACTGAAGACATCACCCTTGTCTGGTTTTGAGTTCCTCCTTTTTCTTTGTCGTCATTTACTTCCATTACTTCCTATGTTCCCTGCTACATTTTATGTTTCTTTTTTCATGTGTTGTATGTTTTATTTTTGTAACATTCGTCCTATGTTATTTTATGAGCAACTACAATCTAATTCTAATACATTTTAACAATTTAAAATTAATATTACTTAATATTTAATGTGTTTAGGGCATATATGGCACATCTAAAGAACACACACACACACACACACACAGATATAGATATATATATACTGTATACTGTATACTTAACTGTAGTTGTTAAGTATATATCGTTATATTTATTTTGTATTTTTCTACATCTATTTATATTTATTATCGTTATGCAGTCTGAAGGATCATTGTTTATGTGCGAAAATCAAATCAAACAAGATAGCACACATTTACCATTTGGTATCATATTCTGTGTATGGCTGTATTATTGGTTATGCTTTAGTCGCAGTCGTACCGCTCCATGACGTGCTTCATCAGATGAGCTGCTCCTGAAGTTGAGATGAGGAGCGCGCACACAGATTCACCTGTCTAGCGCGCGCGCGCACCTTCACATACACCTGCTCTTCGCTGAGACTCTCTACTGACCGGAAGAGGGAGGTTTACACTCCAGCGAACAGAACAGAGAGAGCAGAGAGAGTGAGGAGAAGAGCTGGTCTGTCTGCCGGAGAATAGCGTCATTTAACTAACAAGAAAAGAGCGTAGGACTCCGGGGAAAGGGAAATGTCAGCGCGGATATTTGGATTAAACAACTGATTTACCGCTTCATCTCTTTTTTTCTACTTCAAAGTTTATCCAAAGACCTGTAGTGGAGAGGTAAATGTGAAAACTGTTCTTACTATTACGAGCATAAGAAATAAAGACAATTGATTTTGATCATTTATATCCAATAATGATAATCATCATCATCTCCAGAATTTTTTTTTTTTTTTTTTTTTTTTTTTTGTAACTGGCTTATGTAACGGACCATCAGGACAAAATTCGTTAAATTAGATTTTACTGATTATAAACTGGATGTGAAATTAGCTGCTGCTACTTCTTTTTTTCTTAACAAAAAAAAAAACAAAAAAAAACTATGGATTCATTTCCTGAGAAAATAAATCTGAATACTTGGAAATACTAAAGACAAAAAGTAAAAAGTAAGTTTCTCAACACTTAAAACATTTCAGCCCTCTAAAATTTAAAACTTGAGTTCAATCGGCTTAAATTAAACAAAATTTAAGGTTACAATGACAGAAATGATTGCCACGAGGTACATTTTGGGAAATAATATTTGTTTTTTATAGCATTATGTTAAAAACATTTTACAGTGATTGCTAATAACAGCATTGTCTGTAACCCTCTGAAGGTTTTCTCAGTTTGCACTTTGGTTTATTTAACTTGCTTAACCCATATTTGTCCGTGACAGCAGTTAAATTATGTTTTCTAAGCTTTTCTAAACATTTCCAGGTCTGAAAGAAGCAGCAAATCAAAGTTTGAAGGAGGAACCATTGGAATCCATTCCAAGCTTATTTGTCAGTTTTCTGTTGGATAAAGATGCCAGAGAAGAAGATCGGTGAGTGCTGAGCTGTTTCTCTCTCTCTTTTTTTTTTTTTTTTTTTTGACATCAGACAACTGGTTTGTTAAAGATTAACAGCTGGCTGGTGATGGGTCATGTACTTGATTTGTTTTGGTCAGTCTGAATCTGTGTATCACTTTGACAGAAGGCCAAAAGGTGTCAAGAAATGACATGACGTGATTTGGCCATACAGCAGTTTTCATGCAATGGATAAAAAGAAAATCAGAGTTATATTAGGGTTAACTGTAAATATATCCACTCTTGAGAAAGCTGAACCTTTATTATCTTTCTCAAAAATAAATGCTGTTCAATCTTTTGATGAACTACAGCAGAAACAAAACTATATTTGTTTATCCTCATTTTTTTCTGGCTGCTCATATTTAATATCTCACAGGTGACCATCTATATGAATTCTCTCGTTAAAAATGAGAGACACTGTTCTAGACCAAAACATTCCTTTACAGTGGATACAGAACATTTTAGAGCTGACGCAACCGTTTTCTTCTGATTAATGTTAATTTTTAACCCCATTTAAAGGGGCTTGTGATGTTTTAATTTGTCCGCAAAACATGAATCATCTAGGTATCATGGTCTTGAGAGAGAGAGAGAGAGAGAGAGAGAGAGAGAGAGAGAGAGAGAAAGAGAGAGAGAGAGCAGTGTACCATGAAGAAGCTCTGTCTCATACACACCCCCCCACTCAGACAAAAGTACTACTTGTTCTCCGGTCAAATGGGTCACGGCAGGTGCCGTAGAAACAGTCTGAGGAAATCCTCAGGAATGAAACGAGAGACAGCAAACAGGAAAACATCACACTGTTTCAGTTTTGTTCTGACCTCTAATGTAGCTATTCAAAGCGGGCTTGGGAAAAACGTCACTGGTCAGATGTGAGTCACGGTGAGATTTGGATGGTCACATTTTGCCTTTTCTCTTTTTACATTGATATGGGTTTTTTATTTATTTTTTATTTTTTTTTACAGTTTTAACAATATGACCAAGATGTTTCACAACAAGAATTACAACAGTTCTCATATAGATTCAGTCCAACATAAATAAAATATTTAATAATTTAGATGCATATTGAAATACTTTCAGATTTTCTACATATACTACCATTCAAAAGTAAGGAACTAGTACAATTTTTGAAAGAAGTCTCTTATGCTCACAAAGGCTGCATATATTTAATCAAAATACAGTAAAAACAGTTATAGTGTGAAATATTTTTACAAATTAAAATATATATTTTTTCTATTTGATTCTATTTTAAATGTAATGTGTTCCTGTGGGGCGAAGCTGAATTTTCAGCATCATTACTCCAGTCTTCATTACAGAGCAGTACATTACATCCTGTAGATTAAGAAATAATGTTAAAGAACAAAGGATTCCCATCTCAGCTGGACTTAGAAATGACAATTCAATGAATCATGGAAAAGTAGCTGCCAATTCACCACCATTTCTTCATTTCATAATTTCTTATCATGACACAAACACCTAACATCATTTGCTTGTTTGCATCATGAGGATCATTAGAAATACTTGAAATACTGTAAAGACTGTTTCTTCATGATGTGTCCCTATGACCCATGCAAAGGGTTGTGCGCTCGGCCCTGATGCAGAGCTGCGGTAACCTGTTTTGTGTGTTTGTTTGCTCTGGGCTTATCAGACAGAACAGTCTCTGCAGAAATCTGATGTTGCATGGGCCTACTGTTAATCATCACACCAGAGCTTAAATATGTTTTCATGCTTGAATATTCAATTAGCACATTCTTTTTCACATACATTGTTGCTGCATCTCTCTCTCCCCCTCTCCCAGTCTGTCAGTTTACCAAACCCAACTATCGCAAGTTCTGTCGTTACCAAAAGAGTTCAATGGAACTTGCGACCATAGTTTGCTAACGATGCTTTTGGGAAAGCACCCCTGTTTAGTTCCCTGTCTCTATGAAGCCCCTCCTTTGAAAAACACAATGTGTTCTGATTGGTCAACCGCTTCGAGCGTGTTTGGGAAATGTCACGCCCGTTACCGTTACTATAACCGCAAGTTTAAACACTAACTTAACTCAACCAGGCCTTACGTCACGTCCCTTTTATGCATATGGCTTGGGTGGGAATTATTTAAATAAAGAATATTGTGACGTGTTCGTTTCCCGGAAGAAAACTCAAGACTGCAATGGGGGCGTTTCAGTTTGCATTCAAAAAAAAGAAAAGAAAAAAAGTATGCACTGATATTGAGATTAAGGGATTTTAAGGATCTAAGCACATGGTCTAAAGCGCATGGTGCACTTAGGGCTCGTCCGAATCCACTTTTGCTAGTTTAACGATGGAAAAAATGGTCGGCACATGGTCTAAAAGGGTTGTCCCTGTTCTCTTAATGAGTAATGGGTGTGTGTATTGGGTGTAACGTGCAATAAACCAATTAGAGTCTCTTCTCCCATTCCCTTTAAAAGCCAGTTGCGCTCGCGCCATGGCGGATTCTCTAGCGAGGGAACGGATCAGCTCGTGCGCGAGGTTAAAGCGCGCAAGCAGAACATCGACGGGACAAGCCGGATTCCACCATATCTTTGTGTACACAATAACAATCTTTTACATCGTAATCCGTAATTTTTAATATTTGGCATGTTTGTGTGTAATAAGCACAGTGTACACGCGTTGTGCGACATATTCTTTTGGAGTGACTTTGAGTAACTTTGCAGACCTTTTTCAACAGTAACATTACACACTGAAGATGAAAATGTACAATAGGACCTCTTTAAATATTATTAAAAAGCCCAGAGAATATGGTCCTGGTGATCAATGTTAATTTTAGGTGGAGAATATTGAGTCTTGTTAATTAATAGTTCATTTTGGTTGGAGCCATGGTCCATTGGTACAGTAAAGCATGTGCTTGAAATGCAGGGGATGCAGGTTTTATTCTGGCCTGTATTATTGTTCAGAGGTTGCTGTTTTATAGCTCATGAGATCTAAAACGGTACATTATTCTTCTTCTTTTTTTTAAATGAGTAAAACAAATCAAAGTGATAATAAAGAAAAATGTATCCATTAAGTTAAGTTTAAGGACAATATGGCAAGGCAATAAAAACAAAAAAAATCTGAAGTAATAAATCTTTAAAAAAGCCATGTTAAATATGAATATAATATACAAATATATTATTTTCTTTCAACTTTTAATATAATATGTCATTTTGATTTAATTTAGTTTTTATTTAATTTTTTTATATTTTATTAATGGTTTGAATACATCATTTAGAATGTTTGTGGTCATATTGAAATCTTTAACTTTTGTTTCCATATCTTGGCAAATCTTGAGAAAAGTATGGCATTGTTGAGATCCTCTGAAACAGAGACACATGTGAGATTATTAGGGTGTTTTTCTCATTATAAACATCTGAGAAGCAGGATACACAAGTCATATGTATTTCAAAGTCATATTTATATTCGGTGTGTGTTTTATATAGGATGAGAATGGCTATTAATTGAGCATATATGGAATGTCCTCATAAAATGTGGAAACCTAATGTGTGTGTGTGTGTGGAGAGAGAGCTGATCATGACACTGAGATGCAGTCCCCGTTTACTTTAGCAGAGAGGAATTGATGACTTTGGACTATTGATTTTGTACATGGTTCTGTTCTTTTCATCAGCTTTGTCATGATTTATGTGTTTGCTCACAACCATGTATTTTAACATTTGTCCTGTCCTGTTGGTTTTGTCCTACAGGAAGTCCAGGGATGACCATCTTCAGTCCGTATCGTGTGGTCGCTGCAATAGCCGTGGTCTTGATCATACTGGGGGGACTGGGAGCCGCCATCTGGGCCCTTGGTAAGACTTTTGGCTCGGCTTGCGGGAATTCTGGTTTTCTTCTAGCAACTGCTGATTTAATGAAATACTACATTCTCTCCAGAGACTTATTACGCTTGTTTTGTTTGTTTGATTTTCAGTCACATATCTTAGAACAACAGAGGATACTGGATTATTTGATGGTAAGCATTGCTCATTTTTAATTACATTAAAATATAAATAATATTATTATTAGGGGTGGAACAATATATATCGAGTCACAATACATCGCAATACAAAAATGCAACAATATGTATATGTATATGTTACCAGTAAAAAGTGGCCTATATGCATTATTTTAAATATCTAGTCAGTGCAAGCATATTCATCTAAAATAAATTTTCTGTATTTTCTGCTTCAGAATCATGAATATTTTTATTCTGGTGTCACCATTGTCCTGTGAATTGGGTTACCAGCACCAAGTCCAAGCCTGTTTACACCCACGATGTAATACCAAATTTAAATAGCATTTTATTCAACTGTACATTTTCTGTTAACCTTTTACCATGTCTTGGAGTATCGCAATAATATCGTATCGTGAGTTCAGTATCGTGATATGTATCGAATCGTGATTCGTGACATTAGGGTATTGTTACACCCCTAATTATTATACATGTACATATAGGTAATTTTTGTGTTTTTGAAAAAAAGTATCTTATTCTCACCGAATCTGGACTCAGCATTAATACTAAAATATTATGAACCCACGGACTGTCCTCCTTATGTCCTGCAGTGCAGGTGAGTGCAGCTGACCAGAGGCTGAGAGTGTTCGACTCCACCCAGCAGAGATGGAGACACGTCTGCTCGTCCAGCGTCAACCAGCTCATCGCCAACATCAGCTGTGAGGAGATGGGCTTCATCAGGTAACAAACAAGCATGCCACGCTCACTGTTTCTCAGGTATAGACATTCATTTAGTCAGGCCAGATTAAATTGTTGGCTGGAACTCATCTTTGTTTTAGTTATGTCTTGATTTGCATTTTGTCTTTCCATTCAGAGCAGTAAATGTCTCAGCCACGTGTGCTCCTGACAATGGCGGTGACCGAGATTTTTTCTGTGTGAAAGATAGTGAGTTAACATATGGGAAGAAGATAAAAACAGCCCTTTATCCTTGGTAAGACATTACCTTTTCATATGGTTCAATTTAAATATATGCACCATGAACATCACCAAATTGAATAAAAAAATTTAAAACTTTCAAACAGTGCCCCTTTAGCCATTGTCTGCACCAAGGGCGACTAATACGTGGAGAAAGCTCTCAGTTAGCATTCTCTACTAAGCTATACATTTAAGATTTTAAAGAGTCTACAAAAAACTGGTAAAAAAAAATCATCTAGAATAAAATGAAATATTTGTGATTAATGTTGCTTGCAAAAAGATGTTTTCATAAGAATACACAGATCATTTTGAATGGCCATCAAGGGAGAAAGACACTTTCTGGCCACTCTCTTGATCTTTGATTACACTACTGGTCAAGAGTTTGGAATAATTATGATTTACAATAATTATAATAATAATTATGATCATTTTTATTTGAAGTCTTTTACGCTCACCAATGCTGCTGGTACAATATAATAAAAACAGTAATATTGTGAATATTATTACTGTTATTGTTTTTTTCCCCAGTATTTATTCATGGCAAAAGCTGAATTTTCAGCATCATTATTTCAGTCTTCAGTGTCACATCCTTCAGAAATCATTCTAATATGCTGATTTGCTGCTCAGTTAATAATGATTCTTACTGTTATCCATTTGAAAACATTTAATAAATATGCTTAATATTTTTGTGGAAACTTTCAAATTTTTTCAGGATTCTTTGATTCACGGAAAGTTCAAAAGAACAGCAAATTACTTACCCCAAACTTTTGAAAGTTATAGTGTAGCTATCATGGTTTCCACAAAAATATTAAGCAGCAAAAACTTTTTTAACATTGATAATAATCAGCCAGCGTATTAGAATGATTTCTAAAGGATCATGTGACGCTGAAGACTGGAGTAATGATGCTGAAAATTCAGCTTTGCATGACAGGAATAAATTATATTTTAAAATATATTCAAATACAAAACAGTGATTTTAAATTGTAATAAGATTATTTTTTTAAATCTCTTAATCTCTCTAAAACATTCTGATGTTTAATTTCTGTTTCAGTAAATGTGACAAAGGTCAGATACTAGAGGTGATTTGTCAGGGTAAGTGTATAACTCAGTTTGTAGCATTTTAAATTTTTCTTCACTGCAAATATAGGCTAGATGATTTGTTGACTCTCTGTCGCTGTAGACTGTGGTCGTCGTATGCTGCCTGAAGAGCGGATCGTGGGGGGAGTCGATGCGCGCCAGGGTTCGTGGCCATGGCAGGTCAGCTTACAGTACGATGGAGTTCACCAGTGCGGTGGATCCATCATTTCCGATCGCTGGATTGTCAGTGCTGCACACTGCTTTCCTGAGTGAGTGACACATTTTACACCCATATTCTCAAAACGCATTAAAAGTTTCCTGATTTCAGTTAAAAAAATTAAACACTTAGCCTACTTAAGCTGGACAATGACTTTCTTCTAGATCTGATTTACAGCCAGAACAATCTTTGGTGTATTCATTTCCTATTATCACTGTAAAGCTGCTTTGAATCAATCTGTATTGTAAGCACTAAATAAATGAAGGTGACTTGAAATTTTTATTATTTTTTACTACTGTACACATGCTAGCAAGGTGTTAAAACATGTTAAAAACGTTTAGAAATAAGCTAAATCATGCTAGCTCCATGTTAAAAATGGAGCTATCTAGCTATCCATTTTAAAGATTGCATGGCTTTAAAACCATGCTAAAACATGCTAGCAATGTGTTAAAACATGTTAGCAACATCTTAACTAGAAACAAGCTAATAAAAAAGCATCTATCTATCTATCTGCAAGATCTTACTCTCAGGCTTGTATCTTCAGGAGGTATCGTCACGTGTCACGCTGTTTAGAAACAAGCTAAATCATGCTAGCTCCATGTTAAAAATGGAGCTATCTAGCTATCCATTTTAAAGATTGCATGGCTTTAAAAACCATGCTAAAACATGCTAGCAATGTGTTAAAACATGTTAGCAGCATGTTAAAAACTTTTAGAAACAAGTTAAAACAAGTTATTGCTCCATGTGAACAACTTCTAACTAAGCTAAAACATGCTAGCTCCATTCTAAAATGGGTAGCAACGTCTATCTGTCTATCTTTGATTGTAGCCATATCTTTAAAACCACGCTAAAACATGCTAGCAATGTGTTAAAACATGTTAGCAACATCGGTAACGCTTTAGATTACAGCCCGGAAAGTACTGTATAATTAAAGCGATTTTACAGCATAACCATCTTAATTATAGTGTACCTATAACGTACATACAATTTAAGTATAAGGGAACACTGTTTTAAGTTTGGGGAATAAAGGGGTAACAACCAGGAGAATTAAAAAAATATATTTATACTGTAAGAACTAAGGGGTACTTATTCTATTATTATGATACAATCTTACATTTGGTAGCAATTTAGCAAAAACATACACTGAGTATCTTTTTGTAATAATGGTGAACCAGTACATACTGTATAGGCTTTATAAAAATTACAGGGTACATATCTATGCATTTAGAAAGTAATATTTTGAACAAAAGTGCACTGCAAACTAAAACTATTGCAACTTTTGCTTAAATCTTGGGTTAAGATACTCTTGTTTCATGTAGTGGTGCTTGTTACCCTCTTGTTCCATGTAGTTACAGTGTAAGTGTGACATTGCGGGCCGTAAATTAAAGTGATGCTTGTTACCCTCTTGTTCCATGTAGTTACAGGGTAAGTACAATTGTGTAATTGCATACACAATCTTATACCACTGACTCGGAAACATTTATTTATTATACAAGCACCACTTACCCTGTAACCACATGAAACAAGATACATTTCCCAGTATTTAAAATTGCAATAGTCTTAGCTTTTCTTGCCTTGAAACATCTTAGCCCAAAACTTCTGTACTTTTGCTACCAAAAAAAGGTATAAAAAAGCTAAAAACAAAAAACAAAACAAAACAAGTATAAATGCATAGATATGTACCCTGTCATTTTTTAAAAGCCTAAACAGTATATTGGCACACAATTATTACAAAAAGATACTCAGTGTATGTCCTTGCTAAATTGCTCCCAAATGTAAGATTGTTGTATCATAACAGTAGAATAAGTACCCCGTAGTTCTATAATACTTACAGTATCAATATTTTTTTTAATTCTCCTGGTTGTTACCCCTTTATTACCCAAACTTTACATATTGTTCCCTTATACTTATACATGCAAGTACTTTATAGGTACACTATAATTACAGAAAGTTACACTGTAAATTCCTCTTAATTACGCAGTACTTTCCGGGCTGTAATCTAAAGCGTTACCGCAACATCTTAACTAGAAACAAGCTAAAAAAAAGCATCTATCTATCTATCTATCTATCTGCAAGATCTTACTCTCAGGCTTGTATCCTCAGGAGGTATCGTCACGTGTCACGCTGGCGGGTTCTGATGGGATCGATCTACAACACTCCCATCCGTAAGAACGTTGTGATTGCCGAGGTAAAGACTGTTGTCTACCACAGCAGCTACCTGCCCTTTGTCGACGCCAACATTGATGACAACAGTCGTGACATTGCAGTCCTGGCGCTGACAAAACCTCTGCAGTTCACTGGTGAGTTTTTGCACCGAATTACAGAAAATAGTAACACTTTTTATTTTGATGGTCCCCTTCATACATTTAGTTGACTATGTAACATTACACCTACTTGTCAACTAGCAGTCATTAGAGTATTAGTAGACTTTAATATCTGCCAACACTTTATTTGTCTCCCCAACAGACATTTACTGACTATAAGTCAAGTCACACTAACAGTCTACTAATAATCTACTAATACTCTAATGAGATTAAGTTGGCATGTAGGTGCAACGTTACTTATAGACAACAGAATTTTTAAAAGGACCATTAAAAAGTGTAACTCAGGAAATATATGCACATTGAAATTTCCTAGGCCAAAATGTAAATACATATTAAAATATCCTATTTGTTCTGATTGGCTGCCATTTTGCTTTTGGTGTGGACAGAAAAATGATTGGAAACATTTGCTTTGACCTCTCTGAATAAAAGTGTCTTTTAAATATTACAGTAAATAGCATCTTAACACAAAGGTATTTTTTTTTATAAAATAATTTGTTCATAAAAATATGTCTCTGTGTAGCCGCAGTTTAATTGGAGTTTGTTTTGAGGTGTTTTTTCATTAGGTAGTAGTGGTATGTTACCGGCCTGTCTGGGTGAACACACAGCATTATAGTAAAACCTCCCTCTGGTCTCAGGTTGCTCGTCCTGAGAACAAAGCTCCTCTATTTCCACACGGCCTTGAGTCGGAACAAAAGACAGTACTTTTCCTGAAGGAGAAAGCTTTTTTTAAAACAGTTTTCTATATAGTTAACCAGAATGTTGTTAGATTTTATTCTGAAAAGATTTTGCTCTCTAAAAAAATAAAGGTTAAAAAGGTTAACGTTCGCAGTGATGCAATAGAAGACCCATTTTTTGTTCCCAAATAACCTTTTCTTAATTTTTTTTTTTTAGTGTGAAGAATATTTAAAAAATCTAAAGAACCTTTTTTCCACAACAGAGAACCTTGTTTTTGAACTTCTGTTTTTGCTGTAGCTCTCTTTCTATTGCTGTTGATGAGTAATGAGCTGGTGAGGTGGATTTGCGATGTTTGAAGCGAATATCATAACAGATATCAGTAGAAGATTTTAAAACGAGTGGTACATTCATAAATTCGTTAGATCTTACCTTCATGCTGTGAAAATTTAAAAACGGAAGATGGAGCACAACAAGCGCAACGCTAAAAGGGGCGGAGCTTCACACGGTCAAAGGAAATGGAGCATGAGAATTGTGAATGACTGTGTGTGAAACCGTTTTCCTTCCCCAACTGACATAATCTCTTTTGGTGTTTTAGATTATATACAGCCAGTGTGTCTTCCAACCTACGGCCAGCGTTTGGCGGATGGGCAGATAGGTACAGTAACTGGCTGGGGTAACATGGAGTATTATGGTTAGTAATGTCTCATTCTTAGTCTTTATTTAAAGGTCACTGTTGTGCCATTTTACAGTGCTATTCATCTTTACCTGCAACTGGAGACTTGCTGTCTGTCTGTGACTGTCTCTCTTTGACCTTTGTGTCAGTGACCTGTGTCAGTGCTGTTGTGCTTGAATTAACCGCGTGTGCGAACTGCTGTCAGTAACCAGGCAATATCAACTTCCCTCAGTTTGTATAAACAGTAGACTTTTTTTAAGGTCTTTTAAACACATAAAATCACTTAAATTAATTATTTGGTATTCTTTTCTTGGTGGGGGAATATCTGGTTATGTTTATGGAGTTTGATTCTATCACATCATTCCAGTGTTGTTATCCCTTAATAATAGTAATAGTTAATACTTATTGAATACGCACTTGTATCCCCGGTTTCACAGACAAGGCTTTAGCCTAGTCCCAGACTAAAATGTGTGTTTGAGAAGTTTTAACTGAAAGCAATTTGCACTGGCATATGCTTAAAATATTTCATTGCCATTGTTTTGTCTCAAGATTCACACCAGTAATGTTTTTTTTTTTTCTATGGCAAGTTTATAAAAGATCCTTAAATCTCCTAATTGAACTAAGGCCTAAATCTGAGCCCTGTCTGTGAAACCAGGCCGGGTTAATTGCATTAATTTAAGTTACATTACATTAAGTATTTTAACTATATTATATTATTTCCATAATAAGTACTCCTCTTAATTATTGTTTCACATGGAATTAACAAAATCTTTGTTAATTTAAATAAAACAATAAATAAAGTAAAATATAGGCTACTGTAAATATTAGATGAAAATATTAAACTTATTTTATTTCAGGTTTTTCTATCATTTTTCAAATAAAAATATTTACAAAAAATGTCAAAAGAACATAAAATTAAGAAAACTTAAAATAAAATTAAATAAAGCTATAATAATATTACTTTAATAATACTATAATAAATATATATGAATACTATACAGTATATAATGATAATAAAATGGTTATACTTTTAGAACAGTTTTATGTATTAAATGTTTTTTCATGATGCTGTCCACTTACTTGCTAAGCTCTCATTTACAATAAACATATTATCTGTTTGTTCATAAACACTGAGGGTCACGTATTAGTCATTGACAGCATGCCAGCCTCCATGTCATGTCAGAATGATCATATTTATGAGATTAATGCACATGGAAAACATGAGAAACATGCTTGAAACGAATTTGCCTGGATCATAGTAGTAAGTTATAAAGATCATAATCAAAAATATTATGAATGTTTCCTGTTTAAATGCATTTGTCCTTATATTCATATAATGCTCATGCAATGTCATAAATGTGTTTCCATACCTTTGCCCCACAAATGCATTTACATAACTTATTATGTCCTTGTCCTATGTCACAACAGAAAATTTAAAGCAATAGTTTCTTCCCATAAAAAGTGACAATGCAACACACTGTTATTAACTGCTTTTTATAATGAGTAAGGCAACAGTGCAATGCATTACACTTCTATTAAATATGAACATTAACATGACTTGAAGGCAACAGGGACAATAGGTTGAAAACCCTCAATATTCACTTAAGGATTCTAGAAATCATAAACTGTTGTTTGTGCTTCGCTCTGACGTCCTCCTTCACGTGTCTTTATTTCTTGCAGGCACTCAAGCAAACGTCCTCCAGGAAGCCCATGTGCCCATCATCAGTGATACTGTATGCAATGGTCCTGATTACTATGACAACCAGGTCACCACCACCATGTTCTGTGCTGGTTATGAGAAGGGAGGAACCGACTCCTGCCAGGTACAACATCTGCCAGTCTATGACATCATCAGTCTCTAGATCAGGGGTTTTCAATCCTGGTCCTGGGGACCCACCGCCACTGGTGTCTCTAAGTTAAGTGGACCCCCAGTACAGTTTATTGCATCTGGCCCCCTCGTGTTCCAGGGTGGGTGTATATTCCCCCTCTGTAGAAATCGGGGAGATTCTCATGGGCCCTCCAATGCCTCTGGGACCCTGTGCACAGTCCCCCTTTACACCACCTGATTCAGATCATCAGCTCTTTAGGTGAGAGCTCTGGGGATTGAACTAAGTGTCAGATAAGAGAGACATACAAAATGGGCAGAGTGGTGGATCCCCAGGACCAGGACTGAAAATCACTGAGCAGCACTGCACACTGCCACTAGAGGGAGACATTCATAACTAATGTACATGTGGCTGTGTGGAACTGTCAACTCATATGAGCTCAGTTATGGTATTGTCTCTTATCAGTTATCAGGCACAGCGGTGGTCCTCTGTAAAATCGCTAAAACTGAAATAAATCTAAATAGAAATATAAAAAAAGAACTAACAAAAATGAACAAGCACAACAAAATTACTAAACTGTAAAACAAACTGAAAGTAAAATATAAAAATTAAACGCTATTTAAAAAATAATAAATACTAGCCTATAATAAGATATAGTAGTACTAAAACAAGGGTAACCTACACATTAAAGGTGCCCTAGAATGTAAAATTTAATTTATTTTGGCATAATTAAATGACATACAGTGAGTCTCAAACACCATTGTTTTCTCCTTCTTACTTAAATCTCGTTTTTGAAAAACACCCCTGAAAAATAGGCGAATCTCCACATAATACCGACTGTGACGCAACAGTCGGGATCATTAATATGTACGACTCCAAAAATGTGCATATGCCAGCCCATGTTCAATGACAGGCGGAACTGCGCAGCCGAACCATGGCAGTCGATCAGTGATTGGATGTACAAATGAACACAAAGGTATTTAGTTCCTTCATCCGAGCCTCTGAAGAAACAATGGGTTAATTTTATTTTCTCTGGAAATTTCCAAACATTTCACCGACGAGACTGTTTCCTCAACTTGGGCCACACTTTGTGATGTGTAATTGTTCAAGTTCAGACAGGTAATCTTTCTTTCAAAATCGTTCAATACTGTATTTACATCATCGTGTTTGCATTGGTGAAAGCATTAGAGAGAGTGCAGAAACTGCGTTGCAATGATAAGATCTTCATTCTCGCGATCAACACACTGTCATCTGTTTGCTCAATGCTCATCACGGCAACATTTTATGTGATAATAGATCATCTCACGATTCGTTAATCTTGATAGCTGTAATAGTTAAAACGTATAATATCTGTAGTAAAAGTATTCCAGAGAGTTTCAGATGTAATACGTAGCTATTTCATATGCAAGCCTGTCAGCCAATCACAGCAGAGGCCGGTTACACACAGCAGACACGCCCCTTCAAACAGAGCGTTTGGGCTCAGGGCTAAAATCAGGCTAGGAAAAATGCCTTTTATTTCTAAATTATGACTATTTTTGATCTAAAAAACATACTAACATTATAAGGGCAACCCAGAAAACATTATACAATAAAAATAAAAACCATTCTAGGGCACCTTTAACATCAGTAAATACATTAACTAACACTAACAATGAGCAATACATTTTGTTAATTTGTTACTGTATTTATTAATCTTTGTTAATGCTAGTTAATAAAAATACAACTGACCATTGTTAGTTCACGTTAGCTCTGGTCTATTAAATAATATTAACAGATACAACTTTTGATCTTAATAATGTATTGGTGACATTAACTGAGATTAGTAAATGCTTTGCAAGTATTCATTTTTAGTTCATGGTAACTAATGCAGTTAACTAATATGTGGAACCTTATTGAAAAGTGTTACTGAAATAAAACTGGATCATTCTTAAATAGCATGTGTAATGTTTCAGTGCGTTCTAGAAAATGTATAAATGTGGTTATACTTTTAGGAAAATTGCATGTTTTAAATGTTTTTTAATGATGCTGCCCACTTAGCTTCCATTTACTGTGGCATTGATATCTTCTCCCATATGATGTCAGGGGGACAGTGGGGGTCCTTTCGTGGCAGCGGACGTCCTGTCTAAGACCAGCCGCTATCGTTTGCTGGGGGTGGTGAGCTGGGGCACAGGCTGTGCCATGGCCAAGAAGCCCGGGGTCTACACCCGTGTGTCACGCTTTCTGCCCTGGATCTCTACAGCCATGAGGGTGAGTGATACAGGATGACTTTCAATGTCATTAAAACAAACTTTACCTCACTTTTCTCTCACGTTTATCTCCATAGATGTATGAGAATTCCCCAGGAGTTCACAAAATGGCACGGGCGGTTACACCATAGCCATTTAGAGTGGAAAAATGTTTTATATGAGACTGAAATATTGCCCGTTGAGATCAGATTGGTTGCTCGGATCTGTGGCTGAGATCAGACGTCTGATACGGATCAGATGTTCTGTGATGATCAACCTGTCTCAAGGACAACTGTTTTTTGCAATATCTGACTCATGGAGGTCAAGAACCATTTCTGTTGCTGGCAATTACCATAAAATGTGTTTTATTTTCATTTTTTGAAAATCTGTCTCCGAAGTATAGTACGATAAGATGGTAATCAAATTCGCAATTTTGGCACAATCCAATACCGCTCATATATTAATATAATACACACTGACACACACACACACACACACACACACACACACACACACACACAAGTGATGTCTGGGGGGGATTTTTGTTTTTAATGACCCTACAAGTTTGATTAAACCATCAAAATATTTGTTTTATATTAATAATGTAATATAATGTAATATGTATTATTTTTTAATTATAAATATGAGGGTAGAACAAAACACTAAACTTGGTTAACGTAATTACATTACGTAACTACAACTACAGGTTTTAATATGTAAAACAAAGGCATAGAAAAACAACAAGCTCGCAGGAAAAAGCGAACATTGACTACAACATCATCAATTATTAATATTTCATTGGTTCTCTTGTGTTTTTGCATGCATTCATAATTTCTTTGTATGACACCCTTGGCCAAACATTATGTCTGCACAATTTGCGTTATCACAAATAAAACAATTGACTCCAAACAAAACTACGCAATATGCTTACAAAATCAAATTTTTTATAATAATTGAATGAAGATGTCAATTTTCCTTGGCCCGCCATACATTTTTATTTATTATTTCATTTGTGTGTGTGTGTGTGTGTGTGTGTGTGTGTGTATAAATATATACAAAAACATATAAATGAAATAATAAATATTTTTGTGAAATATTCAAGGATATTTTTTTCCTAGTTTATTGCAGGTTTGGACAGAGTGTTTGGTACCAAGAAGAATTAAATGCATGGTCATGTTCAGCTTTAGTCAGATAAAAAATAAATAAAATAATAAGAATTTAAAAAAGCATTTTTCTCTTAATTTGAGTAATAAGATGCTGTACAAACAGACATAATATGGACTCCAGACAGTAAGAAAAATACATCATATCCTAAATATGAGAAGGACTTTATCTCAATACAGTATTTATCTCAGTTTTGTTTACTAGTGACACAGGTACAGTACAGTATATGCTATACTGTATACATAATAATATAGGCATAAAAGTCAAATCTTCAGTACATGAACTTATAAGTAGGATTTTACTGAATAATATAGGCCTCTGTGAAATGTGCTATGATTAAATACAGTATGTACTAAAATGGGTTTTGTAAATTTATATGGCCAACATAGCTACATTTAAAAATGTTTCAAAAAACGACATTCATGTATTTTACATGTATTTTATTTTATTTTCTCTTCTTTTCTGTGTTAAGCATTGATAAGATCCAAACCAAAGACTGGTTAAGAGAGCAGCATGAATAAACTCATTGCTGTGGCAGTCAGTATTGTTGCTTATATTGATGTACATATATGAATAGCTTCTTTACTATGCAATGCACTGTTTAATTCAAGTTTATGTCTAATTTTACAAGCTGCTATATTGTTATCCAGATTTTGTACCATAACAGTTTTGTAATTTAGTAGCCCCTTAAGCCTTAAGTCAAACAAGACAGTTTAGCTTATTATATGTTATAGCTAGTTATTTTTCAGTTTTTCTGTTCATGAAAGTAGCTGATATGAATATATGTAAAATATAGAAATTCTGACCTTTGACATACAGTAATCTGACTGCTTTTTCTTTTCAATTCTTTTCAACAAATCTAAATGTTGCCCCTTAATATATGCCTTTTAAATACTGAAATAAAGACATAATTTTGTAATAAAAAAACAATAATAATTTGTGGTTACTTGTGTTCTTTAGAAACTTGACATAAAATCATCAGCAATGTTTAAATGTTTAAACAATATTTATAAATATACACTACTGTTCAAAAGTTTGGGGTCGGTAAGTTTTTTTATGTTTTTGAAAGAAGTAGCCCTCATGCTCACCAATGCTGTATTTATTTGATCAAAATACAGTAAAAACATTGAAGGATGTATCAGTGATTTCAGGCTCAAAAATAAATGTCTAATCTTTCCTAACGATCCGCTAGCTGCCCGCCCCATAAGCATGCCGTCCAAAAAATGCGTCTCTGAGAAAAAGTGCAGATCTCAGAGCCTAGGCTGCAAACAGAGACGCGTTTTTTTGGACGTCATGCTTATGGGGCGGGCAGCTAGCGGATCGTTAGGAAAGATTAGACATTTATTGTTGGGCCTGAAATCACTGATACAACCTTTAATATTGTGTAATATTATTACAATTTGAAATAACGGTTTTCTATTTTATTACATTTTATAATGTAATTTATTCCTGTGATCAAAGCTGAATTTTCCGCATCATTACTCCAGTCTTCAGTGTCGCATGATCCTTCAAATATCAAATTAAAATATTCTAATACGCTGATTTGCTGCTTAAGAAACATTTCTTAAATTATCAGTGAAAACAGTTGTGCTGCTTCATATTTTTGTGGAAACCATGTTGTTGTTTTTTTTTCAGGATCCTTTGTCGAAGAGAAAGAACAGCATCAATTTGAAATAGTAATCTTTTGTAACATTATAAATGTCTTTACTGTCACTTTTATCAATTTAATGCATCTTTCCTGAATAAAAGTTCATTTCTTTCTAAATAAATATCATTGACCCCAACGTGGTTAATATATGTTGAAGTTAAATGTGTGTTCTTTATGCACTAATTCTGATACAAAACACCTTGTGTTTGCATAATAATGTGTTCATGTTTATCATTATTTGTATTATTATTTCACATGGCTATATCAGATTATAATGCGCATTTATTCAATGTGATTAATGCCAGGGATGGTGCAATCATGTTAAGAGCTCGTATTTTCACCTTTTTCATTCTTAATTTCTTATTCTTTCATTCTCCTGTTTATTATAGGTTTGTGCAAATGAATGCAACACATATCAAATCTGAATGCATCTAAGTTAACTCTTTCATTCATTAAAAACTGCTTCTCATCCTGAACCAAGGCTGGGTGGAAAAAATGTCTTTCTGGCTGATGTCAATTTACATCACTGTTTTGGAAGTGAAATGCCTCGTACTCAAATAGTTGTTCAGTAATGCTAGGAGAAAGGGAAAGCATAAAGAAATCAGTGCCAAGCACACAAGGAAGTGTAAAGAGAGCGACGTGCGCCGCTGTGAATGTTGGAACAGAGTATATGTCCCAGCCCAGCCTAAGACTTTCTTGGAAAGTTTCCTTGCAAATGAGCATCCTCCATCCTCCACGCTGTTGTCAACACGGTGTCTGAGAACGAGCACGGCTTTCATCCGCTCCGCTACCGAGCGATCGCTCGAGGGACTGCTCCAGCACAAAGGGCTTTTCGTGGCCCTGTGACTACTGAGAACATGAGAGGGATGAAGATCCAAACCGCTGTCCATCTGATGAGGCTTCTGATCTTAGTGCTGCAGTTTGCTTCACTTACAAATGGTGTGTTTTCATATTTCATTCTAATGCTTACAGTTGAAGAAAATGACTGCGATTATGAAAGATCCTTGGACAGTTCAAGATCCTTGACTTTTAAACTTGAAAAACTTGAATGGGATAAAAACAATACAAATAGCTGTTGGTAAAGAAGGATATTTCAAACCTTTCTATTGTTTAATGGCTCGAAATGAGAGTGCTTGAACATTTTCCCTTTAATTTGATCTTTTATATTGATTTTTTATATTGACTTTACTGCCTATTTTGTGTATACACTCTTAAAAACACAGGGAGTTTTCCCAGTGATGTCATAGAAGGTTCTTTAAAGAACCTTTCAATGAACAGTTTTTAAAAGAACCATTTTTGAAGCCACTTAAAATAACCTTTTTACACTATAAAAGAACCTTTTGTGGAACGGAAAGGTTCCAATAATGTCAACGTTTCTTTATGGAACAATCGATGCCAATAAAGAACCTTAATTTTTAAGAGCGTAGGTGTGGCCATTAGAATAGTCAAAAAGTTGATAATTTCTTAGTCAAATCAGCAAAGCCCTTCTGCTTGAACTGTGATCTGTTGCTTCTCCTCTGCATTAGGCCTGGAATCCTATGTACTTCCTCAAAATGTGACCTCAGAGACTGGGAAAACTGTCACCTCTGAATGTGGTTACAAAAACCTGAACTCGGAAAAAATAAAATTTTACATCATGGGTTCGAAGGTCAATGATTCTGTGACTTGTCCAGGAGACGCAACCAAATACTTACCCTCTCAGGTGAAGAACTGACTTCTCTTTACATTGTTGTGGTGCACATTTTGTACACTAGCAAAAGTTTTGACACTCTTACTAAATCTTTATTTGTCTATTTTTTTACATTTTATAATAACGGTGTCGTCAAAACTAAGAAACAGCACAAATGCTGTCATCAACCATCAAAACATAGCTTTAAAAGTAGCCACTCTTTGCCTAGATGAGCCTATAGCTCTACATATTCATGTGGTGCATCCTGGGATGATTGTAAATTGGGCTAAAAACTTTTTTTTCTTCAATAACTTATATAGCCTATCAGGTTTAAATGGACAAGCTTGACGAAAGCAGCCAACAATACAATTTGTACAATAAAAAAAAAGTGATTATTTACTTCTTAATGCTGCAAAAAATGCCCAAATGATGTCACTTCCAGGGTGTCACAAATTGAATGTGTCATTTTTAATTGTAATAGGCTACTTTATAATAAAATACTAATATTTAAAAATTAGATTTTTTTTTTAATTAAATGTATTAAAATATAGTATATAATGGACAATGGAATAGGAAATAGCGTATTTATTTTATTTCTCATTTGTAAAAAAATCGTGGTGAAGGAAAAAATATGAGATACAAGAAAAATGCTTTTGCGTTCCCCTAAAAAACGTTGCATTCCCTCGCAAAAACGTTTACGTTCCGCCAAGAAACGCAAAGGTTTTGCGAGTGAACGCAAAGTTTCTTGAGGGGACACAAAATCATTGACTTATTATTTTATCCTCCCGTCAAATTTTTTTTTCTCCCACCACCATGTCCCTTTAGGGGCTCCATATGTTTCCGCACAGAATAAAAAAAATAACAAAACAGAAAATAATAGAAATGGTGACTTTTTATCTCAATTCTGAATTTTTATCCCTCAGAATTGCGAGATATAAACTCCCAATTACGAGTTAAAAATTCAGAATTGTGAGATATAAAAGGACAATTCTGAGAAAGTTGTAATTTCGAAAAAAAAAGTCTCATATTTTGTCCCACCAATCATGTCCCCTTAAAGGGATAGTTCACCTGAAAATGAAAATTCTGTCATTATTTACTCACCCTCATGTTGTTGCAAACCTGTAAGACTTTCATTCATCTTCAGAACACAAACGAAGATCTTTTTGATGAAATCTGAGAGCTTTCTGTCCCTCCATTGACAGCTACGCAACTACCAGTTTGACCCTTCAAAAAGTTCATAAAGAGATCGTAAAAAGAGACTCGATTGCTTTTTATGATGAATAGATTGAATTTAGGTTGATGAATGTTTATATGTGAATAAAAGCTTAAATTCAATCTGTTCATCATCTAAAGTGACAGAGTCTCATCAGTAAATTTGGACTAAACCGTTCAATTCATATGGAGGATTACTTTTACGATCTCTTTATGAACTTTTTGAAGCGTCAGGTAGTTGCGTAGCTGTCAATGGAGGGACAGAAAGCTCTCAGATTTCATCAAAAAGATCTTCATTTGTGTTCCGATGATGAACAAAATTCTTACAGGTTTGCAACGACATGAGGGTGGGTGAGTAATTAATAACAGAATTAAAATTTTTGGGTGAACTATCCCTTTAAGTCTCCGTAAAATTTTGAGATAAAAAGTCGCAATTAACTTTCTTATTTTTTATTCAGTGGCAGACAGCTTCCATAGCCTCTAATTATATTAAATATTCTTAAATATTTCTCCTTTCCTCAGTCAATGAAAGCTTACTGTCGTACTATATCCAATGGAGAGATAGCTGCTTGGGAAGTCTCAGGAACATCAGAGGATGACAACGGCACAGTTTTTTTGTGCCGGGTCAGAGGTGCTGATGACAAAATCGGACACCTTTATGTATACGGTATGTTACCAGCAATTAATACTGTGTAAGTGAGTGAACATACAATTGCCTTCATGTCTCTCTCTCTGTGTGTGTGTGTGTGTTTGTGTGTATGTCTTTCAGCGAATGATTCTTACTATGCGAAGTTCATCGGATACGTGATCGGAGGATTTTTATCCGCCCTCATTATCATCGTTGTGGCTTATATCCTGTTGAAAAGATCCGAGAAAGCGCAGCGATGCTTCAGTAAGTTTCTCATTGCTCATGATATTTGCACATTTGGTTCTCTATGTTTGACTGACTTTAATAATATATTTAATTTACATTGAGAGATGTTAAAGGGCCCCTATTATTATATTTTAAAGTTTCCTAATGTCGTTTTGGAGTCTCCTACAACAGGTTTACATGCATCAAATGTCAAAAAACGGTTTAATTTTCTCATAATATACAATCTGCAAATGCACATCACCAGATTTTCAATGATTGTCAAACGACTCGCCAAATGAATCAATCTCTCTAAATCCCTCCTTTCCGCGAGCTACTCTGCTCTGATTGGCCAGACAGCTCAGTCTGTTGTGATTGGTTTACCGCGTACAGCACGCGTCGAAAACAAGAATTCCCATTGCCACAACACCGACAGCTCTGCGTGTCCTGAGGCTTCCTTCACCGTAAACTAAACACAGTAACTAACAATGACGTCGATTTTACCATATCAATCCGAGCGCGAGTCCGATGATGAAACACTAGAAGAAGAACCATTCATTCAACCCAAACCTCCATCGCAAGGACGACTCGAGCAGGACGTTTCAGTGATACACTACTCAGTTTGAGGTAACGTACATTATGAGATGTTGCTATTCCTCACCATCACCATTAACAAGTGCATGTTCATCAACCGATTATTTTACTTGTAATAATTTATTTACAGAGTCAAGTCAAATATATTTATATATTTTTCACAATCCAGATTGTATCAAAGCTGCTTCACAGTATCAATCAAAACAACTTAATGTTTGTTTATTACTGGAAAAAAGACATCCAAGTTTGGTAGAGCTGATCAATGGTATGATTGGTTAATTAGTATGTTTCTAATATATTGCGGTGAACACGTGGAAACTCTATCAATAACAGTGCATGTAGGCTACGCAATGTATACATTAGCCGAGCTCTAGCGTGAATGACTGATGTAACATAAACATTGGTAAAACAAATCTTGCTCCATGCTTAATCTTTCCTCAAAGTTGTGAGAACGACAGACAATCTGCATTAATATAAGTGGGCGGGCTAATGTTTCGTCTTGACGTCACGACGAAACGGCTTATGACTCGTTTGAAAAACAATTCATTTCATTGACTCAGAGTCGACTCTTACTTTTGAAAGACAATAACTTTATATACGGTGCACTTTCAGATTTAAATTTTGCAGGATGTTTTCATTCACTTAGAGCTATATTACACACTACATGAAAGGTCATTTTCAAAAATCCATGATAGGGGCCCTTTAAGTTATAGACAGGTGGTTTCTAAACTTTGGTCTCGTTTTCCTGCATTTCTTTTAGGGTCGGTGGGTGGAATCCAAGATGACGTGCAATCGACGCAAACGAAGCAATACTGAATCCCCTCTCACGCTTAAGCCAATTTGGATTTGAAGGGTTTGTAATAATACAGCACAAATATCATGGTATAATAAATGTAACATAGGCTTCAACATTCAGTACCATTATCTTCTATACCAGATTTGAAAGAAGGGCCTGTGTTTCTGCAGGTTTCATTCTTGTCCAGTAGGGGGCGTCTTTGTTGCTCTATTCACAGCATTCATTTCCTAACAAGGCATGTTTCTGGACCAACATACTTTTTTTTTTAGCCATGGAGGAACATTCTTATTAAACTATCATAACTGTAACCTTCCCCTCAAAACAAAGGGATATTGATCCAGGAATAGTCTTTTTAGCAAATCCACTTTTAGCATCAAGCAATTCCACCTTTCCCTAATGTTTATCTTACAAATACAAAGATTAGGTTATTTAATCATAGATCTGCTGATTAATGAATAGTCAATGTCATTGTCATACCTACTGTTTACGATATGCACTTATTTTAGTTGTTTTATTTATTTATTTTGAATTGTAAGTAAATGACACACAACTTTGTCTTTGACTGATATAAGTTAATTTAATTAATTTTACACGGCTTTAAGAGGCTAAATGACAACTATTCAGGACACAAACTGAGCTTTTTGGATTGTACTGACTGAGTAGATCATTAGTAGATGGGTCAATATTGACACAGGTGGTTCTCTGCACCCTGGAACGACTTTGCTTCTATTCTGCTATGTTTTCCATTGTAGATATCAGTCCATGAGCATGTTATTGTTTCTAAAGATTCTCTCAGAAACTACGCATCTGAACATGTTTTGAAGCTTTGGCTATTTGCATATGTACTCCAGCACACACACAAGAGATCACATTACAGCACACAACAACAGCTCTCTATCTGGTTTAGCTCACAGTCAGATTTATATTTAAAATTATATCATATTTCAGATTGTGCTCATAACAAATAAAAATGTAAACATTATTGACTGAAATGTAGATAAGAAAAAAATCTCCATTCCACATTTCAAATCAGATTAGACAGTCAAATATAAAACATATATTTTATATTGTTATTTTTACCTACATTTTTGTTTGAATTTTCATTTTAATGCTTATTGTTCTCTTGTGAATGTTTTCATTTTCTTGTCAGAGGGACTCTGTGATAGTGATAGTAATTTCTAAATAAACCTATTATCTACTTTTCAGATTTGTGTAATATGTTCCACTGACCTAATCAAAACCCAGTAGACATATTATTGAGGCTTTTACTCTCTGTTTTATCAGCATGTACTTTTCATAAAGGTGATTATCATGTATAGAGATGTTTGTTTGGGGTCAGTTCGACCCCTGTGAGAATACATGTAAAGATAATACAATAAATTATACTGAAATCAAAAAGTGGCAGACATGTAGTGTATTTCTACTGTGTGTACATCAATCTAATAAATTGGCATGTGAGAATTCAGTGCATTTACTCATGTTTCTAAGAGAGCCCGATCTCATGAAAGTGCGTATCAATACCACGAATGTTATTTATCGTGCCATTTATACGCCAAAAATAGTTATTGCGTGTATATGATACGCAGCTTTCGCGTGCATATGATACGCAGTTTTTGGCGTGTAATACGTACGCAACCCCCTTCCCCCCTCCCCCTAACCCTACCCAAGCGGTTTTCAGTGCGTAGCATTTACACGCAAAAACCATTTTTGGCGTATAAATGACACGAGAAATAACATTCGTGGTATTGATACGCACTTTCATGAGACTGCGTTGTTCTAAGACCCCCAACAGGGTTTTTTCAGTGTTTAAAGAAAAAACTTTCACATTAGTTGTCTTCTTTCTTTCTTCTTATATAGCACAGTTTAATACAACACAAGTTGCCCAAAGTGCTTTACAATCACACACAACATCAGTAGCCTACGTAAAAATAAAAATAAAAAAAGTCAGTTCTTTAAATGGAAAGTCATAAAGAACATTAAACTGCTTTAGCTCTTATCATTTTGCCAGGTTGGGGTTGGTGTGACAGATTTTCATTTATTTATTTTTGACGGTCTTCAACACAAATAATGATGAAAGAGTCACGTAAGCTGTGGATTCACGGACAGTTTTTCCATGTGAAATCTTTCAGATGACTGCGTTTGCTGGAGATGCCCTGAGAGCAGCTCCTCCCTTACTGCCTGTTCTCTCATGAATAATGTGGTTAGGAAATATCATTTCTTCTGTAATAGTGCAGTAGGGCAGAATTTTGTTCTCACTGTGCATGACTGTAATTGGTACTGTAAAAAAAATTTTGCCGGACTTTGTCAGAGCTTGTAGTGAGATTACTACAAGTAGACTACCGGTACATTATTTTGTTGTCGTTCAAAGTTTTCTTTGCAGTGATTAAAATTATTCTTCAAGTGCTAAAAGGGACATCTGCAAATGTTCTCAATTTTGACAATGCACAATTAATATAAAATTGAAAGCATAATATTTTCCAGACAGCAAAAAAATATATATATAATAATATATATATATATATATATATATATATATATATATATATATATATATATATATATGCAGTGCCTTGCAAAAGTATTCATACTCCTCCTTTCTTTTTCACATTTTGTTCTTGCAGACTAAGTAATCTGCTGCATTAAAGGTTCAAGGAAGCATGTAGCCTCCATAATCCTTAATGGAAGAAGTTTGGAACAACCAGTTGGGCCAGTTATGCATAAACAGCATAAACTTAGCCAATATGTTAAGACTGTCTTAAGAACTAGTTTGACAGCAGTTAGAAAAGCGATGATCAGTCTTACTTTTCCAATTCAAATTAGACCGATATACCCTTTTATGTAACTGGCTTTTAAAAGGATCAGTTTTGAAGAAAAAAAAAAATAGATGAATAACTTTTAAGACTGGTCAGTTTATGCAACCGGCCACAGGACTCTTGCCAAACTGAGTGCTCGATGGAGAAGGGCCTTGGTTAGAGGGGTGACCAAGAAGCTGATGGTCACTCTGGTTGAGATACATGATCATACAGGTATTTGGAGATGGAAGAAAATCACAGAAGGACAAACATGACTGCAACACTCCACTGATCTAGGCTTTATGTGAGAATGGCCATATCCTCAGTCAGGACACATGAAAACTGGGGGACTCGTCATGAGGAAAGCTCAACGCAGCAAAATATAGAGTTAGCCTTGATGAACACCAAGCCCAGAGCATTCAGAACCTCGGACTGGGCAGAAGGGCACCTTCCAACAGGACAGTGACCCTAAGCACACAGCTAAGACAATGCATGAGTGGCTTATGGGCAACTCTGAATGTCCTTGAGTGGCCCAGCCAGAGCACTGGGCTTGAACCTAATGCAACATCTGGAGAAACCTCACAGAGCTTGAGAGGATCTGAGGAGAAGAATGGCAAAAAAAATCGCCAAATGCAGATGTTCAAACCTTGTCGCACCATACCCAAAAAGGCTTGATGGTGCTTCAAGTTAAGGGTACAGAAAACATATGCAATGTACTTATTTTAGGTTTTCCTTTTTAACAAATTTGCACAATTGTCACAAATCTGTTTTTTGCTTTGTCAGTGTAGATTGATGTGGGGAAAAAAATCATTTAAAGTAGTGTAACAAAGCAGCAACATGACAAAATGTGGAAAAAAATTAACGAGTACTTTCACAAGGCACTGTATATGCATTCATATTCTTATCATTTTTAAGAAATATAAATGACTTGAGGCCATTTACAGAATCTCAAATCTCCTAAATATATATAATTTTATAATAAACATGTTATATATATATATATATATATATATATATATATATATATCTCATTACATATATTGCAAAATATTTATATATTATATATTTATTATATAATTATTATTAATAAAAAATTATATTCTTATATATTTTTATGTTTTCTGTTTTCTAGTCATATATATATATAATTACATATATTGTAAAAAATATTTATATATTAGATAAATTTTTTTAATGATTTTTTCATGATTTTTTTTTATATTCATTTTTTTTTTTTTTGCCCATAGTGTCACATTACGGTTGACTGTAGCGTAAAGGACATTCGCTTTAATACCTCTAGTAAAGAACATTTAAAGGACATGAATTTGTCAGTGTCCTCATGCTGGCCTCCATCTTAAACAACTTTTAAGCCATGTGTAATTCATCAACACACAGGTCATGTTTTGGGCTAAACAGTGGACAGGATGACGTGACGCACACACCCAAAATTCATCGAGCTGATATGCTGTGCTTTGTTTATGTGTACACAGTAAGGAGGAGTTATTTTTAAAGGTTATAGAAAAGACAGAAAGGTTGTGAGTTTACCCTACCTGAGGAGCATCATCCAACATCTACCGTCTCGGAGAGACATCAGTTCCTCTGCTAAGGTAAGATGATGCTCATTTTATAGAATGGATTGTGCTAAATGTGACATGGGAATGATGCAATGAAGAACTCCCTCCTGTAATATTATTGATTTAGCTTGCATGCCAGAGAGGATCTATAGAAATTTTCATTAATGTTTGATTCATTGCAATTTGTGATTAAATATATAATCCATGGCCTAGGTTATTAATTTAACTAAAGATTAACAACGATTAGATAAAGATTCTCTCTCAGAATCAGGTAGAAAGCTGAAGGTGACCCTATTGCATTTTAGATATGTGGACATTTTGAGAATTGCCTGGCTGAACAAGGTGTAGGTGATAATAAGAGAACTGAATCAGTCCGATTCAAGAATGACCTGAATCAACTGATTCATAGATAAGACTCAAAAGAACAATTTGCTCATCATTGTTACTTCTGACACTGCTATGAAGTCATTCTCTCTCAGAATCAGGTCGAAAGCTGAAGGTGACCCCATGGGATTTTAGATATGTGGACATTTCAAGAATTATTTTACATGAAATTTGAACCTCCAAGGAACCTTTCCACTTCCAAAGGTTCTTTATTAAAATGTTCAACGAAAGGTTCTTTAGGAAACTAAAAATGGTTCTTCTATGGCGAAAAAAAAACCTTTTGGAACCTTAATTTAAGGCTTAATTCAGAGGAATTATGTTAAGAGGAATTAAGATAATCATAGTAACTTTTAGACTATAAGATGCATTAAAGGAATAGTTCACTTAAAAATGAAAATTCTGTAATCACTTACCCTCAAGTTGTTTCAAACCTGTATGAATTACTTTCTTCTGCTGAACACAAAAGATATTTTGAAGAATGTCAGTAACCAGACAGTTGATGGACCCCAGTGACTTCCACAGTATTTTTTTTCATACTATTGAAGTCAATGGTTCATCAGCTGTCTGGTTACTGACATTTCTTTAAAATATCTTCCTTTGTGTTCAGCAGAAGAAAGAAATTCATACAGGTTTGAAACAACTTGAGAAAGAAATTTTCATCTAGACATCGGTCAGGGCACATGTGTGGTCAGTGAGATCAAGAAAGTGCTGATTTACTGATCCAAAGCACTCTAAGATGATTCCATAACCAGAGGAGGAGGGAGGGCAAATTTTCCAAAACACCTCCAGGCGTTCAAGGGTACACCAGCAGTGTCCCGCATCCCGACTGCGTTGACCCGTCGTTTCTATGTTTACTTTTAAAACACGAGCGCTGATTTCTCTCAGCTGCGTTTACAGCTGGAGTTTCTTAACAAACATTCTGCGTCTCACCACTGACCTGCACATGGGAAAGAAACATATTAAATCTAATTATAAGTGCAAGTAGCCAATGCTGACTTTGTTAGTGATGTATACTGAAAATGATTTCAAAATATCTTAAGTTTTTAAGTGTTTCTGTAAAATAGTTCTCTCACTCTCTCACTCTCATGATGTACAAACCTCTGAGTTTTTTTCCATGGAACGTAAACGTTGGCCACTCTTTTCAATATAATGAGGCTGAATGGGGACTGAAAAAAAGCACCATGAAAGCATCAAAAATTCCATACAACATGAGCGCTGTCTTCTGAAGTCTTCTGAAAGCTTTGTGTAAGAAACAGACCTAAATTTAAGTCATCATTCACTTATAATGTACCACTACAGTGGGCTGACTGGACAATTCAGTAGGTGATATAGTCTGATTCAAGAAGGATCTGAATCAACGGATTCATAGAAAAGACTCAAAAGAATTAACTCACATGTTAAACATTATTACTTCTGACATTGTTATGAAGTTATGAATACATCAGAAAGATAGTGCAGCTTCAGAAACAAGTTGTATGGGTCACTTTTATGATTCGTGTATGGTGCTTTTTGTCATTTTAGAGCCCCAGTCAGAGTCATCATAAGTAAATGTATTTATTTATTTTTGGTGTGTGTGTGTGTGTGTCCTTGACCAGGAGGGGTAAAAATGAAGAAGCTCACAGAACTAGTTCTCCTTACAGGTAAGTCATGACTATGTAGGTACACAGTAAAGGTCACAGACAGATATGTGCCCTTGGGCTTGAAGGTCAAACATTCAAAAGAGACTTTCCATCCACATTTACAGTATACTTGGACTTAGTGATTTGATGGAACAAGCCTTTAGTAAATTATGGTTAGCAATACAGTATATTTATAGTTGTTTATTTATACTTGTTAATGTCTAATGATCTCCTTTGTGTGTGATTTGTCACTTATCTTCATTTTCATCTGTAGTCCTCTTGGCACTCTTCAGTCAAGCTGAAGCAAGTAAGGCAGAAGTGTTTGATTCTTACATTGCTATTCAACATTTGAGCTTATCAATCTTATGCAATGAGAACATTTCTGGCAGTATTTTTGTCTGTTTTTAAGAGCGATCTAACTTTTCTCCTTTTTTTTGCCTTTGCAGATCCTTTTGTTTACAGTAAGTATTCTGAGGCAGATGCTCATGATTTTCTAATAAATAAAATTTAATAAATATAATAAATATAAAATAGCTGTGTGTGTGTGTGAGTATATATATATATATACATATACATGTATTATATATACACACACACACATATACAGTACACACAGCTATTTTATATTTATTATATGTATTAACACATTGCATTTAATGCACACTCACACACATATATATATATATATATATATACATATATATATATTAAATATTTAAAAAAAATTATGTTAGATGTGATTAATCAATTTGACAGCACTAACACACTCACACACACAAATATAATAAATATACATTTAATAAACTTTCATTTTTAATATAATTTTAAGCTATATTAAACAGTCTTAAAATTGGCTAGCTGCTGACTGCTGCACTTTTTAGACTATGAGGCGCTGAGGATCGGGGGTTTGGTCTTCACAGCCCTGCTTGTAGCAGGAGGAGTTACAGTTTTGTGTTGTAAGTAGCTCTGAATTTTTACACGCATTTTCTACCTAACGAAAACCTTATGTTTGAATTTATATACTCACAGAAAGAGTAACAGATTGTTCTCTTCACAGGGGGGCAGTGCAAACAAAAAAGAAAGTAGGTCACCTGATCTCAGAGTGAAATTCACACTTACACTTTAACATCTCAGTAAAATGATGCACATTTTGAAATCAAAATTTATCATTAAAAGAAAAAAAATTTGTTTAAAATGTGCCTCATCTTTTTGACAGGGATGAAGAAGATGCAAGCAAAATCTAAGGATCAGGGACTTCATCCGATGAAACTTTCCATTGGATATTTGATTGAGTAGTAGAAACTACAGATGTCTAACTAGCTCCCCTTCTCACTTGTACTTTATTTCAATGTAGTTTTTCCATTGTTTCAACATTTTTTCAACCATTTAATTTATTCATTAATCACAGTTCCTGCCCAAAAAAAAAAAAAAAAAACTGAGCTGTTGTTATTTTGAGTCTGTAGATTTATTCTATACATTTTCAGCAATCTCTCCAAGTGACGCTTTAATAAAGATTCTCAGTTATGGGCTTGCAAAAATGTATTTGGAGTAATTTTTGTATGCCTGAGGTTATATTGGCTGAGAGATGTTCAAACACTGGCTGGCCTTATGCAAGATAAAGCACAAATGTCTTTTTTTTTCCTGGTGATCTGGATAACTTTAATAATACATTGACTTAAATGCTGAAATGCATTACTGAAGCATGGGGTGAATTAACTGTTCTGTTCATCAATGTTGTACACTCTTAAAAATAAAGGCTATTCAATCACATCTGTGATTCCATGAAGAACCTGTAATATCCATGAAACCTTTGCACAAAAGGTTCTTATGGTGAAAAACGGTTCTTTAAAATGTTCTTTACACTAAGAAAAAAATGGTTATTTTAAGAACTGTCCACTGAAAGGTTCTTTGAGGAACGACAAATTAACATTGCGGCAAAAAACACCCCATTGGAACATAATTTAAAGGATGTACACTAAATTAACAATGTACTGACAGAAAATGACCAGTACTGCTTCAGCTAACTTTATTAACATTTCCTTAATACAATGCATTGCATTTAGAGCCAGTGACAGTGTGAATCATTGTGTTCACCCAGTAGAATCAATTTAGCCTGAGCGTGCATGACAAACTAAAAACTATCAGAGTTGCTCTCCCAGAGAAAGGGATCCTTCATTCAAAACTCAACCCACTCTGACTGAGCCAACCTGTTGAGCGGATTGTTTAGGGTGTTGGTTTCAGTCTGTCTAGATCACATTTTTACGTGTGTTTAGGGTGGTTCCTCCACAACCACGTTTCAAACTTCAACGTTTCAGTTTCTTTCTCCTTGATAAAGGTAAGTAATCAATTCTGGACACCATTTTAATGTTTATATACTGAAACATATGTTATGGCTGATGGATTTCGTCAAGTTCATTGTATTAAAATATGATAATTAAGCATTAAGCAGAAACTTTTTAAGGGCTTTTGACGACATAATTTACTTGGTGTTAAATATGGGATCTTTGGTATCCTTTTACATACTTTCCAGCTGTTAGTCTGTTTGACAATAAAATTTATTTTATAAAATAAAAAAGTATACATATCTAATAATACTAATACTAAAAAGTACCTAAAAATTCAAGATGAAAAAAATATATAGATGATGAGTAAAACATTAGGGTCTGAAAATCTGAGACCACTAATGAAAATGCACTTTTTCTTTGCATTTTTCTCATTTAATTTTACTTTAATTTTGAACATCATGCAGAACAATATAAGTGAAAACTCAACTTGAAAAATATATGTGAATTTTGTATTTGGTTCCTCCCCCTTTTTGCTTTAATGACAGTGACAGTGGAGTTGCATGAGCAAAATATGATCATGTTCTCCAGCAAGCATCTTGTGCTTTTATAAAAGCAAGAAGCGTCTGTACAAGAGAGTTCATATGGTCAGTGTTGCAAAATTACTTCTTTCTTTGGAGGGAAAAAAAATCAGTTTAATAAAACAAAATCCAGGGTATCACGGTGGTCTCAGACTTGGACCTTACTGTTTGAGTTAGTTTTCCTCCAGTGATTTGGAAACTGGAATGTCAAGCAGCTTCACTGTGGAGAGCAGCTGCGCCCTTGATCACTGCGACTTTTAAAGATCACAGGCACATGAATTCTTTGCTGAACATACCAGCCTGTAAATAATCCCTTCTTCATTGAATATTATTTGAACAAAATCCAACTGTGTTTTGTATGACAGAAACCTACTGGTGCTACAACATGTAGAAATACTATTAAGTATGTTTATAATTCTTGGTGCTTTTAATATTATTGGTATTATTATTTGAGTTTTAAGTGTTGTACATACAAGTATTGAGATAAGTGTTGCTACTGTACGTTTGATTCATTTAGTTTACAGAGAGATGTTAGAAAAAGAAAAAGTATATTTGTGAACATTTGAATAAGGAACATGGAGGCTTAATCATGAGCTGGCTGTGAATATGGAAAAGTTGATGAAATCCAGTCGTTCACGAGTAAACAAGTCTAACGTGGTGTTTAAAGTTGGAGATGCATCCTGACAGCCCACCGTCTCAAAATTGGTTAACCTCTTTTATCACAAAATAAGGAAACGTGTAGTGTGAAAGGATTACATTTAGATGCTCATGACCATATTTTCAGTATGTTGGCTTTATTACATGATCTGCTAATGGAAAAAGCTAATGGAAAACACGTTTGTTAGCTAAACGGATTGCACACCATCACTACATTAACCACTAGCTGGAAAGGGCGGGATTGTGGTTTTTATAAGAGTGATTCATTTCAACAGAATGTCTCGTTCCTTCCTGCGTCACTCTGGACAGCAAAGAGCTTGAAAGCACTGTGAACTTCAATGACTTCAAGGACATTTCTGGAGTGGTTTGTCTGTAAAAACACTGTTGAACTACATGGTTTCACTTTAGCTCCATTTTAAACAGCCTGTGTTACTATAGGGCATCTGTCAGCGTGTTTGTGCTGGAGTGTATAATCATACAATACTTCAAAGTTCACAGCCTGTTCTCAGGGGTGGAATTTCGTTCCTAATATAGCTGCAGTCTGGATTCCTGTGTACATGGCGTGCATCCTTTGTGTGACATGTGATTGTGTCAAGTTCACTTATATGGAGTGCGGGGTGTTTGGAAAAAGTAGGTGAGGGCAAATGTGACTTAGTACACTGGCCACTCACACACTTATACAAATATGTATGTGTATTGCTTACTTTCTTTCTCTTTTTCCTATCCGTGGTAAACATGGTCATTTTTATTTATTTATGTAATATCACCACTATTATATGACCATTTATCTGTTTATTTATATGCATATTCTGATTGGGTGGATATTAGACTCTAAAAAAGGTTTAGTGGTCTTTTAATGTCATTTTAACCACATTAACTCTGCTCAGGAAATTAGCAAGAATTCACAAATACTGTAGATAAAGTAACTTGGCACAGAATAGTCTTCCCAACTTGCAGACAGCTTTTTACAGGAAGAAGAGTCAGTGTTGTTCCACTCAATGTCATAATGGCTTCAAACAGTTCATGAGTAGTTGAAAAAATGTCTCCAAGTTCGTTTGAGTTTAATGTGAGACCAAATATTCACAATAGGGTTCAAATCTGGACTCTGACCAGGACAAAACACCAGCCTGATGAACTTGTTCTCAAGACACTTCTTGGTTGTCTTTGTAATTTGGGCAGGAGCATTGTCTTGCTGAACAATAACATCTGATCATTCCTCACTTGTGGGAAGCAAGCCATTCTGCAATATTCTCTCTTATACTCCAAAGCATTAAATGAGTTTTCACAGTGAAGCATCTCACCAAAACCAGCAGCTAAAAGGCTCCCCACACAATGACACTCCTCCTCCATGCTTCACTGTGGTAAAGATGCATTTATGATAATATTTCTCAGCAGAAGACAGCGCTCTGCAGCATCACAACGCAACTTGTGTTTCATTGTGATTGATCACTCCACACACAACTTCCCATATTCTGCCAAAAACTTCAGTCTGTGGATTTTTTAGTAGTGCATTTGCTTCAGTTTTGCTAATTTCCTGACCAATAATTTGTAGTTAAGACAAGTAAAAGCTTAGTGTTTGTTTATACATTTTGGGCTTGTCCATTTTTATTTTCCCAGGACTGTGTATATGTATAGCCTACCATGTTTACTGCGGATAGGAAAAAGAGGACCTTAAATAAGAAACCAAAAAAAGAGAACAATGTGCGTGTGGCACAGCCTGCCAGCTGCTAACATAGGCTAATTCTCTCCTTTCTTCAACACAGAACATACTCCACCTCCACACCAGCTGTTGCTCGCAATAATTACTAGATTGATCAAACTACTGCAGAGAAGGAGGCGTGTCCATCAACTGGAGATCAAATTTCCAGCCAATCGAACAGATAGCTTGCTGCTCACACCAGTATGGGGCAGATACAATGCTTTTAACCCTAATTAACATATTTTTTTGACATTCAGCGTTTCGCTATACAGTCTCAATTTATGTGTAGAACTGTAAATAACTGCCTTTAGACTAACTTTGGTCACAAAACCAGAACTAGACATGATCTAAATATAAAAAACTATAATTAGGAGATAGGAGAGAGAAGTGTAGGACTGACAAGTTTGTTTACTAATTTGTGTCTGCTAGTAAACTTTCATTCAGACAAGATAAGATAAGAGCCATTTCTGTACTCTATTCAACTCACCACCATGATGCTATGGGTTGCCAGGATGTTGCAAAGGTGTTTATGAATGATTTTTGCCATGTGGTTGCTACTGGTCTACGGTGTTCTGGGTGGTTGCTTGTTGGCTACCTGCTGGACGGAGTCAAAAGCACACAATCATGAGTTAGATCACTTGTCTTAAAGGAATGAAAATTATCCCATAATTTACTCACCCTCAAGCATTAGGTGTATATGATTTGTTTCTTTCAGTCAAACACAATCAGAGTTATATTACCTAAATAACATCCTGGCTCTTAGCTTTGTCATGGCATTGAAAAGTGCCTGTGTTTTTGAAGCCATAAAAAGTGCATCCCTCCATCATAAAAGTAATCCAAGACTCCAGTGGGTTAATAAATGCCTTCAGAAGTGAAGCGATGGGTTTTTGTAAGAAAAATATCCATATTTAAAACTTTATAAACTATAATCACTCGCTTCAAAAACTCGGGCACTATTCAATGCCATTACAAGAACCAGACTATTATTTCATATATCTCTGATTGTGTTCAGCTGAAAGAAGAAAGTCATATACACCTAGGATGGCTTGAGTTGAGTGGTGGGGTAATTTTCATTTTTGGGTGAACTATTCCTTTCAAAAACATTCGTTAAAATATGCTATTCTGTTAATTAATGAGGTAAGAAAATATTCTTGTTTTCCCTTTGAAATAAGTTTGTTTTTCTTACTCCGCTGACAGATATTTGTTATCATTTTGATATTTTTTTCAGAAATAAGTCTTTATAGCTGGTCTTGTTTTTTTACTCAAGTAAATGTATCTTGATTTAAGAATGTTTAGATATATGTAATGGAAAATATGACAAAAATACTAAATTAAAAATAAATTTTTGCAGTGCACAACAATTTTAGTAGCTCAAACTGTGCAGGGCGAGTTATTCAGCAAAATGTAATACCTCTATGGTTAGAGGTTTGTTAAAATAATTAAATTATGACAAATTACAAGCAAACACAATATAGGACTAAAGTATTGACTTGCTCAGACACTGAGAGTGATCGATATTCCTTGGTTATCTGGTTTGAATATCTCATTTCATTTAATTTAATGTTGCACAAGAGGAGCAAAAAGGGTTGAGAGACATTATTGTTTCTATAATGAATGAACTATGGCAACTGCAAAAAAAGAAAGAAACAAGGCATTACATTGAGAAAAGGAAGGTTGGTTTGTAATGTGAGATGAGGAAGTGATGTTGGACACAATTCCTCATTCTTTCCCATGACTCACTCACTGGCAAGCCAACGTGACCGTACCAGATCACAGGACTTTCATTATTATCTTCGTGCACCCTGGGTGATTCTGCTGGCAGGAGGGTGCTAAAACGCCCAGACTGTCCAAGCTTAAACAAGAACAGTGAGATGAAAAGCTCTCTCCTTTTCTCTCAGTTCTTTGTACAGTAACATGATGAGCTTTAAGAAGATTGTGAAATACCTACAGCTTTTCTTGCCAGATTCTTGGAAGAATTATCTTTGCACTGCATGGTACTGATAAAATAACTATTTGTCGTTTCACTTAGGGTTGCCCTAGTGAAAAAGCCTATCAAAATGTATTTAAAATACATTTATTTCATATAAATATACTACAAAACAGCCATCAGCTTGACAGCAAATCCCATCATTCAGCTTATTAGTTCACTTTTATAAAAACTTTTGCTGATAATTTACTCACCCCCATGTCATCCAAGATGTCCATGTCTTTCTTTCTTCAGTCGAAAAGAAATTAAGTTTTCAAGGAATAAAGATGCAATTCCCAGGCACTCAAAGACGTAGATAAGAAGGAGAAGGAGAAGTTTAAAAAGCCTTTATTAAATGTGGCTTAGTTCATGATAAAAAAGTCACAAGCCAACATGTTTCGACGCACATGGTCTTCTTCAGGGCAAAGTAACAGGAACTTGGAAAGTAACAGGAACATGTTACTTTGCCCTGAAGAAGACCATGTGCGTCGAAACATGTTGGCTTGTGACTTTTTTATCATGAACTAAGCCACATTTAATAAAGGCTTTTTAAACTTCTCCTTCTCCTTCTTATCTACGTCTTTGAGTGCCTGGGAATTGCATCTTTATTCCTTGGATCCTTTCCCTATCCCAAGAGCACCTATTACGGATATACTTCACCTGAGCGCCTGGTTGAATTCTCTTATAAGAAATTAAGTTTTTTTGATGAAAACATTACAGGATTTTTCTCCATATAATGGACTTCAATGGAACCCAAACGGTTCAAGGTCCAAATGACAGTTTCAGTGCAGCTTCAAATGGCTTTAAACGACACCAGACGATGAATAAGGGTCTTATCTAGCGAAACGATCGGTCATTTCAAAAATAATTTAAAAAGTTTAAGTTTTATAAGCACAAATGCTCGCCTTGCTCTGTTCTGTGATGCGCGTTCGCGACGTTGCGTAATACGCAATTACGTTGATCGTTGATCGCAATTACGTCATACGATCGTTGATCGTAAATGACTGATCGTTTCGCTAGATAAGACCCTTATTCATCGTCTGGTATTGTTTAAAGCGATTTGAAGCTGCACTGAAGCTCTCGTTTGGATCTTGAACCGTTTGGGTTCCATTGAAGTCCATTATACGGAGAAAAATCCTGTAATGTTTTCATCAAAAACCTTAATTTATTTTTGACTGAAGAAAGAAAGATATGGACATCTTGGATGACATGGGGGTGAGTAAATTATCAGCAAAAGCAAAACTAGGCTAATCCTTTAACACTGCATCATAAACCTACGCCTTTGTTATTGTATGAGGTTAGGGACCCCTAGCAGCGAAAAAAAAAAAAACATAATGTAGCTTTAAGTAAATCTTTAATTGAACTTTAGTTAAACACTAGATAAAGTGCATTAAGTCCAAAATTAGTTGTTCTAATTTAGCAGACCTTAAGTGTATCAATTTAGTAAAAGTACAATTGCAAGGTATATTAAGTACATAAATGTAATTTATACTTAGCATAAAATACATGTATTTCAAATACATTTTGGTATATTTATTTGTCACTGGGATGTAGAAGACATTACAGAACGTTATGAGTGTATTACTAAAGTAGCTTATGATTATAACTTTAAATGAGAAGTTAAAATTAAAATTCTCTCAGTATACCCTGATCAGTTTTTATATAGACTATAACAGGAATGCCTATTTTAACGGTAGAACACTTCAAGAAAGTACATTCGAAATCGTGTTTAGTTTAGACAAACACTATGGCACTATGGCAATATTTATTTTATACAATAGTTAAAGAAACAAGAATCTTGAGAAACTTATGAGACAGTTACTGTACTTTCTCTATTTTTGTCATTCAAACTAAACTAACTTAACGTTAGCCTAGTTTCAAACGAATCCAAAAAAGAGCAAGTGGCGTTACATGATTTAGTGACTCGCTAATAATACCCATAGATACACAAAGTTAGGTTACCCAACTTACGGTCACATGTCGCCACCTATTAGTATAAGTTAATTATGTAACTTGCTGAAAGAATCAATGCAGAAGAAGAAAAAACCCACTACGAAAACCCTTGGTGTCCGTCAGACTTCGTCTCAAACGAGAAAACAAAACACGGACGGACTTAACGTTAATGATTTAAAAAGCCTGCAAAGCTGTTTTAAGCGACACAGACCAACAGCGAGTGAGCTATTGCTCTTATAAACCACAGTAAACAATAACATTGATTAACTTACATTTTTGACAACATATTACCTAGTTTATCTGTTTTTGATTCGCCAAAGTAGAATCCAAATTTGGCAGCTAGTTCCGCCATCTTGGAACGGTCAGCGTGTAACAATCAATGATGCTACAACATTGCGTATTTTCTGGTTGTAAATCTGCCGAGATTTAAATTCCCAGAGAAATGTGATAACCTTTCACAGGTGAGAATGTGTTAGTCTGTGTTGTGTATTCACTTACTTAATATTACATGGTACGTTTTTTTAATGTCGTGTTTGCTGACGCCTTCATCTTATTGTATTGTGTTAGTTTAGCAAAATCATCTGCAGATATCTATTGCAAGTCTTTTACAGATATAACATGCATGCGTCTAACTCATAGGTCTAACTACGGTTGCAGATGCACAGTCCACAAGTATGGGGTCTCTGCAGAACAAAAGTGGGCGTTTCTAAATTTGTGGGTGTTTTCAAACTGGTGGGTGTTTAAAGGCTAAATCATGCAATGAAAATTATGCCCTTCACCTGACCCCTCTGTTAATAGCCTTTCCCACTGATCTGGTAACTTCTATGACTGTCCTGCAGAGACCTATACTTGCAGTCAACTTGCTCTTGGGTGTCACAGACCAGTGTTTTGACCGTTCTAATATGGCGGACGACTTATAGTGGCCCATAAAACAGTCCCTAACGAGGGATCTCTGTTTATATTTCTATGGTTCAGTCCCCCAAAAACAAAAAGTTCAGACTGTCAGTTTGTTGTAGTCACCAAGTCTTTTATGTAAAAGTAATTAAATTTTGCACTATATATGTCCAAATGTAGCCAATCTGAAACTTCGCGATCTGAATTTTCAGTATATTTAAATGGGTTAATTATGACAGAATGAGTTCACTATTCCTTCAACAGACACGTGAAATCCCCATCAGACAGCACCTGTTTGCAAATTTCATGTTCTACACAGAAGCTAGTTTGACTCAATTTACATAAACAAATTGATCAGGCACCTATGGTTAAGAACATAAAATGAAGAAGTCCTACTATATAAATACATTAATCCATGTTGTTCATGACGCAAAAAATGTGGCATGCGTGTTTAAGGAAATTAGATAATTCATGTGCAAGATAATAAGGTATAAAAACAGACACAAGGGATTTATTAAACCTCTTTTGGTGACTCTCTGAAAAGATTAACTGCTGCCTTGTTCACTGCTCATGCTGACAAAGGCTTCTCCGATAAAAGGGCTGAAATACTGGCCTTCTCAGCATGTCTCTGGTAAACCCATTACTTTTCCCCTTCTCTGCCACCATGCTTGGAAGCTGAAGGTGGAGCGAGTTACATCATCTCGTGCTAGGGATGGGCACAGCATTCCCTCTGGTCTCTCGGAGACGAAATGGAAAATCCCAGCTAAGCCTTGGATTGGTGCTCCAGCGTGTTTCCACAGTGCACCTTTCATTACGATGTAGATGTAAATATGCATTTGTCAGATCATGTAAACCTCCAGCACAAAGGTCGTCTTTTATATGAAAGGGTTTAGCGTCTTGATGTGTGTTTCCTAGCAGCTGTTTTGTTGGTGTATGAACATTTGGTTGCTGAGATGTTCCAGGCCGTTGTTGACATTTTGATCAGGTCTGCTTTGTGTTGTCAAGAGCTGCTATTTGTTGCTCCAGTATGTTTAATCAGATCAGATGCATTGGCAAGGATTGTGATCATTTGATTTTACCCCATTTTTGTTGAAGTGAAGCTGGCAGAGGACAATAATTCAGGCATTAAGGGGATTCATGTTATATTTAGAGCATAAGTGGATTGCAAAGCACAATGGGAATTTGCTCTGATGTAGCAAGCAGATACATGATATGCTTTCCAACACTAACTGAATTATTACATGTGTTTTAATGTGAAAATCTTCAGCTCACATTAACAATCCATTTACTGCAATCTGGCTTATGTCTGAGAGCAAAAAGGATAATCATTGAGAAAATGTAGGGAGGGACTTTCATTTATTCCTCTGAAGATGATTGGATCATAAAGTCAGGTGGCTGGAGGGGAAGAAAAAGGTAAAAGGGTTTGTTTAAAGCAGAGAAAATGGATTCAAAGTTTAATTAAAAAAAATTATATTGACGCATCATGCACGATAAGGCCTGCAACATGCATTAAAGGGTTAGTTCAATCAAAAATGAAAATTCTGTCATCAATACTACTCACCCCCAAGACATCCCAAACCATGATTTTCATTTTTGGGTGAACTATCTCTTTAAAGTCCCTGTAAAGTCAAAATGAAGTATGTGTTCTGAGTTTGTCACACCACAGACAAATGTGTTATTAGCCACCCAGCCAAATTTGAATGATAAAAAAAGCCGACAAGTACATAAAATAAGCTTTTAAAATCTTGAAAAAATTAGCAGTAGTCTCTGCTCTCAAACGCTGGGGGCGTGTCCGCTGGCTGCGCTGAAACCACGCCCACTCGCGGGAAAGCTGCCTTCGCCACACTCAACTCTGTCACCGCTACAGCCGAAATGGATGCTTTAGTAGTGTTACTGTGTGGTCTCCGACTACCAATTTATAATTATAACATAACCACACAAGGCAACTTACACTCATTGGTGGGCACGCACTGCCGATGATGGCACCAGTTGTCGGCGCGACGGGAGGATAAAGGGGGGAGATAGTCGGTTCGGCCCGTTCGGCCACATTCACCAGTAACAGCGGATTATCAGTGAATCCCAGTTGTCTCCGACGAACATTTATAAAACTATCCCGTGTAAAATGATCACTACAGATGCGGGTTTTGTCGGTGATCCTCATCTCTCCATCAAGGTGGCTCTTCACAAAATTAATACACCTCTTCTTGATGTGATCGTTTTTCGGAAATGTAAATAAGGACACCGATCTGTTTTGTACGTGATGGCATCCAGGTAGTACGCATTTCCGTGATGAAGGCATTGCTAGCTAGCAAACTGTAGGCGAGTATCTAATAGACTGACGCGATTGATCGGCAAACTGATGTGAATTTGCTCTAGTGTGGCTCCAGTGCATCATCAAGTAGGGGCGTGTCCAGGAGCTCAGGGGCTCCAGTGCGTCATCGAGCCCCCTTTTAGCCCCGCCCAGAAGATCCGGAAAATTGCAATGGTGAAAAACTGTTTAACGGTCTAACTCCACAATTCAGTACTTCACAGTTCACAGTCTTTGTAAAATGTGTTAGCAATACATTTCTAACATTTATAATGTGTTTAGAATTTTTTTTTTAAATTGCCTTTACAGGGACTTTAAGAAAGTAAATTAGTGGTAATTTTATGTAGAGCAGATGCATGTTTATTATCTGTAGGCTGTTTAATTTTTACATGGCAAACCTAATTTTGTATTGCAGGTTACAACCACACCGTCATGATGAAGACTTTGGCACTAGTTTTCTTGACACGTGAGTTATTTGATTTGATTTTTTAATCATTTTCTTAAGTCTTTGGTTTTAAAAAAAAACTTGCTTGTTGTCATGTCTCTTACCATAGAAATGTAAATACATTAAGGTGCTTTTATCTGTATAGACCACAAGTAACTGTAAATAATAATAAACACACACATGTGACCGTACAATCTTTGGATGTTATGTTGCTAATATACTCTATTATTTTTGTAGTTTTTTCCCTTGTGTTGGCAGAAGGTCAGAAGACAAGTAAGAGATTTCACTTTTCAATTACACTGTTTCTTTTTGTTTCTGTTCTCATCCTTTTTAATCTCTCATCCAATTTTACACAATGTTACATGCACTAATGTGTTTTTTTTTGTTTTTGTTTTGGTTTGGGATTTGCAGCAGAGGAAGACCCCTTCTCTTTTGGTTAGTTGCACACATCTTTTCGTTTGAGCCTATCATCCATAATCTAAGATCATCTCACATTTTCTTTAATTTCCATTTATTCTGTCTCTCACTAGATTATCACAGACTTCGAGTTGGAGGTTTGATCTTGGCAGCAGTTCTGTGTCTGATTGGCATTACTATTCTCCTAAGTGAGTTTGACCAATGTTCAGACAAGATTTAAGATATATAGGCCTATCTTTTTGCATGTTACATTGCCTACTACTTTAACAAATTGTACAGTATAATTCTTTGGCAGAAGTAGGAGTTTTATGCTAGAATGGTTCCGAATTCAGTCATTGAATCATTCGCCCAGTTTGTTCAAAAACACCAAATCACTTACAAACAAAACACCACTACTGTTTTTTGGCAATTATGTTTTGGAACTGTTTGAGTATTTTTTTATTTAACTGGCAATACTGTGTCTAAAATATAAGTTACTCAATATTAACTTCTTGATTATTGTACTTTCTAATTAATAACTGAGGCTTATTTATTATATTTTGGAGCTAGAAACAACAGCAGATCCTAAATCCGTGGCGTATGAAATCACTCATTGGATTTATTTTCATAGTCCGCTGAACTGACAATATTCAGACATGCTGATATATGGCCATAACTCTTGCTTGTGTGAATTTCCCTTTGGATTTTGACATGAAATGTGACCTGGACATATTTTTGATTCAGCCAGCAACCTGTTTAACAACATCCTTTGCCATTATTACAGGTGGCCACTGCAGATGCAAATTCAACCAGGACAAAAGGTATAAAAAATGTCTACAGTTAATAGATTCACATTGTGGTGTTTTACTTGTATGCACATCAATACACATTGACTAGTTCTAAAAGCACAGTTCTCTTTTGACAGGAGGAGGACAGGAAGTAACGCTCAAGCGATGCTCAATGACACAGGTATGACCGCCCTCATCTGCCTGTGCAACCAGTAACATGAAACCAGTGCTGGTAACCTGATATAAATCAGAACTCTCCCCCTCAAGTTCCCTTATGAAATACGCCACTTATAAACCTTTGTGGTCTGAAGGCTGTGTGTTCCACGCATGAAATCCATCTGCTAATTGTTGCTGTGCCAGTTCCCCTGTGATGCAGTGGGATACAGTGGGTCTGTGCTCAGTGGTGGGCCCGTATGGCCCGTCTCCACAACACCAGTCACGTGGTTTCCAGGATGAGTCATAATATCTTCCCGGGGAGTATTTACACTCCATGATCCCTGAGGGTGGGGTTGGAGAAACAGGATACAAAGATGTGCTATGTAAATGTTTTATTCAGGATCTAATTGTCTACAGTGAAGAATAAAATAATTAGAATTTAATTTAAATTATTTAAAGGGGCCACGAGTGTCAAATTTTCCTTGATCTTTTGAGATGAAAGAGTTCTTTGTACAAAGAAAACATGCTGTAGTTTTAAAACCTCAAAACTTTTCAGTGAAAATAAGCTTTTCGTTTAAACTAAGCTGCAAAAAATGTCTTGCGGAGGTCTGCAACTTTCTGACATCGGATCAGACAGATGAATTGGCATGAAAAAATAAATTAGGACATTGTCAACCCAAAGAAACATAAATAATAAAAAGATATGTAATATTATAAGTCGATAAGTTGACCACTCTCATGCCTTCAGATAAATCTGTTCCCTCTCAGTGTAAGAGACTGATCTATACACCCTAAACATGAATCATCAGTTCATTAAACAATTAAATGTGATATTCATCTTCAATACTTTTCTATTTTACAGCAAGGGCCAGCGAATGCTAAAAACCTGCTGACCTGACCTGAACCAATCAGAGGAGACGGTCTGCCTTCCTTAATCTCATGTGCTGGTTTATCAGAGGAATCATTTCTCTTTAAGACGAGGAACCTGATACAAAGGTTTTCTGTGTTTTCACTGCTTATCTGCTCTCAGATTATAGAGGAAGGTGAAAATTCATGTACCATTTTGTTTTTTTCTATGCCAGATGTGTCTTTGTAATGCCACTTAATATAAATCGATCACCAACATTTTTAATGTAAATTTTTTTTTTTTTATCCTGTCAGTAACTGTATTAAATTATGTTGGATGTAGGTATGAAAGGGAAAGCTTTCAATGGCATTGTCCTGATTCAGTCTCATATGGAAAACGTTAACCAAATATTTCTGTAAGCTAGTGAATCCATCCAATATTTCATTGTTGCATTCTGTGTGAAGTAGTTTTCTGTTCAGACTTGCTTTGCAATTGAGTAATAGTTAAATATGACATATGAAAAGATCATGCTCTCAAGAAAAAGAAAAAAAAACACATCATATTTACACTGTCATGTGCTTGACTTATTTTCATTACCAGCCTATTTATCACAAACATGCTAGTAGTATTAAGAGTTTGTTTTTATCTGTTGTGTGAAAAATTGTCAGTATCATTCAAACATAAACACTAAAATAAACTAAAAGACACTTAAACAAAGAGCACCTGTATCAATGTTTTCTGTTCTCTGTCTCCAGCTGACTGACACCCTACTGTTTCCCAAAGCCTTTAGATGAGCACGTGATTTGTGTGGATTAAGGCAGGCATTAGACAATAATAGCTACAGCCTACAACATGTTATTTCTCACATCCTTTTCATGCATGTGCAATGTTTCAATGAAACTATTCAGTTGAAGCTAGATAAAAAGGCGAAAATTAAACTGGGTGGGAATAAACTGCTAGAAAGAGACTTTGCAATTAGAATGGCCCAAAATGTACTCAACAGCGCCCTCTACTCGCTGATATTTGGCATTACATAGGCACTATTATCAGAATACAACTGTCAATCTTGATTGCAATGTGAAATACAGTTATGTTCATACATTGACAACCTAATTCGATAACTACAGTGATTTCCCAACACTAAACAATATTGGAACCAGAACCACAGAACCACAGTTCAGTAATGACAACTCTTGAGTGAATTATTTAAGCAGTAGCCTATTTATTGGCATGGGGCATGGAATGTACATAGCCTATGCTTAATTTTGGCTGTCAAGAATTTGTTCAGCATAATTAAAATAACATGCAAAAAGGACATAAGAATTCAATTCAATTCAAATTTATTTGTTTAGCACTTTTCACAATACACATTGTTTCAAAGCAGCTTTACAGAAAGTGCATTAGAAATGTACATAGAAAAATACAGTTAGTTAATCGTGTATTAATTTAGGGCATAACATATCACCGGCATTGAGTCGTCTCTTCACAGGCGTCGAGTCTTCTCTCCACAGGCGTGTAGTCGTCTCTCCACAGGCGTTTAGTCGTCTCATCACAGGTGTTGGGGCATCTGAAGTCTCCGTGAGAGGCTGGATACAAACTGGAGCTGACGAACGCTATTTACCTTGGGGACTTGCGTCCCGAGATAACAGCAGAAAGGCACATGAGAAATAATTAGCATAGCTGATGTTCATAATATTAATGCATTCGATCTGAATCGGCAGTAGTATAAAAGGTAAGCATTATGTGAATGCTTGGTTAAAGAGATGCGTCTTAAAGTTTTAAACTGGGACAGCGAGTCTGAGCCTAAAACAATATCAGGAAGGCTATTCCAGAGTTTAGGAGCTAAATGTGAGAACGCCCTCCCTCCTTTAGTGGACTTAGATATCCTAGGAATGACCAGAAGCCTCGAATTTAGTGATCTTAAAGAGCGCGACGGATTGTAGGGCGATAGAAGATCCGTTAAATAGACTGGAGCTACACCATTTAGGGCTTTATAGGTCAGTCGCAATACGTTTGTAATTGATATGGCACTTAATAGGTAACCAATGTAGAGATGATAAAATTGGTGTTATATGATCATATTTTCTTGATCTAGTAAGAACTCTAGTGGCTGCATTTTGGACTAACTGTAGCTTGTTTATTAAGGATACAGGACAACCAGCTAATAGCATTACAGTAATCTAGTCTCGAGGTCATTATTTGCATGAACTAACTTTTCTGCATCAGAAACGGATAGCATGTTACGTAGCTTAGCAATGTTTCTAAGGTGGAAAAAGGCTGTTCTTGTAACATATGAAATATGATTTTCGAAAGTCAAGTTGCGGTCAAGTATGACACCCAGGTCTTTTACTGTAGTGGATAAAGTAACTAGCCTGGTAATACAAGACTCTGCTACTTCACTTTGCTTCGTAGACAGAGTCTGGAATAGCATACTTACTTAACGAGCGCAAAAAGAGTAGGTACTTTATAGCCAAATCTCGTTGAGTATGAATGCGATCCGGACATCATCGCCATGTTGACGTTATCATGTGACCTACGACGCGTTATCACAAGCGCAACAACTGATATGAGCGACAGGTTTAATTAATCTATCTGTAAATATCTTGATATTGATGAAAGTTGCTCATTTTGTGGTATTGTTAAAGAAACAGCTGCCCATTTATTTTGTGAATACATTTAGGGTTGATTTAAGCAGTTGTATCCTTATAACGATATCATTTTTTATTAAGAAACCCCCAAATCGTCATCTCTTGCATATTGTTATTTCTTTATTTTACACCCAAAAAGTTTCTCCTTCAAGTTTTCTCTTTTTCTTTATGAATTTACCTCTTAATTCATCCCTCAGACTTCTAACAAAACATTTTTTATGTATTATGAAGAACTATTTAAAGATATTCCTTGTTATTGTTCTTTTTTGTATAGGCTATAAATATCATATTATGATGTACACAAACCAACGATCTTTATGTTTTGTCATTATGATTGTTCATTGTTATACAACTTTGGTATATTTCCATGATCTTGTAGGTAATAAGTTTATTAAGTGTAAATGATATATGAGCGACAGGTAGGCCTACTTCATAACATCAGTAACTCGACAGCACAAACTAGAACAGTTTTCCTCAGCGTTTGTAATGTCTGCACAAAGGAGACGTGCAGCTGCTCGAAGATCTTTCCTTTGGAGAAAACTGTTGATTTTATACTCGAAAAATGTAAGTAGGCTATCGCTCTTTAAAAATTAATATTACCTCAGAATGAATTGCATTATTAGCCCACCCCAAAACTTAAACAAAATAATAATATTAAATGCTGACCAATACTTAATTATATTACTTTTTTATATACTAAAAATTATATAATTTAATAAAACAAGCAAAATGTAATTTGTTTTGTCATATGACTTATGCATGAATACACACTAAATGCAGTGAAACATCTCAATTGTCAGTCAAGCAATGAATTAATGCACACATTAATTCAATAATTATATTTTATATCCTGACAACAATAAGAAACATGAATAAATGAGTAAAATAACAAATAAAAGTAACCATCACAATAAACAAATGCATTTACAAGACAACAACACATGAAACGAAGCTTTATTCAAACTACAAGCATGTATTTACAGGCGGTGAACCGCACATCATAACATCTCAACACAGCGGTTCCCATTCTGGGCTTTATCCTGATGCAGTCACCAGAGCTGAGCCGTGCCTTCGTGCCGGTGTTGTACCGAATTTCGACCCCCGCCAAATTATTACCCGCCTAGCATTGGTATTTAGGATTAGTTGTGGGGAAGGGGCTAGGATTAGGGGTGGGGTTAGGATTAGATCAGTACCTGATACTGACTTCAACGAGGGGGGTAATAATTTGGCAGGGGGTCGAAATTCGGCACAACGTCTGTGCTTGTTACTGCGCTTCACAATCTGAGGCAATAAGGGCAGATGGAGTGATGGAGCATCTCATCCACGGCACCGTCTCCAGGATTCAGCTCTGGGCTCCTCATCCTCAGTGCTCACAGCCTCACACTAGTCTGCAGACATTTCAGATCCTACAAAAATGCCCAAACATTATACAAAATTATTTACAGCACATTTGTCTAATGTAAACAGTGTTGACAACAGTGAATTGTCCTGCAAAATAGCACACATTCATCACTCAGATGTCTTTTTCATGTTGTGATTTGCTCATCTGCAATACTTATACAATATTTTCCTTACAGATGTAAATAGACATTTTAAATAAGCGTGTTTAATATGTAGGCCTATATGGTTATGTAAATCCCCTTTAGAGACGTAACGTTACGTGTGCTTACTGGAGCTCCCCTGTTAGTTAGCTATACATGATAAAACATGTTTTTACAGCAAAATCACAACTATACTATACTGTCTAACTCCTTTACACCTTGAACAGTTAAAACGTTTAGTTTAACACATACGATTTAAACACAAGGAAGGAACCGTGTTTACTCACCTTTGAAAACCCCCGCGTCGCTGATCTCCGGAGATAGGTCCAGCTGCAGAACCGCAGAACCATACGTCATAGCAGTGTGAGGCTAACAGCGCCAGCCTAACAGTCTGATGCCGGAAGTGGGCGTGGGAAGGCATTCCGCTACTTTTGTGTTTTAGAACGTTTCAAAGTTTAAAACAACATTATTATAAATAGTTTTTAAACGATTTCATTAAATATACATTTAAGATGTGTGTATAACAAGTGAAACTCGAAAAATTAGAATATTGTGCAAAAGTTCATGTATTTCAGTAATTCAAATTAAAAGGTGAAACTAATATATTTAGTAGCCTATATAACTACATATGCATGATTATACTTTTCAGAGGGCCAACATTTCTGTATTTAAAATCCTTTTTTTGTATTGATTTCAGGTAATATTCTAATTTTCTGAGATTTTAAATTTGGGGTTTTCATAATCTGTACACCATAGGCCTAATCATCAAAATTATAACTTTTGCACAATATTCAAATTTTTCGAGTTTCACCTATATATATATCAAATATTATAAAAGATAAGAATTATTTGTCCTATTAACAAAAGACAATATACTACTATTAAAAATGCTTTTCAATTCAATCAAATGTTCAAGCTTTGTTTTTATTGTATTATTTTTTTTGTTTAAAGCTTTTTTTATTTATTTATATTGTTAATCGTTTGACACAACAAATGGATAAAGTATAATTTTAACTTTTAAAAAACTATTAACGTTTGTTAAAACTCAGCCATTTCACAACTAACAATTTTTTAATTCATAGACCAACACAACATAATTATATGGTGGACTGAAACAGAAATTATTAATAAAATAAAATAATTGTTTTCCTCTGAAATGGCAAAAGCATCACACACTAGATGTACCTGCTCTAAATAAATAATAGTAATTAAATAAAAATACAAAATTGAACTAAATAAAAGAAATTATAAAAAACAAAATCAAACCAAATAAAATAAATCTTATAAAAGCGAGTGTCATGACGAAAGGCGCCCCATGAATCGTCAGGATTAACTCCATGTGTATGGAATTTAGAATTATTTAGATTTTGTTTTATATAATTTATTTATTTAGATTTTGTATTTTTATTTAATTACTATTATTTATTTGGAGCAGGCAGGTTTAGCTATTTCAGAGGGTAAAAAACACATTTTATTTAAAAAATGCTTTTCAATTAAATCAAATGTTCAGGCTTTGTTTTCGTTTTATTATTTTGTATGTTTTAAGCTTTGTTCAATTTATATTGTTAATCATTTGACACAAAACAAATGGATAAAGTATAATTTTAACTTTTAAAAAACTATTAACATTTGTTAATAGTAGCCTACATTGTCTGTCTTTTGTTAATAGGACAAAACATAGTTATTATTATTATAATTATTATTGTTATTAACCCCAAATTTAAAATCTCAGAAAATTTGAATATTACCTGAAATCAATACAAAAAAAGGATTTTAAATACAGAAATGTCGGCCCTCTGAAAAGTATAATCATGCATATGTAGTTATATAGGCTACTAAATATATTAGTTTCACCTTTTAATTTGAATTACTGAAATACATGAACTTTTGCACAATATTCTAATTTTTCGAGTTTCACTTGTTATACACACATCTTAAATGCATATTTAATGAAATCGTTTAAAAACTATTTATAATAATGTTGTTTTAAACTTTGAAACGTTCTAAAACACAAAAGTAGCGTAATGCCTTGCCACGCCCACTTCCGGCATCAGACTGTTAGGCTGGCGCTGTCAGCCTCACACTGCTATGACGTATGGTTCTGCGGTTCTGCAGTTGGTTACTATTGGATCTCCGTGATGTTTGTAATGACGTGTGCTCTCGCGTGGCCTCATGGGATAGATGAGTATCATGAGTAACCATCGGATAGCACTCAAAAATCTGTGCTGAAGCAGTAGATCATCCGGGAACTTCTCGCCTACTCTTTTATGAATACTGATGTTTCGAACGTACTGCTTCTTTCACGTACTGTTTTCGCCTACTATATAGTAGGAAAGTAGGGATATTCGAACGCACTATCGTCCAAATCTCGCGATAATTAGTACGTCACCCAGGTAATTCTCGCCTACTCTTTTATGAATACTGAGGATTCGAACGTAGGCTACTTTTTCGCTCGCCTACTCTTTTCCCCTACTATATAGTAGGGAAGTATGCGATTCCGAACGCAGCCTTTGAATACGCTGCCGAACGATCCAGACGTCAGGGAAAGCAGTCGGATGCAGTTTATTTGCAGCATATGCAGCGCGCCAAAGCTTTATTTGAACGGTGAGATGAGTGTGACAGGGAATGTTACTGAAAGAACGAGCAGAGAGCGAGCGAGCCCCGGCCGCGCGCGCACCTTCAAACTGTCTCTCTCTCTCTCCCTCCCTCCCTCGCGCATATGAATCAAAATCAATTGAGAATTGACACGATGGTAAAAGATTGGAAGACCGAAGTTTCACGTGGTGGAGCATTGTGTAGTCTACATGTGATACAAAATGATTAACGTTAATAATTTATGCAAGCAGCACTGACGTTAGCCAATCATAACAGTGGGTGTTAACACTGAAGTCTTAAATGAGAAACGCCCCCAAAACAGACTGTTTGAATCAGAGGGGGAGAAACAGGGTGGGAAAAGGTCATAAATCACTACATTTTTAAAGTTTTTTGTAAAAAAAAACCTATAGTAATACTATAATTGCACCTAAGGGAACATAATAAAACAAAACAAAAAACCATGTCATGACCCCTTTAATATAAAAATAGAGATCGAATGCATGCCACGCACACTCTTGCTGTTATGAGGTGGTTGTTTAAGAGATATGAAACCTCAAGATTAGAGCTGGTTTATCACCTCACTGTCCTAAGCAAACCTCCATACTATGAAGGTAGATTTGTTTCTTTATTATTCAATAAAAAAAAAGGTTGCTTCAATCCAAAAAAATATTTTCAATTAAAAAAACCTTCACTTCAATGAAAAAAAAACTTTTCAATCAAAGAAAAAAAGTATTTGAATCCAAAAATATATTTGAGACTCAAAAAAATACATTTGAACACTGCTTTTCTTTGATTGAAAATGTTTTCTTTGATAGAAGTCCATTTTTCTTTGTTTAAAGCAACCTTTTTAATTGAAGTAACATTGTTTTTTGATTGGACCATAGGACATTTGTGTCTTTATCATTCAATCAAAAAAGAAGTTGCTTCAAACAAACAAACAACAGAATCAATCAAAAAAGTCACTTCAATGAAAATATAAACATTTTCAAATATAGAAAATCGTTTTTGAATGCAAATAAAATATTTGAGACTCCAAAAATTGCATTTGAACACTTTTTTTTATTATTGAAAATGTTCTCTTTGATTGAAGTAAATCTTTTTTGTGTTTGGGCCATACATGGGTAGGACATTTGTGTCTTAATAGTTCAATTCCAAAAAAGTTGTTTCAATCAAAAAAAATATTTTCAATCAAAGAAAAAATTGTTCAAATGCAACAACAAAAAAATTACCCCGTGAATAAAAAAAGTATTGAAGAGAATGTGTTTTTTCGTTGTTTTAGTTTTTTTTTATTTGAAGTGCAAAAAGTTTTGAAGTTCAATTTTTTTTGATTGAATCATTTTGACACAAACGTTCCGCAGTGGGCGGGTGCTTCTCTATTGATCAGACATGTTTGATTGACAAGTGTCTACACCAACGACATCTTTCTGACAAAGAAGTCATGTTCGCCACTCGCCAGCAAGCTTTTTGCCAGCAAGTGGAGAGAGCAGCCGTGAAGTTGTCGGCGTATTACGGAGCCCGGGAAGTCACCTGTTGGAAAAATAATAACAATCCGTGGGGACGGTTTTGCAATCCGTCCCCTCAGTTTATAAACCGTAGGTTACTGACGAATTCTCAAACTGTTCCCTCGGTTTAACAAATCGTGCCCACTTATTAATAAACCGTACCCACGAGTTCCTAATCCGCGCTCTCAGATTTGTAAACCGTGCCTTCAGTTTTTGCAATCTGTACCCACAAATTCATAAACCGTGCCCACGCTTTCGCAATCCGTTCCCACGGGTTTGTAAACTGTAGGCTACTCACGGATTTGTGGCTCCTCCCCCAGTCTGTGCCGGCAGATTTAGGCTACATTAGAGATGAGCCAGACAGATCAAACATCAATCATACAAAACTACACATTAGTCTGTAGTCTAAAAAACATCACAATGTGGTTATAAAATTATACTTGTGGCATTATATGATGTTATTTTTGGAAAGTCCTCATTCCTGGTTTCCAGTTGATATGTCTGACAATTAAGGAGGAGTTGTTTGATGTTTACCGTTGACAACCACCACAACGATGTAGACGATGTACAGCACAAAGAGGGCGAGGCCAATACCAAGAGCAATATGGTTAACAGTGCGTGCCATTTTGGAGTATTTCTCTGCTATTTGTTGTTGTCCGGACATGTTGGCATTCCGAGTCTGTGAAAATAAAAGTGAAATAAAGTCAGTTATGACACTTGTGTTTTTTTAGAACTACCCATTCTGAGTTTTCTCTGAACAAGAGTGATTAAACTGTTATCGTAGTAAATGACCTATATGTATACTAACAGTTTCACTTGGTTGCTCATGTTGAGCATGTTTAAACAGGTGCTACAATAAGGAGTAATTTCAAAATGATACACCAGCTTGTAATCAATGTGACTTTTTGTGTGACAATGGAAAAAGCAAGTCTCATTTCCTTTATCTAAAGCATCATCTATTGCATTTCCTTTTTATGAACCATCAGGTGTCTTCAATTCATTATATCAATGAACTATTGCAGGACAACAAAAGTGCACTTTAGTAGCTTCACATTGTCAATATATAGGTATAGAAAAATTTCCCAGATATGCACTAAGCAATAGTGAAATTGGGACGTTGTATAGTAGGCTACCACACATCTTTCTCATTACCAAAACGTCACGTCCTTAATGGGAACAATATTACAAAATAGGCTACCCACAAATTCATAAACCGTGCCCACGCTTTCGAAATCCGTTCCCACGGGTTTGTAAACTGTAGGCTACTAACGGATTTGTGTCATCTCCGCTGTAAAGGGGCGCCTTGAGAAATGCACCTTTCATACAGATTACATAATCAGACGGTATGCTATATGCTTTCGATTTTAATTTGTTCGTTTAAAAGTGGACATTTAAGCTTTATATAGCCTAGGTATTTTTATGTCTGTGAGGCTATACGCTGTTTTTCAGTTAATTTATGAGATGCGCTCCATGTCAGGGAGACCATGAAAGTTATTTTACAAAAGCACATTGTTTTCTTGTTATTGTGAGTTAACACAAATAAAATGTATTATTCTTTTCTGTATGACCAGAAATTATGGAGTATTTTAAGTTGTTTCCATTGTTGATAGGAAAATGTAAGTGATCTCGCCGGCGCCTCCATGCAGTGCACGCTCCACGAATATGTTGAAATAGACGATTTAATATGAATGATGAGCGTCAAAGTCTTGTGGTTATTTGTGATAATTTTAGCAATTTATTATTAGTATTGTCTAACGTGTATTATGACTTATATTTGACGAATTGCTTTGTTCCTTTTTTTGTAAGTTTTGGACAAAAGCGTCTTCTAAATATGTAGCCTAAATTGTAGGCTAATAATAATAATTATTAGAGTTTATAACTATAAATGAGTTCACTTAGTAATACAGTAATATGTTTGTCATAAAATAATAAAATAAAATAATTTTAAATAAAATAATAATTCATCAATGCTTTATTTGCATAGGCTTATTAGCCTATTAGTCTATAACCTAACCTTTTACAGTTTTGGATAAAATAGGTAATAATACAGGTTAGACAATAATAATAAAGTGCTAAGATTATCACAAAAGATTTTGATGCACGTCATTCATATTAAATCATAGGCCTTTTCCACCCCATACCTGCTACAATTGAGAATCACTTGAAGCATGCAGTCGCAGTATAAGACAATTTGATGTATTCCACTTAATACACAATAAAAATTATTGTCTAACCTGTATTATGACTGACATTTGACTAATTGCTGTGTTCCTCTTTTTGTAAGTCGTTTTGGATAAAAGCATCTTCTAAATATGTAGCCTAAATGTAATAATCATAATTTTTATTTTTATATAACCTATTACAACATTTTACAGTTTTGGAAAATTAAAGTTTATAAACACAACGCAATGTGAAATCACTACGGAGCCCGGGAAGTCACCTGTTGGGAAAAAAAATACAAATCCGTGGCGACGGTTTTGCAATCCGTCCGCTCAGTTTATAAACCGTACTCACGAATTCTCAAACTGTTCCCTCGGTTTAACAAATCGTGCCCACGGATTAATAAACCGTACCCACGAGTTTCTAATCCGCGCTCTCAGATTTGTAAACCGTGCCTTCAGTTTTTGCAATCTGTACCCACAAATTCATAAACCGTGCCCACGCTTTCGCAATCCGTTCCCACGAGTTTGTAAACTGTACTCACGGATTTGTGGCTCCTCCCCCAGTCTGTGCCGGCAGCATTGCATTGTGTTTATAAACTTTAATTTTCTAAAACTGTAAAAGGTTGTAATAGGTTATATAAAAATAATTATTATGATTATTACATTTAGGCTATATTTAGAATTTGCTTTTATCCAAAACGACTTACAAGAAAAGGAACACAGCAATTAGTCAAATGTCAGTCATAATACAGGTTAAAATAAGTTAACTTAAGACAGTAATATGTTTATCATAAAATAATTTATGAATGATTTATTTGTAGGCGAAAATTATGCAAAAAATAGGCCTATTTTATCCAAAACTGTAAAAGCCTTTGTAGCCTATAAAAATAAAGCATTGATAGGCCTACATTATTTTATGACAAACATATTACTGTATTACTTGGTGAACTCATTTTGTTATAAACTCTAATAATAATAGGCTAATTATTATTATTACATTTTAGGCTACATATTTAGAAGAGCTTTTGTCCAAAACTTACAAAAAAGGAACAAAGCAATTCGTCAAATATCAGTCATAATACAGGTTAGGCAATAATAATAAAGTGCTAAGATTATCACAAATAACCACAAGATTTTGGCGCTCATCATTCATATTAAATCGTCTATTCCAACATATTCCAGCATTATTGAGCGCGCACTGCACGGAGGCGCCGGCGAGATCACTTGCATTTTCCTATCAACATGTGGAAACAACTTAAAATACTCCATAATTTCTGGTCATACAAAAAAGAATAATACATCATTCGCAACTACTTTTATTTGTGTAAACTCATAATAACAAGAAAACTATGTGCTTTTGTAAAATAACTTTCATGGTCTCCGTGAACTGGGTCTCATACATGAACTGAAAAACAGCGTATACATCATAGACATTAGAAAAATACATAGGCTATATAAAGCTTGAAATGTACACTTGTAGCCTAAAATTTAATAATAATAATAATTATTATTATTAGAGTTTAAAACTGTAAATGAGTTTACTTAGTAATACAGTAATATGTTTATAAATAAAACATAAAATAATTTAGCAATGCTTTATTGTTAGGCTCTAACGCTTTTACAGTTTTGGATAAAATATATGCCTACATTTTTTGCATAATTTTTGCTTACAAATAAAGCATTCATACATTATTTTATGATAAACATATTACTGCATTACTAAGTAAACTCATTTATAATTTTAAACTCTAATAATAATAATTATAATAATAATTATTATAAAATTTTAGGCTACATATTTAGAAGACCTTTTGTCCAAAACAAGGCAATTCGTCAAATATCAGTTATAATACAGGTTAGACAATAATAATAAAGTGCTAAGATTATCACAAATAAACAAAAGATTTTGATTCAGATCATTAAATCGAATATTCCACCCCATACCCGCTACAACTGAGAATCACTTGAAGCATGTACGCAGTTAAGAAAATTTGATGTATTCATACACAACAACAATTATAATAACCTGTATTATGGCTGACATTTGACGAATTGCTCTGTTCCTTTTTTGTAAGTCGTTTAGGATAAAAGCATATTCTAATTATGTAGCCTAAATGTAATAATCATAATAATTATTTTTAATTTTATATAACCTATTACAACCTTTTACAGTTTTGGAAAATTTAAGTTTATAAACACAATGCAATGCTGCCGGGACAGACTGGGGGAGGAGCCACAAATCCGTGAGTACAGTTTACAAACCCGTGGGAACGGATTGCGAAAGCGTGGGCACGGTTTATGAATTTGTGGGTACAGATTGCAAAAACTGAAGGCACGGTTTACAAATCTGAGAGCGCGGATTAGAAACTCGTGGGTACGGTTTATTAATCCGTGGGCACGATTTGTTAAACCGAGGGAACAGCTTGAGAATTCGTGAGTACGGTTTATAAACTGAGCGGACGGATTGCAAAACCGTCGCCACGGATTTTTATTTTTTTTCCAACAGGTGACTTCCCGGGCTCCGTAGATCTCTAATGTAGCCTAAATCTGACGGCACAGACTGGGGGAGGAGCCACAAATCCGTGAGTAGCCTACAGTTTACAAACCCGTGGGAACGGATTGCGAAAGCGTGGGCACGGTTTATGAATTTGTGGGTACAGATTGCAAAAACTGAAGGCACGGTTTACAAATCTGAGAGCGCGGATTAGGAACTCGTGGGTACGGTTTATTAATAAGTGGGCACGATTTGTTAAACCGAGGGAACAGTTTGAGAATTCGTCAGTAACCTACGGTTTATAAACTGAGGGGACGGATTGCAAAACCGTCCCCACGGATTGTTATTATTTTTCCAACAGGTGACTTCCCGGGCTCCGTAATACGCCGACAACTTCACGGCTGCTCTCTCCACTTGCTGGCAAAAAGCTTGCTGGCGAGTGGCGAACATGACTTCTTTGTCAGAAAGATGTCGTTGGTGTAGACACTTGTCAATCAAACATGTCTGACCAATAGAGAAGCACCCGCCCACTGCGGAACGTTTGTGTCAAAATGATTCAATCAAAAAAAATTTGAACTTCAAAACTTTTTTGCACTTCAAATAAAAAAAAAACTAAAACAACGAAAAAACACATTCTCTTCAATACTTTTTTTATTCACGGGGTAATTTTTTTTTGTTGCATTTGAACAATTTTTTCTTTGATTGAAAATATTTTTTTTGATTGAAACAACTTTTTTGGAATTGAATGATTAAGACACAAATGTCCTACCCATGTATGGCCCAAACACAAAAAAGATTACTTCAATCAAAGAGAACATTTTCAATAATAAAAAAAAGTGTTCAAATGCAATTTTTGGAGTCTCAAATATTGTATTTGCATTCAAAAACGATTTTCTATATTTTAAAATGTTTATCTTTTCATTGAAGTGACTTTTTTGATTGATTCTGTTGTTTGTTTGTTTGAAGCAACTTCTTTTTTGACTGAATGATAAAGACACAAATGTCCTACCCATTATATGGTCCAATCAAAAAACAATGTTACTTCAATTAAAAAGGTTGCTTTAAACAAAGAAAAATGGACTTCTATCAAAGAAAACATTTTCAATCAAAGAAAAGCAGTGTTCAAATGTATTTTTTGAGTCTCAAATATATTTTTGGATTCAAATACTTTTTTTCTTTGATTGAAAAGTTTTTTTTTTCATTGAAGTAAAGGTTTTTTTAATTGAAAATATTTGTTTGGATTGAAGCAACCTTTTTTTTTGATTGAATAATAAAGAAACAAATCTACCTTCATAGTATTCATCCTCCACTTTCTTCATTGATGTCACAAATGAATATTGTGGTATTTCCAAAGAAATAAGCTTGAAAATATTATTCAGCTTTTAGAAGGGAGACTTTAAACAAAATGTGATTTGTGCAGTAGCTAATGGAAACGTTTACTTATACTTTCACACAATGAACAATTTTTCAGTCTCTACCTCCAATGTAAATTTTCAATGTAAAATCGGTCCTGCACTAGGCCTATACTGTTCAAAATGGGCAATAAATAGCCTAACACACACTGCAAAAAAGAAGAAACAAAAATTTTTCGAAGTTGTAAATAAAGGCTAATTGGAGTAGCCTACATTTCACAAGAAAATAGCAATCTTTCTTCTTCAAAATGTCACGTTTAAAGGTCCCCTGAAATCAAAAGTGAAGTTTTTTAGCTTTTAGTATGAATGTTAGCGTTACGGTTCTGACTAAGCTGGTGTGTTCCAAAACAATGACAAAATTCGCATTCGGAGACATAACAATACAAAACTTACAGTCTCTCACTTCTGCTAAAAGTTTGGTTAAAGGGTTAGTTTACCCCAAAATTAAAATGATGTTACTAATTACTCACCCTCATGTTGTTCCAACCCGTAAGACTTTCGTTCATCTTCGGAATACAAATTAAGATATTTTTTATTAAATCTGAGAGCTGTCTCACTCCTCCATATGCTTCTATTGAAACCTGCCGGCCCAGAAAGTTAGTAAAGACAATGCTTAAAATAGACAAGTGACTACAACACTAATGTTTTATTATGCTACCAGGCCAGTAGTAACTTTGTAAAACACTGTGCGCCTATACTGAACCATAGACTGTAAAAAAAAGAAAATTTGACACGTTCAAAACTGAACACGTAAAATGCATGCACATGACATCACCGTTTTCACAAATTCAAGTTTTTGTATTTTATCAGGTGATGATAATGGTATCGTTTTCAAAAACTTGCATTTTGAAATCCATTTTCAAAAGTTTGCATTTGCAGGCCCCATTTGTTGTGTAAATTAACTGCCAAACTGCATAAAGAGTTTTTCGTTTTTTTTTTTTAGATGGAAACGGCTCTGTGTAAACCAGCCCTTGTTTTTTTTAATGTGGTCAAACTATGAAACTAGGCCATTTCAGTTCTCACAGTTCATTATAAAAGGCCAAGGAACTGAACTCACAATATTCGATTGAAAAAACAAAGAGCAATATCTAAAGAAGAAGGGTGGAAGTGATCAGGCATGTCCCAGGCTTTATCTACACAGTATCCTCAGGGAAACAATGCTGGACATCATCATGCAGTCCATCCTGAGAGCGTCCAGCTCCATAACCAGGTGCTGTGTCACCAAAACGAGCCTGTGGTCGTTATTCAACCCCCTGTGTACCAGCCTCGCGCTCCACTGGCTGACCCTGAGCCCGATTACATGTGTTACTCAAGGTTTACCACACTGTGCTGCTGCATCTGTCTGGGAGCTGCCGCGCTTTCTTACTCTAAAGCTGTAAGTATTCATTTATTTACCTTTGCATGCTTTTTTTCTAGGAAGATTTTTTATATTATGCAAAATTCAAATATACATAATACCATTCAAACGTTTGGGGTCTGTAAGATATTTCTTATTGTTTTTGAAAGTGTCTATATGGTGCTCACCAAGGCTGCATTTAAAAAATATATTAAATTTTTTTCATTATCATCATTGAAAACTATTATTATTTTTGTTGAAACAATGATACATTATTTCAGGATAAAAAAAAAATATATATATATATAAAGTTCAAAAGAACAGATTTAATTTAAAATATAAATCTTTTGTAGCATTATAGTAAATGTTTTTACTGTCACTTTTGATCAATTTGATGTGTCCTTGCTGATAGATAATCTGGTTTGCTTAAAAGCTTTTTGAAACATTGATAATATTTGAAATATTTATCAAACTGTTACACAGATCTAGATTTTTTTTTTAATATAAAATACATTATTGCTTGTTATGTTATGAAACACAATGAATAATCCAAACATATATTTATAAACATCATGTTTTTATTTTGGGGGGCATAAATAATTATTATCTGATAGATAGAACACAAATTATGTAATGCAGTGTCTTTGATGTTTCACTATAATGAATTTATGAATATATATGGTATGTTTACTGTTATATAATGTTCAAGATTGTGATACACTGCATTAGAATATTTACAGTAGACATTTTTTTATGAAGGTTGTTTGATAACCCAGAACATTTGTTTTTCCCACTTGTCACTTTTTCTCTTCCACTGACCAAAATATTTGTAGGGATATTTCCTTGGATTAAGAGTGCAAGCTTTCTTTATGCACTCAACCTCAAAATCAACTGATTCTAATGTTTTGTCTATACAATACTATTAAAATAATTTATAACATTATGTCATGGGCCACATCTTCAATTTTGACCCCAATCTTTTTCTTTCTTTTTTTTTTCTTCTTTTTTTTTGCAAGTTGCCAAATAAAATCACTAAATTAGCCACAGCACAAAACAAATACACAGAAATTTACAGAAATTAAATTAAATCACTATTAAATTAAGGGGTGCTAGAGGGGTATACCTAAAGTGGTTTGGAGAACTTTGCACATTGGATGAGAAGCACCATATCTCATATTATTAGTACAATATCACATATAGGATGTAAAATGTACAACATTGGTTATGACACAAATGTTCTATTTATAAATGTCTAAAAAAAATATTACTTAATTCAGTGTTTTTGAACAAATCTCTTGATATAATGATATAATGATACATCAGTCACTATATGCTATACTGACATAACAATGTAATAGATACCATCTCCATTTGAAGCGTGACATTAGTTTCAAAAAGTGATTTACTCAAGGTTTGTATCTATATCTATAAACTTTAATAAAAAAAATATCCCAGTACTTTTGTTATTATTTGATGTTTGCAACATAGAAATAGCAATAGTTCAAAATACTGTTTGTAAATCTGTTTCAAACATACATGACCTCTGCTTTCTCTGGGTCAGGGGCAGTGTGAAAGTAGGTTTTATAAATCCGGTGTGATCACAAGGTTTGATAGACGTAGCAGAATCATTGTCACTTATGGAATAAGGTTATAAAAGTGTAATATAATGGATGTTAACTACAATTTTGTCATGCAATTTGGAATCGGTAATGATAGGCTACTACAATTTTTGAGTAATCAACCCAGCACTGGTAATGCACACAGCTCTACTGTTATTTAGCAAAAAAGAATAATTATATATATATATATATATATATACAGTATATAATTATATTAATTATCTGTGCTGGTGCTCTGCATTATCTGTAAAAATGAAAAATGTATCATTAAGATCCCAAGAGAGTTATTTGCTTTGTAGGTTAAATACAAGCAAGCAAGCAGGTTCTTCACCTGACCTCAACCACAAAACTCATTGGTTTCTCATGCTTTTTGTAAGTAAATCAGTTCAGGTGCATGCTTTTGGAAAGTCCTCTAGTGCATCATGGAAAGCCACAATGCTGAAGGGTTTCAGCATTGTAACCCTTTGTAATGCTGTAACTTTGTAATGCTGAGCTCAAATGTCATTTTTCCAACATTGGTCACATGCAAACTGCAGTTAAATTCGGTTGTCGGTTCACCTTTTAGTGCATAATCCCGTTCTGTGGGCTATCATGAAGACATTGATTTTCTCTGTTGTGACAATTGACAGCAAATATAAGTGTTTGGCTAATAGGGCTATAAAAAGAAGGTCTTGGTTAGTTTTAGGTGGGTCTCTTACTGGCAATTTTCTCTGCACTGTTCACTTCAGAAGCAAAGAGACAGTGGGCCGTTTTTACTTTCTACTGTACATGCGTCTATAGTGATAAATAATTATGAGGTGAGGGATGCAGTTGCCATTAACAAAACAGTAACAATCTTGATCCCCCTTTTGACCCACACTTACATTTCCTCCATCCTATGATAAAACTTAAAAATGTTGGTGTTGCTCTTGCTCTAAGCATTCTTACGTTCAGCATGTTGTGGTTTGTGGTTACAGGTTTAATTTTCCAGTAACCTGTTTTTCAGCCTGTTGACATTTGTGATCTTACTTTTACTTTCACAGACTGTCAAAGCAAACGCTGCTGGACAGAGGGATAAAGCAGCGAGCAGCTCTCAAACTGCACTCATCCTGAACCACGTCAGTGTTTTTGTGGGCTTAATCCTCATTACACTATATCTCCTCTACAACTTTTACTTTAAGGAAAATCTTTAACCTTTCTAAAGTTAAATTTTTTTTAATTTTTGAAATAAATGCTTCAGAAGTACAGGTTTTTGTTCATTAAAACAATCTACATTGTTCATTCTCTATTTCTCAAAGACTTAAAATCTGTCTGACAAGTGATTTTGTGAATAATAATAAAATCCATGAACCTGCAATAAATTTAACAAAATGTATTTATACATTTGTACTCCCCCTTCTTCTTGGTTTGTTATCGTATAAAACTGATTACACAGCATACATCATCCACTTTATGTTACTCTTAAAAGTATGAAACTAATGGAAATAACATCTGGGCCCGTATCCCTAAAGAATTTTTGTGCAAAAAGTGGCTCCTAGCGGCCAAATTCTAAGAAAATTCTCAGTCATGACGTTTTCTTAGAATTTCCCCTAAAAGTGACACGAAAATCCCAGTTAATTTAAAAGCTATTCCTCAAGATTCCTAGCGCTTAAAAGGGCTCCTAAGGCGAGATCTGCTAAGAGCAGGGAAGAGGACTTTTAGTGGCTTAGGAGTTCCCCTATGCAGCTGCACAAAATGGGTTAGGATTCCTTTTTTTCTCCATTTTCTGTGTTTGTAGGATATATCTGTTAACAAGCCTTCATAAATAGACCAGCCAGCAATCACAGACATTGATAAAAGCTGAGCCGTGTTACCCTCGTTAAGACCACACTGAGTTGTAACGTTGCAATTTCTACTTCATTAAGGACAGCCCCTTGAGATAGGCCATCTTGTTTTCAATGGGGTCCATATGGGAGTGAAAGTACAAAATATGCCAGCTAGAATATTAATATGAGCAAATAAGACACGCATCATTATTTGAACTTGGTGTAATGAGCTTAAGTTTTCACATATTTTAGATTCTAATGTTAGGCTATAACCCCTACAGCTTACTATTCATTTTCCAGATATGTTCTTGAATGTGAAATATTATTTACAATTACAGTCTACATAAGATTAGAGTGTATAATTATGTTTATTGATTTGAGGGTACATCCTTTGCTCGTTATCACCAAAAGTTCATTTTCATCAAACTTGTAGGATCAACCAATCACGGCTTTTGAAATGATGACTCATACCTAGCAACGGGGTCAACCACACCTCCTCACTAAGATAGGATGTTCCATCCTTTCCTTGCTCAGAGTTCACTGAAAATGTTCTGGAATCACTTCTAAGCTAAAACTCCTGGCAAGGAATTTTTAGGTTAAGTTAGGAGCTCTCTGAGAGGTTCTCAGAATCTTTAGGGATACGGGCCCTGGTGTTTTTAGTAAAATCATGAATTAAGTGCCTTATAAAACACAGTTTGTATCCAATATTTCTTTACACAGAAAATACAACTAAGTAAACAGAGTAAATTCTTAAACACTATATGATAATAATAATAAAAAAAACATTTACTTGCACACAGAGCAGTGAAAGAGAAGATAAAAAGTTACATACAGCACCCTTAAAGCTCCACCTATTCAAAATACTCCAGTATCACATGGAAAAGGATGCATGAAAGATCACAGGGTGCATCAACGGACATAAAACTACCAAAATACCCATGATGAATATAAACAGAACACACTCTCTACAAATCAAGCAGTATGTTCTGTGAGCAACCCTTTTATCCTTGCAGGATTTACTTAAAGAACCCTCAAACTATAATATTTACCTCGTTACACCAAGTAGGCTATAGGCTAAATACATTTCCATATGTAGCCTACTTAATATAAATAACCTGCAAGTGTACTTTTAGAATACTAAATTGATATACATAAAGTCTGCTAAATTGGAATAACTAATTTTGTTCTAAATGTACTTTAGTTGGACCTCAGCACTATTTCTGGATAACTAAAGATATATGTAAGTGTATTTGATTGTGCTAAAGTGGACCTATTGCAAGAATAGGCCTACTTTTGGTACACGTTAAATATCTTGCATTAAAGACTGATATTACACAGAGATCATACTATCCTTACTAATATTGATATTAAACACATTTTAATACTGTATGTCATAGTTGTCATATTATGTCGAGCATGTCAAGGAGCTGTTGTTGCTATTTTCGGGATTCTGATTGCCCAACGTGGGCTTGAGCTTCTCGTTACACTGCCACCTACAGGTTTGGCATGCTCTTGATGGCATATATGCACGGGTTCATGTAACAAACACTTTTCTGAAAACTGACAGGTGTGCCCGATGTTATTTTTGAAAACCAAGAGGGTGAAATGTCCATTTATGAAAATAGCCGACCAGATGTAAACGTAGCCTGAGATCACTGGGACAATGTTATAATGGATCCAAACTGGAGCTGACATGGAAAATAATAAGCGTAGCTGCTGTTGAACTGTTCATAACATTATTGTTACATTTCCACCTAGCCACCATCCTCTGCACTACACTTCCCATCATTCCCCCATCTGCTGCATGTCATCTCCAATCACACCTGCATCAGTAACGTGCGGTGAAGTCTTGTCATGGGTAGGCTGTGACCTATCAATGTGGCATAATCACAGGGGCGTAATTTGCCGCTGCAATCGGTGGCGCGGTTACAGTGTATCTCGTGGCTCACGCAGTCTTCACATGCACGCGCGCTTCAATCCGTTTCGGAGACTCTCTTTGTTCATTCCGGTGAAATCACAAAATAAAAATGCACACAAACGTGTCCCTGCTTAATAAAATACAACCACTGATGAACATATTCGGTTTTGATGAAAAAAATATATATATATATTCGAATGCGGATTAGAACCCAGAACCTCTGACATGCTCGGCAGAAGTTCTACCACTGGACCATTAAAAGACTCACGACAAGTTGTCGGATCTATATCTATATATATGTCGTCATTCATTCATTTATACACACATACGCGCGCGCACACACACACCTGTCCCACCCACTTTTTAAAACAAAGTTAATCCACTGTATATTCATTCAGGTAATTTAGCAACCCAAGTTAATATCAGGCATCATCACATTGCTGCCTGCATACAGAGCAAAGTCAGAATCGCGGATTGAGTGAGAGCGAGTGGATCACATGATATGAAGCAGTCTCTGCCTCAATGTTGATCATTCAAGACAGCATGAGAACTGACTGCGCATGCGCAAATCTCCGTAAACTACGTTCTATGGACCAAAGAGGCACTGCGAACCTCTGCCTCAGTGGCCAGGCCTTGAATTTCCCGCATGAAACAATGGTTTTTAGGAGCAAACTATGGCAAAAGGAGTATTATATGAGTATTCCTGTTTTTTTTTTTGTTACAAAAATTTATATTTGGAATAAAATAAATGCAATTAATAATGTGGTGAATTAATAAAGCTCTTGGAATTAATAAATGTAATGTCAACATTTCCTTTGGTGAGGCACTGCCTACCCTGCCTACCCTGACCGCACGTCCCTGACCTGCATCATGTCATCATCACCTTAATCACTGACACTACTGTAACCCAAGTACGGGTAAGTACACACTAGGTTAGTTTGAATGAATATGTACAATTACCCCAAATAAAAATAATTCACCTTAATAAGTTGAAATCATGACAACAAGAATTTGCATACAGAATTAAAACTTATATTAATCGAACAACAATTGAAATAAACAATTACAATAAACAAGTGTGTGGTGCGTTATCAGTATATGTGTATGACTTAATAAGTCATCAGGTATCCAGTTCTGTCCAATCAAAATTCACGTTGCTGAGCTCAGATCAATTTCTTGCAATACAGAAGTAAAATTTCCCTTTGGATTTGGAATCAAAGGATATTTTCCTGCCAGATGAAATCCATGGGTTGTAAGTTTATGCACAATCCTACCAAATTGCTGGACAGCAAGGATCACACTGCACAAATGAAGATCACCTCAAGATCACCAAAATCAAGCTGGGTGGCTCGCCATCTTCCATCCGGAAGAGAGAATTCAAGGGAAACCAGAAACCTGGCCTACATAGAAACAGGCACATAAATTTCACTCAAATAGTCTGTCAAGAGCATTTACCCCAAATGCACAAATTTAGATTTACAATAAACTCAGTTCCTGAATTCACATAACGATAAGTGAAAATGAACACATAGGCCTACATATGTTTATCACATATTAATCAACACAATTAACTCATTAATAAGTTAAAATGGGTCAATATAATACTTTCCAGATAATTGCAAACAAATAATTTACATTTAGAACACAATTTTTTTAGAAACATCAGCAGTTAATCGCAATATTAACTTGCATCTTTGTAATATAGCAGTTAGCATCTTCCCATTGCACAAGTGTAACAAAAAAAATACATAATCCCTCAGTAAATCACACTCAGTTCGGTGAAATCAACCTTATATCAATTAAGTATAGCATAAAACAAGAAATGAACATTAAACAACATAAAACATGAATCAAGTCTACAAATCCTACATATGATTCATGATTCATAAATGAGCACTCACCGAGATTCAATGAATGTTCTTTCGTTCCCGAAATCAACAAAAAAAATGAAAATGACTAATCTTCTGCACCTCTTTCAGATGCATATGCTCTTTTTTCCAACAGTTTCCAACCAACAAAACAATTTCGCTGAGTTTATGTAGCTTATTTTCTTAGCGCTCTGAATATTTCGTATATCAGCATCTCCCGCTGCACTCACACACACACACCCAGCTTAGCAGGGCGGAGCTTGACATTTTTTAACCAATCACAATTCCCTGTTCATGACTGCTCAACCATTGCTAGGCAGATTTACGAAATACAGGTTATATGCAGCATTATAATTGGAGGAATAAAATAAGATACAATAATATGACATCACAAAATAATAATATAAACTACTAACATGGGAAGTTATAAGAATTACATTCCTATAAGAATTTCTTATGGGGGTTACATCCTCCTCCTCTGAATCAACATGAGTCTCTTCATGTTACTACACTACATCGCAGTTTGAGATTGTAGGATTTCTTAAGGTAACATCCTGTGTTTCCACAAAGGTGTCAATTACTGCTTGATGAAACCCTTCCAGTAATGTCTGTGCAAAAGTGATTATAGGTTTACCTAATGTCGGGTAATGAAACAATCCTGGAGGTCTACGGATTCTTTCAGATCTGCGCACAGTACATTCGCTTGATGGTTCAGTTGGAGGGATTTCAGCTTTATTCCCAGGTTCCATCACTTCAGAGTTCTGTTCGTCAACGCTAATATCAAGTGGACTGTTTTGTACCAGCGAATCCGGCTCAACTGGAAGTTCAGGTGAAATCTCAGTTCCTGTGCCCACAGATGTCTCAAGTAAGTCTCCCTCTTCAACTCTGATCGGAGGGGAGTTACTCAAATATTCAGCTTCATCTTTTGTTTGGTTTGCAATAACTGTATCTTCAAAATGAATTTTCGCAACAGTTTTGGCAGGTAAGGGTTGGTCTTTTGTTCTCAGGCCTGGAGAAGCCTGGAGCGGAATTCCTTCCATCCCATCCTTTTTAACAGACTCATCTGGAATAGTGTGGCTCCAGGGTACTTCACATGACTCCACAATCCCCTCACTTGTGAGAGTTGGCATGATGAATGTATGCTGCCAGTAATCTTCATCATCTTCTGAGTCAGGTTTGTCAGACTGAATACAATCCTGCCTTGTCCTCGGCTTCCTAGCTTGAATAACTACTTCCTCTGTCTCTTTTGTTTCAGGGAGAAATCCACAAGGAAGAAGATGATCACGGTGCAGTGTCCGTACAGGTTCCTCCGCATTTTCAGGCTTAACGGAGTACACTGGCAAGTCTCCCATACGCTTGGTCACAATGTAAATGGTAGATTCCCACCGATCAGCAAGTTTATGTATGTTACGCAAACGCAAGTTCCTGACTAAAACTCTGTCTCCTTTCTCCAAAGTGGACTCTCGAATAACCTTATCAAAGCGTTTCTTGTTCTTTTCAGCAACTTTCCTTGCATTTTGGATTGCAATTCCATAACTGTACTCCAATCTGGCTTTCAGATTCTTCACATATTGAGAGTGAGAGGTAGTTCCACCATCCTTGACAGGTAACCCAAAGGCAATGTCGATTGGTAGCCTTGGCTGTCGACCAAACATTAGCTCATACGGTGAGAAACCGGTAACCTCATTCTTTGTACAGTTATAAGCATGGGCTAATGGCTTCACATAATCACGCCAGTGAGTTTTGTTCTTGTCTTGCAAGGTTCCCAACATACTCAAGAGAGTGCGATTAAATCGCTCTACAGGGTTCCCTCTTGGATGGTAAGGAGTTGTTCTCACCTTACGAATGTTTGTGATAGTACATAGCTCCTTTATGACATGAGATTCAAAATCCCTGCCTTGGTCACTATGGAGTCGCTCTGGAAATCCGTAGTGAGTTAGGAACTGATCCCACAGACACTTGGCAACTGTAGCAGCTTTCTGATCTTTCGTGGGAATGGCCACTGCATATTTTGTAAAGTGGTCTGTGATAACAAGAATATCCTTGGTGTTCTGACTATCTGGCTCCAGTGATAAAAAGTCCATGCACACCAGTTCCATGGGTCTGGTGGTGCATATGTTGACAAGAGGAGCAGCCTTATTAGGTGGAGTTTTCCTTCTGACACACCTTTCACAGGTCTTAATTTTCCTCTCCACTTCCAAGGACATTCTAGGCCAATAAAATCTGGACCTGACAAGGTCGAGAGTTCGTTCAATCCCCAAATGGCCCATTTCATCATGGAGTTTCTGGAGTACCAGGGGTCGAACCACTTCTGGCAATACTAACTGGAAGACTGTTTGGCCATCACACATCCGTGTTCTATACAGGAGTTCGCTTTTTAGCCGGAAACGATCCCACTGCCGTAGCATCAACTGGAGATCAGGACTGTTAATCTTAATACTAGTAGGCACTCTTTCTCCAGACTCTAGAAACTTTATGACTTGACTAATGATAGGATCCTCTCTTTGCAGTTTCATGAGATCTGCTGGACTATACTTTTGAAGAACTGAAACACCACACTCAATGTCCTGTTCCTCAAAGCTAGCAGGAACTGCCGATGACTGCATTGTTAAGGATTCCACATAGCCAAGGTAAGGAAGGTGCTCAATGTTTTGGCTAACAATATGTCTTTGACATGTTGCTTCAACTGTCTCTCTAGCGATATGTCTCAGTGGACTAGAAGACGATAAGAGATGCGAGGTAAACCGCTGGATCCGTTGACTTTCACTTCCAGAAATAGCATCATCCTCTAACACATCATGAGGTCTTCTGGACAATCCGTCCGCATCCATGTTGTGCTTACCAGCCCTGTACTTGATGTTAAAATCAAAGGTGGACAGAGCAGCTAGCCAACGATAACTTGCTGCGTCCAATTTAGCTGTTGTGAGCAAGTAAGTCAGTGGATTATTATCTGTAACTACCGTGAATTGACTACCATAAAGATAGTCGTGGAACTTTTCAACTATAGCCCATTTAAGGGCTAAAAATTCTAGCTTATGGGCTGGGTATCTTGATTCACTGCGACTTAACCCTCTGCTTGCATAAGCAATCACCCGGGTTTGACCATCCTGTTCTTGGTACAATGCCGCACCCAAACCAGTAGTGCTAGCATCTGTATGCAGGGTGTAAGACAGTCTTGAGTCAGCAAAACCCAGCACTGGGGCAGAAGTTAACTTGTCGATAATGGTCTCAAAGGCTTCCTGACACTCTTGACTCCAACGCTCGCCAAAATGCTCCTTGGCATGGAAGTACAAACCACTGGTAGCTACCTTGCCCCCTTTCCGCTGAGGCGGATAACCTACTGTGAGCTTAGTCAATGGTTTGACTATCTTGGTGTAGTCTTTTATGAAGCGCCTGTAATATCCTGAAAATCCAAGGAATGACCTAAGTTCCTTCAGATTCTGGGGTCTCGGCCAGGTCTTTAGAGCGCAGATTTTTTCAGGATCTGTTTTCACTCCTTCCCTAGACACAATGTGTCCCAAGTAGCGCACCTCAGTCTGGAAGAATTTACATTTATCAAGAGACAATTTGAGTCCGTAGTCTCTAAGGCGTCCTAACACATTGACGAGTCTACTCTCATGCTCTTCCAATGTGTCAGAATAAACGATTAAATCGTCCAAGAAAACGAGGACTTCTTTCAAGTGAATGTCTCCCATGCATCTTTCCATAAGGCGTTGGAAAGTACTGGGAGCATTCGTAATGCCCTGAGGCATCCGATTGAATTCCCAGAAGCCTAATGGACAAGTGAACGCTGTTTTGGGCTTGTCTTCCTCTTCCATTTCCACCTGATAATATCCGGACTTCAAATCCATCACAGAAAACCACTGCGATCCCGCGAGTGCTGAGAATGACTCCTCCAGGTTTGGAAGCGCATATGCATCCCGTATGGTTTGCATATTTAACTTCCTATAATCCACACAAAGGCGTACATCTCCGTTCTTTTTCCGTACTACAACTATTGGCGAAGCAAATGAAGACTCAGATTCCCGTATTATACCAGCATTAAGAAGAGTTTGTAAATGGTTTTTCACTGCCTCAAAATCTCTGGGATGAATTGGACGCGCTCTTTGTTTGAAAGGTGTCTCATCCTTTAATTTGATATGATGTTTTATCCTTGTAGCGTGACCAAAGTCAAGATCATGCTGGGCGAAGACATCAGAAAAAGAATCCAGTTCCTGGATTATCCGCTCCCTCCACTCAAGAGATAATGGGGACTGCCCAAAATCAAACTGTAATTTAGGATCAGGAGTTCTCTCTCGGTGGCTAAAACAATCAGCTGAAGTCAGCTTCTCATCTTTTAAGCAAGGATTTTGGATGAGCTGGTATGGCATACTAAGATCAGCCAAGATACAATTACTGGGAAGCAGAATATCATGATCGGTTTCGTTCCTCAAAGAGACAGGGACTTTGAACGGACTGTTCGTTGGTAAGGTAATGAGACAATTGTCCACAAACACTCCACCAGGAAGAGCAGATTCTAATGGCTGTTCAAGTACAGCCCATGTCTCATCTCCCATGGGAACAGACTGAACCATGTACCCCTCAAGCAATATCTTTTGCCCTGCGGGAACGACATTTGTTCTTCCGCGAAGTTTCACTAAGCCTAACCTACCACTCGAAATCTGTTTTTGCCTCTTGCTCAGTACTCTCCAGACTTGATCATAACCATGACGAGAAGAATTTCTTTGCTCGGGTGGTTGGTCGCTGCACTGCTCATAAATGGCGTCCAACGTGTTGGTGCCAATCAACAATGGAACTTCACTGCTCGAACTGACATCCGGAACAACCAAAGCAAGGGTAAGTATCTCAGGTTCTGAATGGATAAAATATTTTGGAAACTTTATGCGGACCTCTACATACCCCAAATAAGGCACTAGTTGACCATTTGCTCCCTCCACAGCAAGCAATTGATCAATAGGGTGTATGGTTTGGTCAAAAAGACAATCGTTGTAGAATGACTGTGCAACAGTTGTAACCTGAGAACCAGTATCTAATAAACAATAGCAGTCTTTCCCAAATACTTGGACAACCGCAGTGCATTTTTCTCCTACAAGTTGTCTTGGAAGCTTTTTGTTCTGAGGAACAGCATGTGTCTTCAAGGTGCATTCTTGAGAATTTTTTGAGGTGGAACATAAATTAATCACGGCCCCTGTGTGTTCCAAGGCAGAGGCCTCTACTAGTTTAAATTCTGTTTTTCCAAAGCACCATTCTGCTTATCCCAAGCACGTTGCTTCTCTCTAAGCTCCTGTCTTTTGTGTTGCACTAAGGTAGAGTTTGGTTCATTGCAGCAGGAAGAGACGATATGGCCATCTTCACCGCACCTGAAGCAATACCAAGGCTTAGGCCTTGAAGCAGAAACAGGATGGCCTGTCATCAGCTTAGTGTCTAACTTATGTGGAGCCGGCTTTGGTTTGTCCTGTTTAAAACTTTTTGCTTGAGGTTTCTTTTCATCACGAAGTGTCAAAAGTTTTGCGACCTGAGTTTGCAGTTGAGCTAATTGCTTCTGCAATGACTGCACTGCTGCCGAAGGTACATAATCACGGTCAACTGGTAAGTCAAGATTTGTCAGGCACGGTTTACAAGAAACCTGTACATCAGACTGGGTCTTTACTCGGGTCACTCCAAGGTGATGCCTCATTCGGTTACTTTTAGCTGCTTGCCTATCCTCTTCAGTGCGTAACATGAGTAAGAACTCTGGAAAGGTTGGAGGATTAGATTTCCGTTGTTCAAGCTGAAGGTTGGAGATCAGAGAATTATTCCAGCACCCTCTGCAAAACTGTCTCAACAGCTGCCTATCTGACTCAGTCGCAGCAAGGCCATTGCTTCTTACAACAGAACTCAATGTTGTCTGGAGACGATGGAGATAATCCGATGGCTTCTCTCCAGCATTCTGATTTAGATTGAGAAATGCAGCAAAAAGCTCGTCTCCATCCTCGACTGCAGCAAAAGCAGAATCAAGAAGATCAAGATAGGCTTTGGATGAGGCTGACGGGCCTAAGGATTTGATTATGTTAGAAGCTGGAGGTGTGAGGCTCTCTATGATTTTTCGGACTACTTGTGCATCACTAATCATAGGATCATTCAAATAGAGATTGACTGTTCCACGCCATGTATCATAATCAACTTCAAAGTTTTGGTGAGGAACTCTGCCAGAGAAAGGTTTCAACTTTAAAGGTGCATGGAGTTGCGAGACTAAATCCCCACTTCTGACTACATGCTCTACTACCACACGCTGAACATCTGGTGGTGTGAAATGGCTGGAAGCAAGCATGACAGGAGGCCTGTTAATGTTTAAAGAATGAATGCTCTCAGGGTTTTCAGTCGATTTGGGTTTATGAAAGCCAGTGCCCTCTGGAAGTCCATGCAAGTCACTCTGGAACCCATCGCTTGGCATTTCTGCGGTTTTACCAGGTAGAGAAGGCCTTCCTGAATCTAAAGGTGAGTCTGGGACATCAAGAACAGAACGATCCATAACAGATTCACTGATCCTACTTAGTTCATCTTTGAGAACATCTTCAAACTGTTTCCCACTCAACTTTGCTAGCTGCCTAAGCTCAGAGAGGTAGGCTTTTGTTGTGCTGGTGCCACAGGTTTCACTGTACACACCTGCAAGACACTGAATATGATGAACTATTTCAGGATCTCCATGGCAGGGTCTGTGATGAGGTAAAGGAAGAGACTCTAAAGCTGCCATGGCAGAACCACAATCGAACTCAACTACTGTCTGAGCATCAGTTATTGCTACCATTCTAGAGATGGTTCCATACTCATGCAAAAACTCAAAAACTTCATCATCAACAGTGGTGTTTGACAACCCACTTATTAAGACACAATTGGGAACTTTAAAATTTTCCTTGAGAATTGCATCCATGTTATCACTTTTCCTTCAATGAATTATATTCAGAAAAAGAAGAGAGAAAAAAAAATCTAGTAATAGGGGTAAAATCAATTTGCTCCTGGCTTGGCTCGCCAAGTTTTACTGTGTAACCCAAGTACGGGTAAGTACACACTAGGTTAGTTTGAATGAATATGTACAATTACCCCAAATAAAAATAATTCACCTTAATAAGTTGAAATCATGACAACAAGAATTTGCATACAGAATTAAAACTTATATTAATTGAACAACAATTGAAATAAACAATTACAATAAACAAGTGTGTGGTGCGTTATCAGTATATGTGTATGACTTAATAAGTCATCAGGTATCCAGTTCTGTCCAATCAAAATTCACGTTGCTGAGCTCAGATCAATTTCTTGCAATACAGAAGTAAAATTTCCCTTTGGATTTGGAATCAAAGGATATTTTCCTGCCAGATGAAATCCATGGGTTGTAAGTTTATGCACAATCCTACCAAATTGCTGGACAGCAAGGATCACACTGCACAAATGAAGATCACCTCAAGATCACCAAAATCAAGCTGGGTGGCTCGCCATCTTCCATCCGGAAGAGAGAATTCAAGGGAAACCAGAAACCTGGCCTACATAGAAACAGGCACATAAATTTCACTCAAATAGTCTGTCAAGAGCATTTACCCCAAATGCACAAATTTAGATTTACAATAAACTCAGTTCCTGAATTCACATAACGATAAGTGAAAATGAACACATAGGCCTACATATGTTTATCACATATTAATCAACACAATTAACTCATTAATAAGTTAAAATGGGTCAATATAATACTTTCCAGATAATTGCAAACAAATAATTTACATTTAGAACACAATTTTTTTAGAAACATCAGCAGTTAATCGCAATATTAACTTGCATCTTTGTAATATAGCAGTTAGCATCTTCCCATTGCACAAGTGTAACAAAAAAAATACATAATCCCTCAGTAAATCACACTCAGTTCGGTGAAATCAACCTTATATCAATTAAGTATAGCATAAAACAAGAAATGAACATTAAACAACATAAAACATGAATCAAGTCTACAAATCCTACATATGATTCATGATTCATAAATGAGCACTCACCGAGATTCAATGAATGTTCTTTCGTTCCCGAAATCAACAAAAAAAATGAAAATGACTAATCTTCTGCACCTCTTTCAGATGCATATGCTCTTTTTTCCAACAGTTTCCAACCAACAAAACAATTTCGCTGAGTTTATGTAGCTTATTTTCTTAGCGCTCTGAATATTTCGTATATCAGCATCTCCCGCTGCACTCACACACACACACCCAGCTTAGCAGGGCGGAGCTTGACATTTTTTAACCAATCACAATTCCCTGTTCATGACTGCTCAACCATTGCTAGGCAGATTTACGAAATACAGGTTATATGCAGCATTATAATTGGAGGAATAAAATAAGATACAATAATATGACATCACAAAATAATAATATAAACTACTAACATGGGAAGTTATAAGAATTACATTCCTATAAGAATTTCTTATGGGGGTTACACTACCACTACAAATGCACACTACTCACCACGGTTGTCCGACCTCACCTAGTAGTGGGCAGACCGAGGCTTCGTGGAACACTGGAACAGTTGAAGCAAATGTGCCGTATTGTGTCAAGGCTTCGAAACAATCTGACACCCGTCTCCATGGTGACCCCTAGTGGTCAGACCAGTGTAAATGCAACAAAAACCTGGGCCAAACATGCTTAGAAACACCTTTTACAAATCTGTTGCAAATTTTTTATTGAAAGTAAAATCTTTCAAATGCAATTATTTAACCATCTAATAAGATTATCAAGTGTGAATAAGTTATTTGATCAATTGTCAGGGTTTGTTTTGTTTGTCTATGAATGGCTCAGCTAAACATAAGAGACAATTAACTATCATTATTCATTTTAATCATACTAATGTATAATTAAAACGTCTACAAATGTATAAAACTGATCAGAGATCAGGTAAAACCCACAGACACTTGTTCATTGGTTCTCAGTGACTCCTCATGATTCATGGGTTGACAGAGATCATCGCCCCCAGCGGTGAAACCACATTGAAGTGTTTTGAAACGTTTCTCTTTCGTTTTTCATAAAGAAGCCTTTTACTACACCATTGATTGAACCATTGATTCGGAACAAAAGATTTGTAAAGGTTTCGAAGCTTCATGAAGCAGTGTTTTGAAACTGCCATCACTACCATCACCCCTGTCTCCAGCGTCTCTCCTTTCTCTGTGTCTCCGTCAAGATCATCATTTGGACTATCACTACTCTGCTCACCTCATCACTGCACCTTTGTTATCAATAAATCACTATTCACAATCCATCTTCCTCTCCTGTGTCTGCATATCCGTAACAATTATAAAGCAGTTCTGAAAAAAAAAAACAGTGATGTCATCGTCATTCTCATCCATAGTGTCAGTGCTCTAGACCAATAATATTGTTTAATATTATACCCAACTAAGCAAGCCAGAGGCGACAGTAACAAGGAACCAAAACTCCATCAGATGACAGAATGGAGAACAAAACCAGTAACACTTTATTTTGATGGTCACTTTGCAACTGTCAACTAACTCTCATTGAAGTATTAGTAGACTGTCTGCTTAATATCTGTAAATACTTTATTGTGATGGTCCTCAACAGACACTCTACTGACTAGAAGTAATTTTGCAAATACATGTCAACTTAATCTAACCCTAACCCTACCAGTCTATTAATACTCAACTAACACTCTAATGAGAGTTAGTAGACATGTAGGAGCAACGCTACTTATAGATAACAGAATGTGTTAAAGGGACCATCAAAATAAAGTGAAACCAAAAAACCCTGAGAGAAACCATTTAATTATTTAGATTTGGTGATTTAATTAATATATAAATATATATACATTTTATTCTAAAATGCATATATGGGCCTAGAATTGGTTCAAAGTCAGAGTGGGACGTCTTGGAAAAAATCTTTTTCCACACATTTTGTATGAATGCAAATTGTATATTATCCAAGGTACACATTTCAATTGTGCAGTTAATTATCATATTGTATTTTCAGAAAGTTTTGGAATATTTTTCCTCTCCCCACATTTGTCACTACCGAAACACAATAATAAATGATTTAATAAGAAGGCTTATATTGACCTATTCATATTTTGTTTACATCATCCTTGTGAATATATATTTTTTTCTATTTAAAAAAAAAGTTGTCACAGATAAATCAATAACAATTACAATTTTATTCAAATGTAATTTATGAGATTTGTTGTATTTTGAACCCAATCTTTCTTTATAAAAGGAATTAAGTTAATCATACTGATTTCAAAGTTAAGTAGTTTGAATATACATTGAACCAAACACAATAATAACATCTTGGTTGATAATTCAGTATACTTTATTTTAGGCAAAACATCCATGTTTCGGTCGTGACGGCAACTTTTCTGTAGTGACAGTAATTTTTTGGAAGCGACCACATCACATTTTTGAATTTTAGCTCACATACTAAAACACTACTAAAACATACTACTAATGATTTGCATAACTGTACTAAATGCCGATGATGTTTCGGTCATGATTGTTTCGGTAGTGAAATCAAAAATGATAATCAGCACATGGTTAACTAGCACAGTTTTGAACAGTTGTACACACACAAAAAACTAAATTTTATCGAATAACACAAAAAAAAACCCGATGTCACAACCGAAACTTCACCACATGTTTGGGTAGTGACTGTTTCGGTAGTGACAATTTTAGATACTTGAGATACTTTGGATACTTTGAGCCTAGTTCAAAGATGATAGCCAGCACATGGTTATCACAGTTCTGAACAGTTGTAGTTGTACACATAAAACGAAATTTTATGGAATAACACCCAAAAAAGTTTGCTTAATTGCAGAAAAAAGGTGTTTGGTAGTGACATCCCTTAAAGGTACACACAGATTTTCAGACTTTTGAACATATTTCCCTCAAAATGATGGTACCTATCTATAATGAAAGAGAGGCCATGAGAGAGAGGGAAACATAAATATTTCCTGATCAAAAATGTAGGGGTGTGGTTGAAAACCAGTCTCAGCCAATGGACTAAAACACACTGATTTGGTAGTGACTATGTTTTTGTGTTGCTGTTTGATTAGGGAACTGAATCTGGGACGACTGTTGTCACTGCTTGACACTTGTGACTCCTCCTACACTCCACCTACCATATGGTTGCTATAAATCTTCATGTGACCATAATGAGCCAAAGTCCGTGGCCGGAAAAAGCTCGATTCCTCTTAGCCAGAGTCCACAAAGGTGTGCCACTTCTCTGTAGAGTACAAAGAAAATAATACAGTGCAAGTTTACTAAACAGAACAATGGATCCCCAAGAAAACTGGAATACATCTGAGAAATCCAAGTTGTTGCAGCCTGGGCCTCCACCCTACCAGGACCATTCTGGATACCCTCCTCCGGCAGGCTTTCAGAGCACCTCTGGGTATCAAGGCCAGCCGTACGGCGCTCCAGGACCATACGGCCAAGGGCCATATCCAGGTCATCCTGCTGTCACCGTGCAGCCGGCAGTTTATTTGACCAACACTCCACTGGCCTATCCGCAGCCAGATTACATGGGCTATTCCATCTTTACCCTGCTGTGCTGCTGCTTTCCTCTGGGCATTGTTGCTCTAATTTACTCTATCAATGTAAGTATCAGTTCTGTTCAACTACATTTCTTAACCCTTTTCAAACTGATACACTAACCCAGGCTGATCATAAAATGTCATTTTTCACTAATTTAACCTTTTTTTCATTAAATCTGAACTTTTTTTATTTTGTAAATTGTAATAAACAGCTGAAATTTAATCTCTTTTGTGAGCACTTAACTGCATGAACTGAAAAAAGTTCTTCTATGCTTTTACTATTACTTTGTGCTCTCACTTTTCCTTAATCTCTCCCTCCTATGTATTATTCTGAATGATGTCTGAAACTTTGCATCTTGTGTTGCCAAGATGAATCGCTTAATGTATTTCTCGATAGTAAGTTGATATAAATACATCTGCTAAATGAACGAATGTAAACCTTTTCCACTAAAATCACTTTAATTTAAAGTTCATATATGAAAATGTCATTATTTACTTTTCTTTTGTCTAATAGTAATGAGTAAACAATGGTCACATTTTCATTTTTGGGTGAACTTCCCCTTTAAAGGCTAAATGGTCTACAAGACTTTGGTGAAATAAATAGATGAAAAGACTTTGTTAAATTAAAAAAAGAGAGTATAAATAACAAGATATACAATGTTTTTTAGTGTTCAAAAATCTTTGTCATTCAAAGAATTGTGATTACATGACTAGCATTCAAAACGAAAGAAGTTCACTGATGTAGCTTCCCCATATACCTAACATTACTTACTGAGCAGATGTTTGTCTCAATTTACACAAACGGGAAGTCAAATGTTCATTTCCAGCTTCAACCAGTTTTTCCAGTCTTACAAACTAAGGACGTGACGTTTTGGTAATGAGAAAGATGTGTGGTAGCCTACTATACAACGTCCCAATTTCACTATTGCTTAGTGCATATCTGGGAAATTTTTCTATATATATTGACAATGTGAAGCTACTAAAGTGCACTTTTGTTGTCCTGCAATAGTTCATTGATATAATGAATTGAAGACACCTGATGGTTCATAAAAAGGAAATGCAATAGATGATGCTTTAGATAAAGGAAATGAGACTTGCTTTTTCCATTGTCACACAAAAAGTCACATTGATTACAAGCTGGTGTATCATTTTGAAATTACTCCTTATTGTAGCACCTGTTTAAACATGCTCAACATGAGCAACCAAGTGAAACTGTTATAGGTCATTTACTACGATAACAGTTTAATCACTCTTGTTCAGAGAAAACTCAGAATGGGTAGTTCTAAAAAAACACAAGTGTCATAACTGACTTTATTTCACTTTTATTTTCACAGACTCGGAATGCCAACATGTCCGGACAACAACAAATAGCAGAGAAATACTCCAAAATGGCACGCACTGTTAACCATATTGCTCTTGGTATTGGCCTCGCCCTCTTTGTGCTGTACATCGTCTACATCGTTGTGGTGGTTGTCAACGGTAAACATCAAACAACTCCTCCTTAATTGTCAGACATATCAACTGGAAACCAGGAATGAGGACTTTCCAAAAATAACATCATATAATGCCACAAGTATAATTTTATAACCACATTGTGATGTTTTTTAGACTACAGACTAATGTGGAGTTTTGTATGATTGATGTTTGATCTGTCTGGCTCATCTCTAATGTAAAATTATTCATGTAACTAAAACATGCTTTAAAGTTGATTATCTTATGTTTCAAAACAATGGAAACTCTCACTGTCCAAGTATACATATTGATGTTTGTTTTTCTTCCTGTCTTTTGATTATATTTAATTAAAACTTTCACTGACCAAAAACCAGTTCCAATTGATGTTGTCACCCAAATACTCTGTTCAAATACCCGAAAGAATTACTCATGTGCCGGTTCTTATTAGTGAATCAAAAACAAATGCTGAATTACAGTTTCTCCATTGGTTTCCCTTGTGAAAAAAAAGTGCACTTTAGTGTACTTTTATAAAGTGTACTTATTACACAAATAATATACTTTAAAGGTATACACTTAAGTGTGAATTAAATGCCATTTTTTGGCCACACTGAATGCACATTAAGTATAATTAATTTCAAATATATCATATATTAAGTTCAAATAAAATGCAATAAGTTGTCATTAAGAGTGATTTTTTGGTACAACTTAATTGGTACTTTAATACAACTTTATATTTACTTTCATAATTGCTTCGAGCGTATTTAAAATATAGTTAAAGTGCACTACACAATATAATGACACGCAATTAATGTGATATAAAATATACTATAATGTCAGTTAACAATACACTTAAGTGTGAATTAAATGCAATGTTTTCGCCGCACTGAATGCACATTAAGTGCAATTGATTTCAAATATATAACATATTAAGTTCAAATAAAATGCAATAAGTTGTCATTAAGGTACCATAAAGTGGGACTTTAATACAACTTTATATTTACTTTCATAATTGCTTCTAGTCTATTTAAAATGTATTTAAAGTGCACTGCTCAATGCACTGACAAGCAATTAATGTAAACTAAAATGTACTTTAATGTCAGTTAACAATACACTTAAATGTGAATTAAGTGTAATGTTTTCGACAAACTTATTGCATATTATATTATATGCATATTATATATTGCACATCAAATGTATCACAGATTAAGCTCAAATTAAATGCTATTAGTTGATATTAAGAGTGATTTTTTAAAACAAATTAAGTGGGATTTTAATACATTTGTATATGAACTTTGAAATATGGTAAAAGTGTACTTCCAAATATACTGACAAGCAATTAATGTGAACTAAAATATACTTTAATGTAATATACATGTACACTATTATATAATTAAATACATTTGTAATTAAAAAAAATAATAATAAAGTTCCAAATTATTTCAAATTTGGACAAAAAAAAAGTCTTAATAACCTAGCTACAATCAACACAAATTCAATTTAAAACCATCTACACAAACTGACAAAACAATCTCTAAAATAAATACATAAAAACCTTTCTGTTGATGCACAAGAAAAAACCCAAGAAACACTATACATAAACAGTTACAACACTTTAAAGGGATAGTTTACTTTAAAGGTGCATTGCGCAACTTTTCATGTTAAAATACCTGTTTTTCTATCCTATACATGCTTAAAGAACTGCCTGATGGGCTGAATGAGCCCTTCTCTGCTCACTGAGATTGCCTCTATAATCCTGTACAGTAAAATATATAAGAGGGATTCGGGCTCGAATTTGAGACTGGGCGTGACGTCATGCGCGTTCACGCTCACCAGGCTATGTCTCGCCGGTTTGTGTATAAGCCGCCATTCTCCGCATCAGCGAAGACAACTCGTGCGTCAAAGGTAGAAGATGGATTCAAAGAGACCGGCTTGTAGTCCATTCCAAACCCCAACGCAAACTCCACGTAAAGTAAAGAAAAGAAAAATTTTGTCTAGTGCCACCACTCTGGTTGCAGTTTCGCTTGTCGCCAGAGGGGGCGTAGTTCTGCAAAAACTCAGAGACTTGCGTTTTGCACCTTTAAAATGAAAATTCTGTCATTATATACTCACCCTCAAGTTGTTTCAAACCTGTATGAATTTTTCTTCTACTGAACACAACGAAGATATTTTGAAAAATGTCAGTAACCAAATAGTTAACTGGTCCCATTGACTTCCCCAGTTAACTGTTTGGTTACTGACATTCTTCAAAATATCTTCCTTTGTGTTCAGCAGAAGAAAGAATGGTAACACTTTATAATAACTGCACACTATTATTCATTAGTTAAGCATGAGTTAACAGTTAATTAATCATTTATAAAGCATTAATAGACATTAATATGAAGTTTCTAAATACAGCTATAAATGCTTTTTCTTGATTTATAAGCATATCTATAATGTGTTTAATAATTATATTTTCATACTTTTTTAAATGATCAATTAATAATTTCTAAATGAAGTATAGCATTATTTACAAACCAGTTATTTAAGAGTTGTCAGTGATTCATAAGATCACTTAAGTGTAAGTTGAGGGTGAGTATATGATGACAGAATTTTAATTTAAAAGTGAACTATCCCTTTAAAGGTGGGGTATGTGATTCTCTTTTTTTGTCAATTTTTTCAAAATCACTTGAAATCCTATTCATAACCCACTTACAGCCACTGAGTTAGAAGCACTGTGTAAAGACTTTGGGCGGATCTAATCCGTGGGGAATTTGCATATCATAATTAATAATTAATAATTATTCATACATGTTTGGATTAGATCAGTCTTACATGTTAATAAATCTCCCTCTAAGGGAGGATGTAATTTTACCTGCATGCATAACTGTGTATCCTTGCATTTCAACTACAAGTTGATTACAGTTAATTACACTGATCACGTCTTACGAAACAGGCAAAATTAATTAGCTCAATTGCCAGAATAATATTGTGGGTATCCACGATATCACCTTACTTTATAGGATTTCAGGAAACACAATTCTCTGGCCAGAAGAATTGGGTTTCCCGCCCTATAAACACATACTCTTTAAAGTATCTTTCATTTGTAAAGCTTGTAGCATAAGTTAGATCTTTGGCACTTAAGGGACTTGAAAATGAGCAAAACAACACAGTTCGTCAATCACATGAATATAATGGGTTTAATAAAGGCATACCTACTTATATATTTACTACGGTTGCCATGGAATATATATATGTATTTACAAACATAATAGACATTCCGGAGGAATCTCTAGATTCTGTGGCCAATACTAAGTGGATGGATTTAACTAAGTTCGTTTCACTTCGTGGGAGTGAACAGAGTCGACTACGGAAAACAAAACTTTAACTTACAAAGAAAAGAAATAAAGATCTGATCCGGTCTCCGGAGGAGACCGCGAGATAGGATTACATGTTGCAGCCACAGCGAAGGACGAAGAGAGCGAGGATAGAGAGGGGGAGAGATTTATCACTTTTGACGAAGCCAACCTTTTCCTGTCGGCTTGGGCAATCGGAGAGTGGGAATCACAAGGCGGGAGTTTGGTTTTTATGATCCTTTGTCTCATAGCAAGGCATTTGAAACGCTAATTTCGTCGGGTATTTAAGAGCAGAATCTTCACAATTATTATAGTCCTATGTGTCACAAAGATTTAGCAAGATGTGATGTAAATTGCTAAATGGGGAACGAAGATTCGAGCTCAGAGAATCCAAACTTGCCTCACATGGAGCGGATTAATTATAGTTTGCACCGTTTGAAACCTTATCCCATTAGTTTTCAAACACATAGATCAAACACATAAAAGACAAATCGTAAGATGAGATTGGATACATTGTTCGTACAATTCTCAAAGGGATATATCATATATATATATATATATATATATATGAATAAAGGATTCATTTCTCCTTAGTTAGAATCCTGGGGAATAGGCAGTTATGTGTAAAGTGCATGGACAAATAAACATGGACAAATAAACACACACATAAAACACATTCAATATATCTGGTTAAATGTCTTTTAAAGAGAGAAGTTTCTTTTCTCTTTAGAAACCCCCTTCCTGTGGGACATTCCGATCAGTCATAAAATGTCTTAATGTCTTGTAAGCGGACACCACGGCCTGTCCTGAGGGGATGTGTGTGTGTGTGTGTTTGTGTGTGTTTTTTTCAAGTTCCAGGCCTTTGAAGGCTTTGGGCCTTTAGCAAGGATTTATTTAATTATTCAGATTCACCCTCGCCCAGTCCTTACAACTGAAATGAAAATTAAGCAATTTAATCATCCGTGGAATGGGCAGGACTCGAAAAACTCCAGCCAATCATTTCCAAGACCACCTAGAATCATTGGACAGTAAGTCCGTCAATCAAACAGTCGTACCATACCCCCCTCCCCCCATCCCCCTCGAGCGAATCAGGGCCAGCGTTGGCGGAAAGAAGGTAGGACCATTTGAGTTGTGTATTTTCAAAATCTGCTGGCCGTTTTGCAAATCACATACCCCACCTTTAACTCTCATTTAGAAAGAGTCTGGAGGGCAATGATGCTTATATGCAAAATCATTTTGTCCCTCATACAAAGGTACCTAAACCTATCATCACAGAAAACATTTTTGTGTTTTTACATTTTCAGAAAACATCATTCTGTATGATTTATAAGATTGTTTCCATGTAATTTACTGGTATTACTATACTTTTGGGGTAATTTGGTCCCCATAACCTAGGGATTACCAGTACAAACATCATTTTAGAAGCAAACACACAGTACATCAAACACACAACCCATGAATTAATACAAACAAAATGTGATGTGACGTTATACTGCAAAATGTGAACACTAAGATTTAAACGGGTAATGCTTTACAAAAAGGTATTATTAGTTAACTCCTTCAGTTAACATGAACTAAGAATGAATAATACTTTAAGCATTTATTAGTCTTAGTTAATGTTAATTTCAACATTTAATAATGCATTATTATATTCAAAAGTTGTGTATTAAAATTATAATGCACTGTGAACTCGCATGAACAATGACTATAGTATAAATTGTATTAACTAACTTTAACAAACTATATTTTAATTAACTAATATTAACAAAGATTCATAAATACTGTAAAAATATGCTCATTTTTAGATCATGTTGGCTAATACATAAACTAATATTAACAAATGAGATCTAATTAAAGTGTTACCGAACCTTGTTAATTTTAGCTCTTAAACCTTTTCATAGCACCAACATTAAACAGGACAAAATGCTTACTCCAGCATTACAGTGAATATAAGGTTGTCTAATAACAAAAAAACAAAACAAAAACTGAAGAAATCTAAAGGCACAAAAACAAGAAAACCAAAATCATTTGTCACCAAATGTTTTGAAGTAGTTGGAAAGTGCTGTTTATGTCAATGTCCCGGTGCTCTCCAAAGTAAATGTGAATGGATTTGTTCCAAAGAGGCAGGAAAGTCAGAAAAAAATACCTTGAGAATAAAAAAAAAGTGAAGGAAAACATTTGTTTATAAAACAGATCCAGTCCATTATTATATTTGGCTCAAATGAATGAAAGTGATAGATATTTTCCCGTTAAAGTTTATATACACCTTGCAGTATCTGCAAAATGTTAGTAATTTTAGCAATAAGAGGGAACACAAAAATGTATGATGTGTGATGTGATGAATTACCTCATCAGGGTCACACCGTAGTAGAAAGCTGGGCATGGTTCCTCTATTTCCCACAAACAGCAGGATTGCACTGACCACGCCATCTTCACTGACACTGGGCTTAAAGTCATTAAAAATAGAGAACATTTATTTTGCTACTTTACAAGGAATTAAACATAACTTTATCAATTACACAAATATAGGTTAATGACCCATGCAAACCCAAGACCCATGCAAAATGAGAAAGGTAATCTTGAATTTTAAGCTTGCCGCACGTATCTTCATGAAGGATGTTCCTGTATTTACCACGGTTGACACAGTAATGCGGCAGCCTTCTTCATTTGGTTTGTTACCTGTAAAATATATGAAGATTATAGGGGCATATGTAAATGCACAGGTGTGAATGTATAACTTGCAAATGGAAAAGATACAAAGCATTAAAAGCTATAAGGATACTCTGTGACTTGATAGCAGTGTTTTAGCTTGGTGTGCTGGCTGGGCAAAAATTCATAATAAATCTTGTAACATCACCTCATCAATACAGGTCTGTGATTCCACACCGCTTACTCTGTATCTCCAATAACAAATGTTAACTGATCCTGCAAAATGAATGTTTAATCCAGATAAGCACAAAAATATTACATATTCCAAAACAAATAGTAACTGAACAACTCACTCTTCAAATGCAAAACGAAATTAAATACATTACAAGCATTATTCTAGAGGTGGGTGATATATATTAAAGGATCATAATGTAGTATTAACTTTGATACCCACGCTCTACTATAGTAATTTCATGCCCTTCTAAAAAAGAAAAATTGGAAAAATAAACACAGAGCTCGTTTGACCCTTATTTCTGAATGCATTATTGTCTTGCGAGATCTGATGCGAGGTTTTGGCTGTCGTGGACGGTCATTTTAATAATGCAAATGAGGGGCGCGTTGATTGGTGGCAGGAAGGAGGGGGCTTGACACCGCAGGTAACTTCAGCATATCATTCCAAAAAGAGATCATGGCGCAAGTTGTTAATGAACCCGACCTGGCCGCGACCTACGGGATTCAACCATATATGTTTGAGCCAGACTCTGAACCACAGCTGGAAACGGAAGATGAACAACAGTCAATGGAAGGACGTCTACATCAACATGTCTCTGAATGGTAAAGACAATTTTTTTGACTGAGACATACACTCACCGGCCACTTTATTAGGTACACCTGTCCAACTGCTCGTTAACACTTAATTTCTAAGCAGCCAATCACATGGCGGCAACTCAGTGCATTTAGGCATGTAGACATGGTCAAGACAATCTCCTGCAGTTCAAACCGAGCATCAGTATGGGGAAGAAAGGTGATTTGAGTGACTTTGAACGTGGCATGATTGTTGGTGCCAGAAGGGCTGGTCTGAGTATTTCAGAAACTGCTAATCTACTGGGATTTTCACGCACAACCATCTCTAGGGTTTACAGAGAATGGTCCGAAAAAGAAAAAACATCCAGTGAGCGGCAGTTCTGTGGGCGGAAATGCCTTGTTGATGCCAGAGGTCAGAGGAGAATGACCAGACTGGTTCGAGCTGATAGAAGGGCAACAGTGACTCAAATAACCACCCGTTACAACCAAGGTGGGCAGAAGAGCATCTCTGAACGCACAGTACGTCGAACTTTGAGGCAGATGGGCTACAGCAGCAGAAGACCACACCGGGTGCCACTCCTTTCAGCTAAGAACAGGAAACTGAGGCTACAATTTGCACAAGCTCATCGAAATTGGACAATAGAAGATTGGAAAAACGTTGCCTGGTCTGATGAGTCTCGATTTCTGCTGCGACATTCGGATGGTAGGGTCAGAATTTGGCGTCTACAACATGAAAGCATGGATCCATCCTGCCTTGTATCAACGGTTCAGGCTGGTGGTGGTGGTGTCATGGTGTGGGGAATATTTTCTTGGCACTCTTTGGGCCCCTTGGTACCAATTGAGCATCGTTGCAACACCACAGCCTACCTGAGTATTGTTGCTGACCATGTCCATCCCTTTATGACCACAATGTACCCAACTTCTGATGGCTACTTTCAGCAGGATAATGCGCCATGTCATAAAGCTGGAATCATCTCAGACTGGTTTCTTGAACATGACAATGAGTTCGCTGTACTCAAATGGCCTCCACAGTCACCAGATCTCAATCCAATAGAGCATCTTTGGGATGTGGTGGAACGGGAGATTCGCATCATGGATGTGCAGTCGACAAATCTGCGGCAACTGTGTGATGCCATCATGTCAATATGGACTAAACTCCCTGAGGAATGCTTCCAGCACCTTGTTGAATCTATGCCACGAAGAATTGAGGCAGTTCTGAAGGCAAAAGGGGGTCCAACCCGTTACTAGCATGGGGTACCTAATAAAGTGGCCGGTGAGTGTACATTAACATCAGTAACGAGCTAAAACGTTTGTTGCTATTTTCTCCCTCATAAGTTTAGCTTTAATTTAATGTAGATTACATTAACGGAGATGTAGTCTAATTTTTTTTCAGCTTACAGTGGTTATAGAGATTAACGTTTGCTATAATGTGTTGTTTTTGCCTTTTTTGATGTTGTGGTTTTTTAGACATTCAATAATTTTCATCTACAGACATGTAACGTTATGTTTTTCTTTATGTTTATTTCTTGACTGTTTTTTAAATGTATCTATCCTTATCTATTATATAAAAAAATCAATACAATGATATGTTGTCATTGTTATATTATATACGATTATATTAAATAATAGCTGTATCATTTTCTAGTCTGTTTATCACTGAGGGAAAACTTCATAATTACAATGTATCAGATTTTAAATAAGTAATTACTAAATTACTAATGTCCAGTGAAGTGGCTCATTTGCAGTCAGTCAGAGATAGCAGCCTATCTTTCAGTTTTCCACCGGCCTGAAAACAGCCGGCCCAATCAACGAACAGAGGGCGGCTGAGAGCCGTGACGTAGCCGCTAAGCGCCGAGTTTAACATTAGGCTTGTTTGAGATGAGCAAAATCTGCGCAGAACCGATCACCGGTGATCAACGCGAGATGCATGCCGGTTAGAAATGTGTCCGAGGGCAGTCCGCCTTGCTCTGATGTCATGCAGACGTATGTCAAAAAACTCTCGCAAGCGCAAGGCGCACGTGTCGGATTTAGCAGTCGAGCGCAGTTGCTCTCCACCGACTGCGCTGATCAAAAGCATGATGGGAAACGACTTTGCTGACGACACAGCTTAATGCTCATTGGTTTAAACAACCGTGATGTATTGTTCTCTTTTTAAAAAATTTATTTTAAAACTCTGGTATCATGTTTTATGTGTATACGTACGTTATGTGTGAATAAACTCTCTGACAGAGCGATATGGCTTATATGATGTCATTTTTATAGAAAATAAAATAATAAAAACACATGTCTGTATTAAAGAAAAAAATATTGATAAACGCGTATTTGGAATGGAATTAAATAACAAGTACTTTGGGTGTCTTGTTCATTATATTTATTTTTATATAAAAGCAACAGAACTTAAATTACATCCAGTTTATTAGCAACACCTGCACGAGCGTGAATCCCGTGTATCCCGCGATATCTGCCTTTGATCTCGCAGGTGTCTGATCCACCGTGAGAAGAGAGATCTGTCCGTCTTGCCTGCGCTTTTTTCACTCCTCCCCTCACTGCAGCCGCCTACTCTCGACTACAATTCAGGCGAGGCAAGGCGCATCTCAAACAAGCCTATTGTAAGTTAGAGAAATCGAAAACCGAAACGACCGCGGAAATGGGAAACGAGACACGTGATTGTACCGTGGATGCGTAGATTAACTTTGCATAATCTGCTAAAGTCGTTTACAGCCATGTTCACTCCGGTATTTCGCTCGCATCATCAAGTGTTTACAGCAGGTTTACAGTGGAAGTTCAATCATAGATTTGAGTTCGATGCATGATGTCTGTGTTTAGATGCGGCTGTGTCGGCGCATAACATAAACTTATCTGATTGGCTTACGGGTAACCAATGATTTTAAACTTCAGAAATCGCCCCCTAGCGAGAGAGAAAACACTTCTCTATTATGCTATTCCAGACTCTGTCTACGAAGCAAAGTGAAGTAGCAGAGTCTGGTATAGATGGGTTTCCGATGACGTCACATTTCTCCCGCAACTCCTTACGGCGCCATCTTGTGTGTCAAGTGTGTCAAGCGTTTGTGTTACGGAGCATGATAATTAAACTGGGCATTATTCTGAACATGAAAATCATGCGATTATTCTCCGTTTGGCTTGAGTTAATGTTCAGTGCTGCTCTTGTGAACAAAGAGGTTTGTGCTCTGGAGATGTGACACTTTATCTAATCATTTCCAAGATGGGCTAGCTAAATGCGCTAACGTTAGCTCTCATCGGCTGTCAAATCGCTGTACCCAGGCGGCTACTATCGACACAGCCCTTGAGAGGTGTTGGCTGGGCATAACAACACTCTGACGATTGTCCACCTTCATCACTTTCTCTGTGGCCACATCAGCTGGTCGAGCCAGAGGCAGAGGCTAACTTACACCTGGAGCACATCGCTCCGTGCTTCTGCTCTCCATCTCTCTCCTACACTAAATTAGTTCGGAGCGTTGTGGTGTTGTTTTTTTTACCCAGATGGTGTTGTCTTGACACTGAGTCTAAGGCTGAATCCCAATTCTCTGTCTTACCCCTTCCCCTTAGTTTTGCACGTTCACGTGAGAGTAAGGGCTATCCCAATTCTCATTTTGATCTAGGGGTAGGGCTAAGGGGAAGGGGTAGATACCCCTTAAAACCAAGAATTTTCGCGAGCTTACTTGAAACCAAGGGGTACCCAGAATGCACTGCGCAACCGGCAACAATGGCGGGGATATCATCCAGAGAGTCCCATACATTTAAGTATTTTTGGCTTAAATGATTGATAAAAAAATGATGACAGTCTTGTTTTGTGCTCTACACAGTTATGTACATATATATATTTGCAACTATGTTGTTTATTGAAACGTTTTTAAAAATCGCTAGTTTGCTACGCTAGGCTATGCTAACGTTACATTGCTGATTTGCACAATCAGTCCCACATTTCGAGATCACCCAAAATGTCCGGGATTCAGCTTTTACTTTCTACAGTCGCCATTCATTATGTGTACATTATTTGACACTGACACGTACGTGCCAGCTTTGCAGGTGATGCATTCAGCTTCAAACGGATCCCAAACGAGACGAAAACACAGGAATATTAGCAATGCTAAAATGCACATCAACATATCACTTGTTTAGCGTTCATGTACGTCAGGAAAAAAAATCTCCGAATGCCCCACATGAAACTTTAGTTTTCCGACCTTACCATCGTGTCGATTTATTTTGATTAATATGTGCGAGGGAGAGAGAGCAAGACAGCGCTTAGTTTAGAGACGGTGAAGCCTTTCGCTTGGCTCCGAAGAGAGAGAGAGAGAGAGGGCGCGCGCGACCGGGGCTCCCTCTCTCTCTCTGCTCGTTCAGGTAAACATGCGCCCTGTCACAAGTGCAGCAGTTCATCTACATTTCTCTTCTCCCTTGATTTCTGCGATTTGTTGCAGACAATAAACACACTTGCAGACGGCATCTTGGAAGTTTGTGATAAACACTTGTCGCCCCTGGTGACACAGACGCCAGTTAATGACGATGTATGACGTAACCTAGTGGCGTCTCATTTCATAGGGGTATGTTTTCACCCCTAGCGCTTACCACTCGGTTTCGAGGGACAAGGGCTAGGGGTAAGACGAAGGGGTAGGGGTAGGGTAAGGGGTAAGACAGAGAATTGGGATTCAGCCTAAATGTACCGTATAACTAGGGCTGAGCAGATATCAGCCGCCTGGCTACAGCGATGTGAACCGTCAATGCAGGGCTCCAGACTTAACTTTTCCACAAGGGAGTGAGAGCAAGACAGCGCTTAGTTTGGAGACGGTGAAGTCTTGTTTACACTTTCGCCTAGCTCCGAAGAGAGAGGGAGTGCGCGCGCGCGACCGGCTCTCTCTCTCTTTCTGCTCGTTCTTTCAGCATGCGTCCGTCCATAGACTGTAAAAAATAGGTCCTGTCACAAGCGCAGCAGTTCATGTACATTATTCACCGATCAAATAAGAAATCAAAAATTTGATTGAACGAATAACACACCGATTTAAAACACGTACAAAAAAATTACCTCAACACAAAAGAGTAAAAAATACTTGGGTAAATGAAAAGGCGGTAAACATCAGGTAAACATGAGCATGACAGACTGGCTTTGATGACAGCTTTGACACACAACATGGCGGCGCGCCGCAGAGGATAATGGGTAATTAGAGAAACGGAAACCCATCTATTAGCCTAACTTACCAGGCTAGTAAACAAACGCTTCACTTTTGAATATCGGCATCCCGGCCAATGTATAATCGTTAGTCAATCATAACATACATTGATTCTCATGGAAAAGTGAAAATTGCACATTATGACTCCTTTAAATATGTATGGTGGTTAAGATTGATTAATATATAAATGTCTTCGAGAGTTACAATATTGGATCAGCATTCAGTATGCAAATTTAACTTTAGTCATTTAGTTTGTTTAAAATTATTTAAAAAGTCGGTTTAAAATAAATAAATGAATAATATATATATATATATATATATATATATATATATATATATATATATATATATATATATATATATAAACACATTTCAGTAGACAAATTCCTCGAACACGCCCACACACCCGAGCACATTACGATGTAAGACATTATTAGAATGCAATCATAGATAAATTATTGGAAACATGATTAATTTACCTCCCGAAATAATTGCGTATAATAACGTTACTATCTGCGATTAAAAAGCACTCTTAATCGCAATATCAACTGCGGTGAAAAATAAATAAATAAAGAAAGCATCAAGATATACTTACTTGACTGATTATTTGCAGCATCTCATCTACAAACAGCCAAACGTGGCGCTCCTTTTGTTCTCTTCTTGTTTGGGAAGCTTCAGTTTCCTCATGCACCGCCATTACAGAAAAATAACTGCGCATTTTTCAAACTCTAGTGAAGTAGTGCGTCATCATGACGTAGTATTTCTGGCGCATGCGCATTAAACACCATGTTCGTATAGAGTATATTTTTATTTCAGCTTTTCTGTTTAAGTTGAAGTTGTTCTAACTCATTGTGTTGTTAGACTCTGTAAGTTCACAAAACTTTACTCTTTCACCTAACTAAAAGTCAATATTTTTGTTCAGTGTAGTGTAGATTGCAATTAAATGTGTTTAATTGACTTAGAACAACATAATGATATTGAAAGTATTCTGTTCACAGTTGTAAAATACAACACATTACTGTTAAGACTCCTCTCATAAATTACATTTTATTGTCAAATATTATGTAGAAAACTGACAAAAATGTCAACAATAAATTGTCCTGGATTATACTGTATTGCAAATTTATTGGAAAAACACATTCCAAGTGCATTAATGCACACAGTATATATTATAGACTAAACACATTTAAAATACATGAACAAATTATTTTTGGACAACACACTTGAGTTGAAATTAAATTGAATTACTTTCCATGTTTCCATTAAAATTATTATTTTTATTTAGTATGTTAGTCAATACATCAAAAATAAATTTCATTTAATAACTTATAACTTTAATAACTTTAAAACACTATAAAATCATAATTGTTTAAAATGTATGTTTAAGTAAAACTTAAGTAGACACAATTAAAAAGTGATTTTTTTAAAAAATGCACTTAAGTGTGTTTAGAAAAATTGCGATGAAATTGTACTTACTTTAAGTTAAGCTTAATTAGATATTATTACAAAGTGCATTTGTAAAAAGTGCACTTAAGTGTGTTTAGAAATATGATCATGAAAGTGTACTTTCTTTAAATAAAACTTAATTAGACATTATTACAAAGTGCCTTTTTAAAAAGTACACTTAAGTGTGTTTAGAAATATTGTCATGAAAGTGTACTTACTTTAAGTTAAACTTAATTACATATTACAAAGTGCATTTTTAAAAGTGCACTTAAGTGTGTTTATAAATATTGTGATGAAAGTGTACTTACTTAAAGTTAAACTTAATTAGATATTATTACAAAGTGCATTTGTAAAAAGTGCACTTAAGTGAGTTAATAAATATTGTCATTAAAGTGTATTCCCTTTAAGTACACTTAAGTGGTCTTTAATTTTAATTATATTATATTATCTGCAAGTACACTTTTCAAAAAGTATACTTTTATACGTTTAAGCACACAAAAAGTACGCTTTCAATACAATTAAGCACACTTCTTTTTCACAAGGATTGGCTCATTTCTTGAAACAGAAATTACATTCTCAAAACTCTAAGATCATTTGGCAAAACAGTCTTACAGTTCAGCACAACACTATAGCGCACTTGCAAAAGCTCATACCTCTCCCAAAACAGTTCACTCATGTGTCAAAACAAAATTTCCTTCTCATTTAAACAGTCAGTGCCCCCAAAATGCTTCGTCCCTTTGGCATTCTGCAAGCACTGCAAGTAAAAATGTTTAGATGTTTTGTCACTATGGCAGAGGACCATTGAAATATCCCTCATGTCCACCTTTCAGTCTTAGCCCAGTCCTTCATTGACAATGGTTACTGTACTGTTTTTTGTCTAGCTAACAGAATACAATTGTATTAAACTAAAAAAAAGATTAGCCTCCAAGGTTTGACATCACACATTGCACTAACTGCCAAGAAAATTGTAAACTTCCATAAATCAGAGTACAAAGAAAATGTATACAGCATAATATACTGTAATATAAACACACAAACAAAAAACAATGAAAATGATATGAAGCCTGCAGTGCTGTAAATAAAGCTGGAGTTTCACAACGAACAGTTCTTCACTGGCCACCATCCTCATCCACACGCTGCTGTCTGTCTGGCCACAGATTCTAGAATTCAAGGGACAACACTCTATTTGTAATGTATACCTTATAGAATGAGTTACCTATGTATTTGTAAAGGTACTTACAGTAACTTTACCACAATTCTAATGCATCACTGAACAGTGACTGGAATACTACTGTAAACTGTATCATCAATACTGTAAACTATTACATAGTTTATTTTCTCCAATGTTTTTCTTGTCCTTTTTGGTATCATGACATCCCATTGAGGTAAGATATTACTGTAGGCCTATCACACACACACTAAATGAATAGGTAAATGTGTAAATAAATATATTTCTTGCTCTTTGCACAGTGTCCTGTCCTATACAACATATAATTCCATTGACAAACTACATACGTGTTTTGGTATGTAGACCCTTACTCCTCTTCTTCACTAAACATACTGTTTGATTAGTCATCTGAGATGTGTGAAACTCCACCTTCGTTAGTCAAGTTCTAGTTTCACCTGACTGTCAATTTCTGTAATAAATGTATCAAATGTTCCAAAGGGATTCATATATTCATGGTATGTTCTTGACTAATTTTGACAATTGAACACACTATTTGTGCATGTGATGACTTATACAATGAAATGACGCTGACACGTTTTGGAGCGAACGACCATTAGACTGAGATTCAACAATCAGTTTAGATCAACAAGATCTTTTCACTTGGAAATTGTGCTAAATGTAGGCTAGCTGTATTAATCATTTGCAAATTTGATGAAATGAATGAGAAATTCAATTCTGTTGTGAACAATTGCCAAGTGGTTTGGAAGTTTGTCCATATTGTTTTGAGAATGTCATTTCGGTTTCAAGAAATGAGCCAAACCAATGGAGAAAAACTGTAATCTAACTGACTTAGCCACAATACTTTGATTATGTCCTATTTTAAATGAACTGAGGACAGTTATTTGACTATTTGGAAGCCTAAAAAGATACAACCCGTGGCTTTTTTTTAGATATCAAAAGTCACAAAGACAGGCATGTCGACACTGAGCCTGTTAGGTGTATTTCTTGGCAATAATATGCATACTCCAATCCATTCAGATGCCAGTTGATGAGTGTATCAAAAACATTCAGCACGAGCAGTCCGATTACCGAACGAATGACTCTTATTTGTGCCAGTCCTTTAATTAGATGTTCTATTATGTTGGTATTTAAAAGTTTCTTTTATGTTAGTGTTTTGGGAGTGTGGTAGCATTTCTCTTCTTTGGCAACTGACTGGGTCTCGTCTACAATCGACGTCCCTGAACGTCTACAGTCGACGTTAGTTTACCTGTCTACAATCGACATTTCCTGTATCTGGGTCTCGTCTACAATCAACGTCCCCATTCAATAATATTTATAGGCCTACTCTAGCGCGTCTCCTCACCGACGTCGACCGAGTCCCCTAACCCTAACTTGCTGCGCAGCAATAACTAAACAGAGACTTCAGACAGTAGACAATGCCGTTGAATTAATCACGGCCGGAGGATTTCAGACAAATATCGGAGAGAATCCCACCAGCAAAAGGAATCCAACAGTTTTTATAGAATAGGAGCATGGCAAAAATGACGTGAAACATTACATAATTTCCATACAATTTGATTGGTCCTTCATATAGCCTATGCAAACCCTTCTGTTGGTAGAAGCAACTTAGATCTCAAATGATTGCGTAAGAAAATAGAAAAGGGTTAGAAGTTAATTTGATTACTCAATAGGCTATGTCATGAGACTATCCTTGACAGTATATGTTTTTGATACAGACAGCACAGGGATACATTCAACAACGATCTGACAAACACAAGACGAAAGACCAAGGTATAAGTAGAGATCGCTGATCAGAATCAGCTGGCGCTGATGACAATCAGTGGCTGATCAGCGACCACGCCCATACTCACGCACACACACAAACACAGCGCGAGACGCAGTCAGTGAATCAATGAACCGTGGCATTACCATGGTAAAGTGTTGAGCTTGTGCTTGGGTTGAGGACCTGCTAAAAAGAATTCAAACCACTTTAATAGTAAAGAAAAAATGAAATACCATCATATGGTGGTTAGTAATAAAGTAATCACATATGCTCAGGATGAAACCAGTTTAGACTGCCAACACTGAACATCACATTCACATGTGTAAAGAAAAGTTATATTTAGTCTGTTGTTAGGTAAATCACAGGACTAAACAATATGTTGCTTCAGTGAAAAATATTTGGAGAGTTTTTATTAGACCAAAACATGTTCAGAAAAACCAGTTTAAGTTACAGCGAAGATTGAATTAAGTTGGTTGGACTTAACTATTTGACATAGATTCTTCCTCAGTCAGTTGAGTTGTCATAACACAATGATTTTGCAGAGATTAAAAATAAACCTTAACCCTCATGATGGTCTTCATTTGGGGTGACACTATCTTTGGGGTCTCCAGACAACATGAAATTTTGTAACAGAATAATAGCTTTTTCTTTTTTCTTTTTTTACAAATGTAATTTTACTCTGTTTATTAATGTTTCTACTCCACATTTGTGCCGTTTTTGGAGGATTTATGATATATTTTAAATTGATATAAATAAATTAAAAAAATTATTTATACAAAAACAGCTTTTTAATGTAAAATTAACTTTATAAAATACCCAAATTTCTGCCCATATTTTGGAAAATGTAGTTTTAAAAGTAAAAATTATAATTTTAGCCACTAGATGGCTAGAGCTCCACTATATGCTATTTGCTATTTGACTAACTGATAGATATCTTTTCACAAGTTTTTCCAGTTGGATTCATATCTAAATATTATGAAATCACATTTATAACAATAAAAATTACTTTTTTGTCAAAGTTGAGCAGTTTTTGTACTGAAAAATTTTTTTTTCAACAATGTTACATTATGATTAGAATCAAACCCGAAAAAGAGTTTTTAGAGTTAATCATTTATTTCAATCTTCTTTTTTTCCATATAATTGTACAAATGTAATTGACACTTCAGTTACTAACTGTTACTAACTAAGGGTTGAGAGCCGTACAAAGTTTCATGCCATTTGGACAAAGAGAAAAGTTTTTCAAAATTCAGTAAAAGTCATTTGTGGGTTAAAAAGACCCCGAAAAAGACCATCAGCTTAATGTTAATAAAAACTAGTTGGTTGTATGGAACCACTGTCTATAATTGAATTGAGTTTTTGTGCAATCCAACTGAGTGTCAAAAGTTATTGTCACACCCCCTACAAATCGCCTCCCACTTGTAACTGCCTGTATATAAGAGTGAACCGGAGTACAGCAATACATACGGCTCTGCAGAGGACAAGGATTGATTTGCAATCAAATTCAAAACTAAATAATCTGAAAAATGGATCCCAGAAATCAGCCCCCAGGTTCCTGGAATTCATCTGAGAAATCAGGAATGCTGCAGCCTACACTACCACCACCAGCATACCAGGACATTCCTGCTGGATACCCTCCATCCTTTTCAAGCCAGCCAGTTCCCCAGGGCCCCTATGCCCAAGGGCCATATCCAGGGCAATCGGTGGTCGCCGTGCAACCTACAGTTTTTATGACCGCCGCTCCACTGGCCAATCCACAGCCAGATTACCTGTGTTATTCCATCTTTACCATGCTGTGCTGCTGCTTACCTCTGGGCATTGCTGCACTGGTTTTCTCCTGCTCTGTAAGTATTACTGTAGTACTTTCCATTTATATATGATTTATGATCATCTGAGTAACAGGGGATCACATGACAGACATGAAGCATGACATGAGACATGAACCAAAACCAAATTGTGACAGTATAATGTTTAAATGTATGTATAAATAATATTTCTGTGGAAATCATGCAGAACTTTCTGAGGGAGATTTTCAAAAATCTAATACTTGTAAGCAAAAAAATCCCACACTTTGATCCCACACATTTGATTTGATTCTTCTTTTTTTATACTGCAGTGATAAATAATTGTTTTGTTCTTGACATTCAGCTCTTCAATAGTAAATATGTCTCCGTCAGGCTGAGGTCACTAACTAAACAGGTCAGGGGCCTGTGATATGTAAGCATAAAGTTCCTTCCAGCAAATAACTGCCATGATCCACTGATAAATACACGAATGGGCGTTGGTCCAGTTTTTTGACTAGAAAGTAACTTTCAGTTCGTGAGAAATAGGTGTGACACTGGAGACCTCAACTCCCTTTTTACTGTTGTAATCCAGTATAGGCTAAAGAATGTGTCTGAAAACGAAAGCTAAGACACAGTGTTCACTCAGAAATTAAAAGTAAATGTAACAGCATGTTTTCAAGTAACATGAACATCACAAATTCTTAGAAATGTTAAAGTAAAGTTTATACTTTCTCTAAGTAAATTTGACTCACCCTTTATAACATTTAAGTAATGCTTATACAAATCTTTTTCATGCTAATATTTATTATTTTTAAATTCCCGAGTAATGTTTACTTTATTTTTTAAAGATCAATTCATATGTGAAGCATTAATACTGATCATGTGTGTAAAAATATATATATTTTTAATAAATATTTGAATAATTTGTATTCAATGTTTTAATGACACATTTATTAACAATTAATTAAAGATAAAACAAAAAGGTAAAAATAAAAATAAATAATGGGAACGGCTGGTCATCTAAAGTGTGTTGAATTTTTAAGTTTATCTGAGAAGCTTGAGTACACTGTAAAATTATATGACCAATAAGTTATGACAACATGTTTTACATTGCCTTAACTTATCAAAATAAGTTAAGCCATTTTCATCTTTTTTTTATAAGTTATAAAAGATTCAACTCATTTTTTAAGTCAATTTAATGTATTTTAAGTTGAAATGACTTACACATCCAAGTTGATTTAAACACATCCAAATTTTTACTTAAAAATTTAAGGCAGCAACTTTTTTTACAGTGGGTTCAGGTGTGTTTGAACAGGTTATGCTAATGCAAACAGCAGATGTTTTATGTTGCTTGAGGTCACTCTGTCTGTCAAAGCTTGGAAAAGCAGCCTGAACCGGTCTAACTTGTAGAAATGACTAATTACAAAGTAAACAACTCAGAATGAAGATCCATGAGCAAACCATTTTTTGAGGTTTCATGCAATTTGCATTAGCATTAACATTAATTTGCATTATTACCAATAAAAAGTAAATTAAATGTTTAAAACGTATACATTTGATGACATGTTGGTGTGACTTGGTTTTAATAAATAAACATAAAAATATATAATTTTGATTGCTTGTTAACTAAATAGTGTTTCAAACAGCTTTGACCCGAAACATTCAATCAAATGGTAATGAAGGCTTATATGTTGAACTATAAGAAAACCCATCCACAAAAGTGGACGCTATCTCACGACCAATTCGTACAAATTTGTACGAATGATTAAAAGGTGGCTAATTCGTACGAATTCATACGACCTCACTCGTACGGATTCGTACGATTTGTCTAAACCCACGTGATGGGTAGGTTTAGGGGGCGTGGTCAGGGGTAGGTCATTTGTATGAATTCTTACGAATTTGCCAATTCGTAAAATATGTAAGATTTAGCAAAAATCTTACAAATTCGTACGAATTAGCCACCTCGTAAAATTTGTACGAATTGCCGTGAGATCAAGCTGAGTTTGCTCCCTCATTTGAGAATTCCCCCTGTGTCATTGGCTCAAAAAAAAATCAGAATAAGAACAGAAGTGGTTAACATTTCACTATTGTTTTCACAGACTCGAAGTGCCAACTACTCAGGACAGCAAGCATTAGCAGAGAAGAACTCCAAAACGGCACGCACCCTCAATCATGTCGCCGTTGCTATTGGGCTTATTATCACTGTAGTGTTCATTGTCTTAGAGGTTATGATTATTAAGAATAGATAACAGCTATTAGAGCTGTCATGTTTGGATGCAGATTAGAAACAGATTTGGTTCTCTGCATTTGAAATGTTATTTGCTCATTGTACTTAAAACATGTGCCAATTATGGTATGTTTAAAACAATGAAAACTTTGGCTAATTAAATTTGATCATGAAAAACAGTACTTTTTCTTGTTTTTATTAATTATTGAATTACATTTTCAGTAGTTAATAAAATAAATATATTCTTAATGCATATGACATGTCAACAATAAGCATGTCTCAGGTAGGTTTGTCACTTTGTCATCTATCTCTGCAACGTGATCTCAAGAGTATTCATAAGTATTTTACTTAAAGTGTGGCTCTACCACAGGTACATTTACAAACGTACAATGCTGATGTATTAACAGCACTAAAACGTAAATTATTTTTGTATAAACAACTTTAAAGACGTACAAAAAATGTGTATGTGTACAATCTGGTTTCCGATCGCATCATAGCACAGAGACAGCGCTCATAAAGATAATAAACGATATTCGCTTAAATACTGATAAAGGCAAATTATCAGTGCTGGTACTACTCGACCTCAGTGCTGCATTTGACACTGTCGATCACAACATACTTCTTGACAGACTGGAAAACTGGGTGGGGCTTTCTGGGATAGTCCTAAAATGGTTCAGGTCATACTTAAAAGGGAGAGGTTATTATGTGAGTTTAGGAGACCATAAGTCTGAGTGGACGTCAATGACATGCGGAGTCCCTCAAGGCTCAATTCTTGCGCCACTCCTGTTCAACCTGTACATGCTCCCAATGAGCCAAATAATGAAATAGAACCAAATCTCTTACCACAGCTATGCAGACGACACACAGATCTACTTAGCCCTATCGCCTAATGACTACAGCCCCATTAATGACTCCCTGTGCCAATGCATTGATGAAGTAAACAATTGGATGTGCTAAAACTTTCTTCAGTTAAACAAAGACAAAACTGAAGTCATTGCGTTTGGAAACAAAGATGAAGTTCTCAAGGTGAATGCATACCTTCACTCTAGGGGTCAAACAACTAAAAATCAAGTCAGGAATCTTGGTGTGTCTCTAGAGTCAGACCTTAGTTTCAGTAGTCATGTCAAAGCAATAACAAAATCAGCATATTATCATCTGAAAAATATTGCAAGAATTAGATGCTTTGTTTCCAGTCAAGATTTAGAGAAACTTGTGCATGCTTTCATCACCAGCAGGGTGGATTACTGTAATGGACTCCTCACTGGCCTTCCCAAAAAGACCATAAGACAGTTGCGGCTCATACAGATAGCTGGCGCCAGGATTCTGAGCAGAACAAGAAAATATGAACACATCACACCAGTCCTCAGGTCTTTACACTGGCTCCTAGTTACATTTAGGATTGATTTTAAAGTATTATTACTGGTATATAAATCATTCAATGGCCTAGGACCTCAATACATTGCAGATATGCTCACTGAATATAAACCCAACAGATCACTCAGGGCTGCGTTTCCCGATAACGTTGTCTCTTATCGCGATACGAAGGCTCTTAAGGTATAACTTAACTGAAGGTATACCATTTCTAGGCGTGTTCCCCGAACTATACCTTAGAAAGCTGCTTAAGATATACCTTCTTAAGCCTTGTTTATACTCAACGCGTCCGCACGAGCGCGAGTCTCCGCTGACTGCGCGCGCACCTCTCCAAACGGACGAGGCGTTTATACTTGACGCGCTCGCCGTTGTGCTATTCTGTGAAACGACAGGGGGCGACTTGGAGTAATTCTCCTCTAAACCACCAGGAATTAGCAGTGAAGAAGTAGTTTTCCGTTTATTAGTAGTTTATTCATTGCTGATTCATAAAAGAGTAATAAATGCAGTAGGTTTATTGTAGCCTACTTTCACTGCATGTAAACTAAACAACTGAAGCCTTATTGAAGAGTGTTTAAACCTTAATTTCATAAGCAGGGCTTACTTCTGTTATGGTAGGCTTATTTTGTAAATGTAACCAATTACTTTAGACAAGTGCAAACTGGGTGCTTAATGCAAATGTGTTCCTATTTACAAAATGAGAGGCTTTTATGGTCGCCCATCAATGCAAATGTCTCTGTGTATCCCATTTTTGTTCGCTGAGGTGAGCTGCGATGAAATACTGTTCTTGTAAATACTTTCAAGCATTTCAGTAATAAAAGAGTAGCCTACGTCATGTAGCTACGGTGCTCGGCAGTGATCAAAAAGGATTTAAACAGTGAATTTTGAATCTCTTCTTGTAAACTCAGAGATGTGGATTCAGACGCCAATTAAATTACCACACGACCTGTTTGTCAAAAAATCAGTAGGTACTAATTTGGACAGAGTTTTTTACGCGGGTTGGGTGAGAAAAAACACTGATATTATGGATTCGGACGGCACTAAAATAACCGACTTACCCCTGTAAATGTTTAAAATACCGTACGAGCCCATGATAAACAATATTAGCGTCCGAATAGGACTTAACTGACAGTAGCCTATGCTTTCACTGGCCTTTAAAAGCGCTCTTTAATTAAAATAAATTTATAAAATTGTATTATATATAATAATATAATTAAAATTGTAACAACAATCAGTGTAATGACAATTTTATTCTTTGCATGAAAACACTTGAATTAGCCTAATTGAAAACTGTCTGGGTGTATTAAAACTTCAGAATTATATTCATATAGACCTTTAACAGTGATAAGGTATAGCTAAGAGTGCTCCAGACTAACCTTCCGAACGTATGACTTACAGAAGGTATACTTAACTAAGAGCGTTTCGGGAAACACGTATTAACGATAAGGTACAGCTTAAGGTGTAACTTAAGAACGACGTAGCGTTAAGAAGGTTTCGGGAAACGCAGCACAGGGCCCGGTTCTATGGAACGCCAAAAGGGTCACAATGCGCCACTTTCCTAGCACGTTTTGTTAAAAAAGCGGCGTAAAAAGCGCCGTTTGAACGGCCAGGACGCCGCTTTTTACGCCGCAAAAAAAGCCAAACGCCGTAAAAAGCGCCGTGGGACTGTGTAAACTACGGCGTATTTTTCGTCGGTCCAGAGGCGGCGAAAAAAACGACGCTCTATATGCTCATGTAACGCCGCTTTTTACGGGACACATGACGCGTATCATAACGCGTCACAAGACGCGTAGTGTAAAATGATAATTATCTCCACCCTGTCTTTTCCAAAGCCAATCAATTTGAACCGTTATCACCCAATCAGTAAAGAACAAGACCAGACCACATTAATCCAACTCAGCACAAGGATGAGCTTCCATGCCTCCGCTCACTGAATGTATACTGAAACTGAGAGATATGGTTTAGCTCACTGCTAACGATACCACCTTGTAAGGCATGTCTCTGTGGGTCGCGGGTTTGCACCCACTCACATCCTGTTATTTGCGAAAGGTTTTTAATATTTTGTACAGTCTGTTTTCTATTAGAATGGCAATCGGTAACCTTAAGTTGTAGGTAGGCAAAAACTAGTGTTTTCATCTATTGTTAACCTAATAGAACCGATCCAACATATAGCCTACTGACTGTTTGTTTTCACTTAAAACTGATTGTTTTAAGGTGCATTAAAGGATCATACTTTAACGAAAATGTACACACACACACACACACACACACACACACACACACGAGAGCGGGGCACAACGTAACACTTTTTTACTTTTTCAGTTTGTGTAAATTTACTTAAGGTTTAGAGTATTTTTTTCCCCACATTAATTTCCCACATGTCTAGTACAATTATGTGGTTTTGTTTTATTATTACAGTGTATACTTTTTTCTTGATTTACCCCGAAAGAATGGAAGTGAAATGTGACAACTTGCCCCATAGGTGGGGTACATTGTAACATGTGAGGGGCACATTGTAACATCACCATATGACAGCTTAAAATGCTATCTGATCTAATAAAAAAAAATATACAAGTCAAACCAAAATATTTTCTTAATAAAATACAATTATTAACTTTTTCATATAAAATAATGACATTTTTTAATAATTAAAAATAAACTAATTTTTGAGTTTGACAACAAACACACCAGAAAACGCAGCTATAGGCCTACAGCAGTTCAAAACAAAATAATACTTAATCATTTCTGAACATTGACTCTCAGTCTTTACTGAGTCAAAGGCTGAGAAATAGCTTATGGTTTTGTAGATTTGGTGTGTAGGTTTGCACTTTGAGTGAGAGGTTTCAGGGCCGGAGTGGGACTCATTTTCAGCCCTGGAGTTTCATGCCTTAGACCGGCCCACTTTAGTTCCCGACTGTCTATATTAAAATAATATAATTAAAACCTCAGTATATAAGTCTGCAATACTGCACTCTTCTGTACAGCCTTGTAATTCATTGTATTTTTCAAAAATATAATTTTCTATTCAGTGCAAAAGCCGTACACCGGGTTTTATAAATACAGAGGTCCCAAAAGTGATCTATAGGGGGTTCGGGGGCATATTATCTTTCCACTGTAATTGTCAAAGAACTTAGGCTATGTGTATCTGTGTTAAATAGGAATCCATTGCAATAAAGTTATTCTCATTCTGGGCACAGTATGATAACAATAGGCTATTGCTTTACCTGCTCTCCTCTTTCATCTCCATCTCCATCTCTCGTTCTTCTTCTCTCAGTCTCTTTATCTTTACCTGTAAATATCCCCTTCCCGAAGCTGAGCTTTGATTACCAACTGATTATTTATGTCGGTCGTTTAAAACAGCTGTTTAGTTTAGCCACGTGCATCTTATCTCGTGAAGCGTCGCGTTGGGATTCGCGCGCGGCTCGCGCTTATGTGAACAATAAATCCTGCTTTGATCGGTCATCTCAAAAATGTTGACATATCACAATTTGATAATTTAATTAATAGTCTATATTTTACTGATAACTTAAACTATGTTAAAATAAATGTTACTGGAATAATTTGAGGAATGTTTCATTTGCATAGAACGTGTTGTCTTTCTTAACGCCGTATGCACCTTCACGTGAAGTGCAAAATCGATTCCTGAGCAATCGATGCCAACTAATTCAGCACCTTCAGTTGGGACAGCACCTGTGTAACGTCGAACGTAAGAGGAGCGTGTTAAGAAGCTTCCTAAGAGACACTTCGGGGAACACACTTAGGAACATAAACAACTTCGGTAAGATATATCTTTTTGAGTCTTCTTAGCGCGCTAAGAGTGAGCGTTATCGGGGAACCGGGCCCAGACCAACCTTACGAAAGTGTGACTTACAGAAGATATACTTAGCGTACGAACGTGTCGGGAATCGTGCCATAAGGTTAAGAGAGAGGTTAAGGAATAGGTTAAGAACTACTTAGCGATAAGAACGTTTTGGGGAACCGGGCCCAGATCATTAGGATCACGTCAGCTAGAAATACCAAGGGTTCACTCTAAGCATGGCGAGTCCGCTTTTAGCTACTATGCCAGCCGCAGCTGGAACCAGCTCCCAGAGGAGATCAGATGTGCTCCTACCGTAGTCACATTCAAATCCAGACTGAAAACACATCTGTTTAGCTATGCATTTACTGAATGAGCACTGTGCCACTGTTCGTCCGACTGTTTATACTGTATTTTTTATTCTAAACTGTTTTAATTTTTCTTATTTCTGTTGATTATTTTAATTTCTTTATTCTAAACTGTTTTAATTATTCGTATTTCTTTTGATTATTTTAATTTCTTCTATGTAAAGCACTTTGAATTACCATTGTGTATGAAATGTGCTATATAAATAAACTTGCCTTGCCTTATGAATATTAAAATGGTGCCGTTAATATCTCGATTCTAGAACAGCAGTTATGAGCAGCTTTTCTTTCTAAAAGCAAGGGGGGCTGAGTGTGAACGGAGGAGCTGAACACGCAGCGCTGGATGAAGCTCAATGAAACTTCTATTGCAGGTATTATAAATAATGATGATGTATATGGGATGATGTAGATAGATAGTCAATGGTCCATTTGTAAGAAGAAAGAGTAAACAGTTTTAAACTTCAGAATCATCACCCAAGGTTAATTTGCCATTTTTGCAAATTACAAATTAGAATTATTTCTCCACGATATATTCCTGGTTGTGTTAATTCCAGCCTCCATTTACTAAAACAATGAATGGACTATTTACAGTGACTGAACAGTGTCTATCTTGCTCGGGTGGATTGTGTGTTTAGTTGGCGAGTCGTCAGCGTGAGGATTCGTGGCAGTTTCAGATGAGGATGTCTCTCTTGCCTCCCTGAGCCCAATGAGTTTGAGGCCTGGGGATAATTGAGAATGAATATAAAAATATATATATGACTTAAGTTATTACATTTTAGCAGAAGAGTTGTCTATAACTCTATAAACCAAGATGTGCAACAAGTTTCAACCACATCTGTGCAGGAAGTGAAGCGTCTGAGAGTTTAACACCTACACCTGATAATTTATGAGAAGTGAATTTCGTCAGACATGCAAGCAAACAACCAAAAATACCACAAAGACTGTTAGTTCCCATCAAACAACAGCAACATAATACCCAAATCAGGATTTGAAAAACAGGAACCTGATTTTTTTTAAAAAGAAGTTTAAAAAGAAAAACATGCTCAGGAATCATTAAATCATCTCCATATGTCTCCTGGGGCCCGTTCTTCGTACGTTGCTTAAAACATCCGAGATCAAACGAGACATCCAAGATAATATCATCGTGCTCATCATGATCCGGCTAATTAGGTTATTCGAACACTCCTGCCGGTTATGATTAGTATAGCTGGATTGAGTTATCTGAGATAATTGCACGTTCATGAGCTGGGTTAAAAGGGGATATGTATCGATAGTAGAAACATTGATCAGCAACGCTGCTATTGGCTGCTCACCGTGGCCAAAGAGCGCGCGCAGTTTTGCAGCAGAGCAAGTTATTGCTTGACGTTATTGCAGAATTTGAAAACCCCTCAAAGTGTACAAAAGCCATGAGAGAGGGCTGGCAAAAAGTAGCAGACAAATTAAGTTTGTAGTGACCACGTTAGATGTTTTTATCACTTATTACAGTATATATTTTAATAATTTTTAAACAATTAATAACTTTGTTCATAGTAATGTCAGTCACCACCCACTAACATGGGAACAAGTAAAAGTGAAGTACTAGAATATTCTACATAATGGTAATTTGTACTTATACTAATCTCTTTTAAAAAGACACTGTTAATAAATGTTTGCCTGCATAAAAGCAACCAAGAAAAAGGCTGAGAAAAAAAAAGAAAAGAAAAACAAACAGGTGGTGGTCCTGCACCCCCACGTTATACCCCGGCAGAAGAGCTGGCCCTTGGGTTGTGGAGGGCATCCCTGAGTTCAGCTCTCAGACCCACAGCCAGAGGCAGGAGCAGCAACACCTTCACTGCTGGTAAATGAGCATTAAATGATCTTAGTACAGTGTAGAATAATTTATTGCTGCATTAAATTAAGTAGGCCTGTAATCCAAATGGCTGTCCAGTCATATCAACTGTTAAACCTTGAGTAGTAATGAATTGCTTTGACTTGTGAAAGTCTACATGTGTGAAACTACATGTAGTTAATGTAAAAAAATGTTGCCATATGAGTTATTGATCACATTTCCACATTTCACTTGTGTCATTGTAATGAAATTGTGTTTCCCTCTTTTGTGCAGTTTTAAACAATACACGAACAGTTTTATCTGTTCCCAAGCAAGACTGAAGCATGTGCAGTAAGACTTTTTCTAACGTTACATCAAAAGGGAAGAAAGTACAACACTTTGTAATGCCCATTTTCCCCCCAATGCACAGGACAGTGAAGAAACCCTCTCAGGACTCAGGTATCTTTAAGTGCATAAATAACTTTACTTAATTTACACTTAAGTACCTATTATTTCTGAATGCTATATGAGTTGCAGGAGTCCACATCTACAGAAAGGCCTACAGAAGAGTCTGCAGAAAGCAGTGATACAGAGGTGGCCAGTGTTGTACTTTTCCTTTTCATTTTTGATGCATAAGGCATGTGTTGACAGGTTTACCCCTACCCCTTTAAAATAGAGTATTTTGAAAATACTTGACAACTTAAAGAAAAAAACTGGCACTAGAGATAGAGTTGCTTCAAAGGAACTTCTAAGTGCTAATATATTATTTCACACAGAGTACTATTGCTGCATAGCCTAATCTCTCTTATTGCAGGCAAAAGATGATTATCACTGGCTTTTCTTTACAAAGAACAAAAAAATAATTTCTGATGGTGCCATGTTGTGTAATATGGCACATGCAATGTCACAGGCCCTGTCAGGTGCAACCCTCAGACTTTTCAGACACTTTAGTTGGCTAAAGTTCACTTCATTGTGTGCCCTTGTCCTGATAGAGCTGCATTGTAACTGGTCTGGGGTTTGGGTCAGGGAATGGGGTCATAAACCACCTGTCTCCAAGCATATTCAGTAATTTTTTGTTTCTTCTTGTTTTCCAAATACATTGAAATATGACTTAGGCAATTATGCTATGAGGCTAACGATAAGTGAATGTAATACAGTGAGCTTGATATTTATATTTTTCCTTACCACGTTCAAATAATGTGCAAAAAATTCTCTGAAAATTCTTGAGTCATGCACAGATCCTGGCCATATTTGTAATATGGAATATGGAATTTGATATAATATTAGCCCTACAATCTGGAATATTAAGACTCGCAATAGTAACTTGCCTGCACTTTTATTAAAGACTCTGACGAGTCGAACATTTATGCGTTTCCAACAAATTAATGGTGTAAACGACATCCTCACGAGTCATGAGAAAAATTATATCTCTCAAAAAGTACACCATCGCGCTGCGTTAAAAGACTTCCCGTATCACCTCCGCTTATAGAGCTCGGGCGTAGACGTGTATACACGTACAGATCATTTGTAACAGGTAAGTAACAGTTTTCAACACGATGTGAATAAACGCATGAATAAATAATTTACAACACTTTCTGCATTCCCCAATCTAAAGTGTAAACTTTTCATCACTTGTAAATGTTACCCATCATTCATAGATAACATTCATAGCTCGTATGCCTTATTGATTCTTGAAGTGGTCATCTACAAATGATGTGTAAAACATTTACAAGTGATGGAAAGTTTACACTTTAGACTGGGTGATGCAGAAAGTGTTGTAAATTATTTATGCATTTAGCCATTTACACATCATCTATAACATACAAAAATCATATATTAAACATTTATGAAACGCAAAGTCATGTTTTGTAAAGGATTAGTTAATCAATTGTAAATTACTTATAACTGAATCTACAAAACATACTAGGGATGTGAATTTCTTCCAAAAATGCCATTCGATAATCGAGGAGCAAAAGTCGAATATTGTAAAAAAAAAAAAAAAAAGTACATTCTCACAATGACAGAAAGTCCAGCCGCGGAGAACACTCGCTCGGATGGCACAGCTGGCACACTCACACAGGAGATTACTAACTTTGTCAGACGGGGAAATGATATTGCCAGGCGTCTATAGCATCCAACTTAGCCTACGTCTACCCAACAAACTAGCCATGACTGCTGGGTGCTGCCTGAGGAGGATGAAGCTGCTGCCGGGAGCTTAATTTGGATCTCTATATAGCCTACATCGTTGTTGTATGGGGCTGTTTACACATTTGGTCCATTTACACTTGGTCACATAAATTGTATTTTGCAAATCGGATATATATCTGATTTTCAATTCCCGCGCTATATACCGATTTAATGGAGTAGCCTACACGTCACTAAAAGCAATAGGATGTGCTGCATTTATTGATCGTCAGCTAAAATGTCAAAATCAAAGAGAGAGTGGCAACAGCCCTGGTAAGATCATCTCCTTTCTTTACTTTTAATGAAGATGATTGTGTGTTAAGCGTCTGTGACTTACTTTCACTTTGATTTGCGATAGTTTGCAAGTTGCTTGATGCTCAGCTGCGGCGATGCGTGTTGCAGTAGCGTCGTCATATCTGGCTATAACATGACTCACACGTTTATTTTTTAGCATTTTTGGGAGGAGTAACATTTACATATGTGGTTTTAACAAACAGATCCATTTACACTTGTCCACAGAAAAGGCATGAAGTGACCATGGTGTAAACAGCCCCTTAGTGGTGGTATGCTTTGCTTGGCATAATTTAAAATGGTTGGTCGCAGAGTTAACGGTCATGACAATGCTCTTCTTCTGTTGTTTGTTTACACAAACACAGGTAGCCTAGATCGCGCAGTAGGGGGTTTCGTGTTAGCCAAGGGGGTAATCCATCGACCGGAAGTTGAAGCCTCGCGGGAGCCGCCATCTTGTAGCAGAACTTCACTTGCGTTAGCATTCCCATTGACTCCCATTCATTTTCGCGTCACTTTGACAGCGAATAACTTTACATCGGAGGCGTTTAAAGACTCCATTTGTCCATTATTTATTTCTAAAGAAACACGACAATGTATAAAGGGCTCCATTACCTTCTATGTTACACTATGGCCCCGTAGAAACAGTTTTTGTAAAAATAGGCTAACGATTGCGTCATAACCACTCGACGCTCTGTCGCACAGTAGAGAAATTACCGTACAGACAGGAGGAGAAGCTCACAGGCAATCAATGCATTAACTTAATATGGTGTACTGGCGTTACATTTTAAAATAAATACTATACAAATTACTTACTCCTGCTCACTCACGCCAAAGAACTCTTTGCTCAAGCTCGCCGTCTCTGCAAGATCAACGTTGGCAGTTTTCACGCACAGCTACTAGAATATTTACATCTGTCAGACAGGGTGCTCACGTCATCAAGCTTAGTTTGAGTCGGTTTGAGTCTGCGCGTCAGGAACGGAAGTGCTAAAAAATCGCTAAAAATGGGCTTCAACTGTCTCAACTGAGTTCCAATGAGATGGCTCTGTCCACTTCTTATACTGTCTATGGTGTTAGCCGACACCTTGTGTCCCCGACAGCAAAATACCCTGCTGCGTGATCTGTGAAAGTAGGGGCGGCGTCAATTTAGAACACATTGGAATTGCGCGAAATATTCGAAAAAGCTATTTTATGATCGAATTTCGCACGCAGTTCGACTATTCGAAGATCGCGACTCATCCCTAATTCATACAATAATTAACATATCACTTTTTAATCATTTATGAACACAGTCATGTTTCGTAAATGATTAGTTAATCAATAACTAACCACTTATAAATGACTTACAACTGAACGTTATTATAAAGTCCAAAAGAGGACATCAGAGGACATCAAACGTCCAAAAAGTCTATTGTATAGGACCCAGTCTAAAAAAAAGGCTACACTGTCATATTGTTAAGATGGTTGCTGTGATTTTTAAGGCTGCCCTAACATTTACATTTACAAACTATTGACTTTCAACATATTTAATATTACTTTGAATTATATACTGGAAAGCAAGGTCTTTGTTGTCATCCTATTGAAGGACTTTTTGTTATTAACCCCCTTCCAGTTAATTTGATGAGACACCTCATCTGTGAAGATCCTGCCCAGGATGTTCCAGGTCACCCTCTTCACATCCTGGCCTCCAATGGTGGCCAAAGAAGAAATCTAAAAGGCAAACATATATTTTTTAAATAGACAGCAAGGTAAACATTTCTAAGCTCAAGTTGAATTTAAAGGTGCATTTAAAATATTTGTGTTCCTTTTGAAAGCGTCCAGAAATGTAGAAAAAGATAGAAAACTTCTATGTTTCTACTTTTTTCTCTAAAGAAAAAACAATTCTTCTAAATTATGTTTTATTAAAGTTCGGGAGGAGCACGTTCAGATAATTAGCATGGGTGGAGAGGTGTATAGATTCAGCAGTCTCACCTCAATCCATTGCCAGTTTAGCAGCATCCCTCTGCCACCCCTTCTCCACACTTATAGTCCTAACTACTTACATACGGAGGGAGTACTCTGTGTTTTGGCCGAACTCTGAGTTCGGAGCCCTCCCCCCGGACAGCACGATATATACTCATTAAACTTTACCCCCTCTAATTTTATGTAAGTGTGAACTTGTGAAACATGTACTTGGATCACCCTCATGGACCTGTGTCACCTTTAAACACATTAGCCGCGTTTCCACTGTCGGGCCAGGGTCGAGCCAGGCTAGTTCGTCCCAGGGCCAGTAGCGTTTCCACTGTCACTTCCGGGGCTTGATCAGGGCTTACTCGGGGCCAACGGCCAGGGTTTCTGGCCCGCCGAATACCTGGGTCCCAAGCGGGCTAGAGGAGTGGCTACGAACAGAGGCGGAGTTTACCTGAGTCTGGAGACGGCAGCACCGGATGATTCTGTCCGCATTAAAGACTTTTAATTTAATAATTTAACTCACTTTCATGTTTGAATGGCTTCTGTTTGTGATCTGATGTGGATTCTGAAAAAACCATTACCATAGTAAACATGGTAATACGCTTGAAGATACACATAGTAAAAAACATTTATGTTGTCAAGTGTCAAACCAGTGAGATTGTCGCTCACAGACAGAATCTTACCACTGCTTCAATAGAATATTTTCAATAATCATGGACAATCAATAAACCTAATGGCACCATTCATATTAAATAAGACAACTCACCACTCTCTGTCGAGCTGGGCCATTTGATGGTTCTTTTAAAAACATTTCAAATGCCTCCACTGCCTCCAATTGTTCCAGGGGAAACTGGATATTTTCAGGCATCTCGACCTCTGGCCCCGGGGTGCTGTTCAGCCTGCTGGTGAGGTAGTTCACCTTTGCCACAAACTGGTCCTGTTGTTGTTTGATTGTTTCCAGCAGGCTAAGAATGTGGACCTCAGCCGCTGTTGACAAACATGAAATATAGCTAAAATGTAGTGTATTAAAATATATCATGTTTCAGTGTTTATCCTCATTACTCATAATACTGACATTAGTTTATGACAAAAGTTATTGTCAAAGTTTGAAGAAAATATGTGATGGCTGTGGGAGTTTTTTCCAAAATCTTTGACACAGAATGACCCTCTAGTATTTGTCAGTTATTGCTCACCAGAACAGGGAATGGTATCAGCCATTCTTCCCCCTCGCCATGTTGGTCTATATGTCAGGCTTGGACAGGCTTCCTCTGTTGGCCGGTAATGACTGATAATACACATGGGGCCTTTCTATTCACTAATATTTCAGAAATCAGTCCCTACCTTGAGTAACTCTGCGCATGTTAAATGCGGGTGCAAGGAGTTGAGGTGGTAAAGGGTTTTGCTGTTCTGCCCCATAGTCAGGTGCTAAGGGAGAGAAATTGGTATTAAATGGCTGTGATCTGTTAACCATATAGGCTGCAAGGCTGCAAGCTTCAGGGCCAAACAATGGCAAACAAAAAATCTCTGGTCATGCTGAACATGAATTTGTTTCAACATTTTGGTATTCTACCTATTTCAACCCCATGAATGGATTGACATTGAAAATCTGAGAGGGTAATGCAGATTTAATCTATTAATTCGAAACAGAGTGACCATTGCTGTGTTAATATTGATGCCCACTGTATTCAATATTATTTCGGAGAACAGTGTTTACAGTTTTCTCCAGGTTGAGAATTTACTCTGCTGCCTGGCACTCGGCGAGATGGTGGAGCTGAAGGAATGGATACAAGGAGAGGGGAATATCTTTAGCACTAAGAATGTTAACCATATCTCTAATATTAATATTATGATATGTTATTTCGATGTTAAGAGATTATTCCTTACTCTGCCAGTGCAATTGGCTTGAGGCTTCAGCTGATACACGAGGCATCGTCAGAGATGCAAAGTCACCATTTTCTTCCTCACTCTCATCAGAGTCCCCAAAACGATGGCTGTTAAAAAAAATGCCAAATATACATAGTACAAGCATCTCTGGTCTATTTTTGAATGCTACGCGAAAGAACCTTACTATTACTGTAGAAACAAAACAAAAACAAAACAGAACAGGACACACTTACACTGGCTTCCTGAATCTTTTTTCCCGGCAGCTCCCCCTCCTGCTCTGCGTCAGACTGTAGCTCAGAGGTGTTGCAGCCGGTCTGATACTGATTCATTAGCCTAATGGCGTCTTTGTAGTTGTCTAAAATTGAATATGTTAAAATGAACATGAGTTTCAAATCAGCTGTAGAGCTGCACAGAGTATTATTATTATTATTGATCATCTTTATTTAACCAGGTTGGTCTCATTTGTGCCAGCAGTCATATCACCCTGTAGCCCAAGACTGGTTGCCCACTGAAGCTAAGCAGGGCTGAGCCTGGTCAGTACCTGGATGGGAGACTCCTGAGAACACCAGGTTGCTGCTGGAAGAGGTGTTAGTGAGGTCAGCAGGGGGCGCTCTCCCTGTGGTCTGTGTGGGTCCTAACGCCCCAGTATAGTGACGGGGACACTACACTGTCAAAGAGCACCGTCCTTCAGATGAGACGTTAAACTGAGGTCCTGACTCTCTGTGGTCATTAAAAATCCCTGGATGTCTTTCGAAAAAGTAGGGGTGTAACCCCGGTGTCCTGGCCAAATTTGCCCGAGTGGTCTCTGTCCATCATGGCCTCCTAATCATCCCCATATATATTTCTTGGCTTCATCACTGTCTCCTCTCCTCCAGTAAGCTGGTGTGTGGTGTGTGGTTCTGGCGCAATATGGCTGCCATCGCATCATCCAGGTTGAGCTGCACATTGGTGGTGGTTGAGGAGACACCCCCCTTCTATGTAAAGCGCTTTGAGTGCCGAGAAAAGCGCTATATAAATGTAATGAATTATTATTATTATTATTGAAAACACAAAATACAAGAGAGACCTGGCCAAGAATAGCATCAGTAGATATAAATTGAATATTTTAACCAATGCAAGGGAAAGACAATTTCATGTGGATTTTCAGAACATAGAAATAATACGTTATTTTAAGTAGAAGGAGAAGCAACCATGAAATTATTTTTAAACAAGAATTTTATGATTTGGCATACCACAAGTTCTGACAACCTTTACATCGTATCTTGGCCAGTTTGGTTCATGCTTCTCCTCGTTAGCAGCTGCCCTTTTCACACGTTCAGTGCTCTTAAAACTGGGCCAGTACACCATCCCATCATCATACCAGTCAATTGGCACAACAGCAATGTCCCTGCTCTCTTGGAATTCAATTAGATGAAAAGCCATCCTTAATGTAGAAAGAAGGAAAAGGGGTATTTATTAATTATCAAAAAAGTGTTGTTTCATAATCTCAAAAAAATCATTACATAATGCTAATAATTTAGTGGACTATGTACAGTCCATGGTATTGAGAAAGGTGGGACATGTTTTAAATTGCATGTTAAATTCAGCATAAAATATCATTTCCCCTGGCATTTTGTTTTGAGGGATAATATGTCATCTCATATTTTGAAAACGTGAAATTATGTGTGTAGTGTATGGTAAAATACCAACTTTGTGAAATACTTACAGCAAACTTTCATCCAGAGTAATGGAAGTCATAGTCAGAAGTCAGTAGTCAACTATATTATTAAAGTTTTTAACTTGAACTGATTGTTTAATCTGATTGATTGATTGATTGATTGAACAGATTTGTTTTGTTTTTTTTCATTTAGTGGAGGAGGGGTATGGCCACGAAACCATACCTGTATGGCAAGGCTACACATTTCTGTCGCAGCACTGACACCTCAACCGACTTCAGCTTGTCAGATGCATCATTTACAACAAATATGTTCATTCTGTCGGAGTTGAAGGGGTATGTATAGAATGGAGACTGCCGGGAAAATTCAGTGTAAATAGCGTACACACCATTATCATTTCGGATAATGTTTTTGATAAGGCAGACTTTACCCCCCACCAGAAACATGTTGTCCCCTTTTGTTAACTTGATGGTCCACCTTTCACCTCGTATTTCCCCATATTGTGCATTAACTCCCATGCCAACAACAATTGGGCCCACAAAATGCTCCCTTTTCAATTTAATGTCTGCATCAGGATCCAATTTGTTGGCTGTAACCTCAGAAAGACGCCGAATGAGTTGAGCTAAAGGGAACTCAGGTTTTCTAATGAGTTTTTTTATTTTCCCAAGGTGGTTCTCATATGGGAATGCTGAAAAAGAGTCCATACAGCCATGCCTCTTAACCTCATCTGCCAGGTGGACCAGGCAGTGGACATTGTACACAATCTGGTCTGTCCCATACAGCTCACCAAAATGGTTTACAAAAGATTTTAGCATTTGTCCAGCATAGTCAGCAAGGTTGAGAAGTTCAGGGCTTACCAAAATGGATATAGCAGTTGACAGAAGCATGAAATTGTGGTACATGTTCCGGTCCAGGAATCCCGCCAGCACCACAGGGCCAGTGTACAGTAAGAACTGTCGGAATTCAGTCGCCTTCCAACGGTCCAACTCCCTAAGCGACCGTGGTCTCCTGGCAAACTCAATTGGCACGTAGGGCCTCATTGACTGGAGTTTGCCTGACATCCTGTCTACTATTAATGCTGGCAGTCTTACTGTTAACGGACCCCGGAGCCAGGTCTGGAGCAGTTTCCTTACAATGCCCAAACACACTAGATGCATATAATCCAAGGGAAACTGCGATACCATGCCAACGTTCACATTTTTAAATGGATGTGGCCGCTCGTGGTGGTGTAGTTCATCAACCATCAGGTTGAATGAGATGTCAGTTCTCTGGGGATGCTCTGATCCAGGGAACGTCAAACGCCGGTTCTGGTATTGCCCTGGGTGTAGGCACTTATCGCACCCATGGTAAGCATAATGGGCCTTTGTTTTTTTTACAAAATGCCCGTGCAGGGGCATCACAGATTACCTACCTTATCTCCAATGCAAAACCCAGCCTCTAGCTCCTGTAGTTCATTGGCAAAATCAGATAGGAACTCTGTGGCCGAACTAGGTTTTTTCGGTCCACAGTAGGCCCCAATGACAACAGGTTCCTTCATGGGGACGGTAACCAGTAAGCCAAGGATGGGCCACAGCTGTACAGTGGAGCTTTTAAATAAAGGTAGACCATCTATATTAATCTGCAGCCCCAATGTCATGCCCTCTGCCAGTGTTTTGGCATATTTTCTTATAGTGGCCTTCAAGGAGGAAAGAATGCCAAAGTGATGGTAGTTCCCCTCAGCCTTCTCCTGAATAGCATAATGTGTTTTTGTCTTAAGAAGGGTCCTACCATCCTTTGGCAGATTGGGATGGGTTATATGGAGTATACTCAACAGTGCAGTCAGGGCAACGAGGGAAATGCCAAAACTCACTGCCCAGTTGGCAATGTTCTCGGAAAGTGATGTTAGGTCATCATCATTTTCAGAATCCGAACCTGATGTCCCATCCCCTTCACAATACACATCATCAAAATCTGCCTCCAATTCCATGTCCTCTTCAGTTAACACTTGCACCTCTGGGATTGCATGTGCAGCTGAAGAGGGTGGGGCAGTGTTCTCAGAAAGAACTCTGTTATATTTTCCTCTCATGTCCATATCAGTCATGTCTGTCCTAATTTGATTAAGCCTTTTTTGAACGTCTACACGTGTCCTTCGCCTGACGGTAGATAAGGAGACAGGCACAGTCTTTCAATTAATTTTTGTTCTAAAAGAGAAATTTCAAGAAAGACAGGTTGCAGGGTTTTTTTTTTCAAGAAAGACAGGTTGCAATCAGGTGTGTAAAATTGATAATTGTTTCTAATGTTGTATTTAAATAAATAAATACATTGTTGAATTGCTGTGTTTTCTGTTTCATTGCTACAAACTAGACAAGAACAGAGAAATAGAGCAACATTAAAATTTGGGATGCACTTCTTGATTCGGCCCCATGAATAGGTCTAGATTTACATTGAAAATTATTGTTTAAAAAAATCTCAATCCAGGTGGGACGTTTTATTCGTGCCTTCGTGGACTATCTGCTTGGCTTTGACATTTCCTTTGTTTGTTTGAAAATAATTATATTAAGTTAAAAATTATCTAAAAAGTAGGTATTCATTTCATAGGAAGACCTAATATTTGTTTGATGTATAACAGGCCTTATGATTTGAAACATTGGATTTGATTTGTAACAATATTATGTCAAGAGAGGGGGTTGGAGACACTATACCGTTAAAGTGCACCGTCCTTCGGATGAGACGTTAAACCGAGGTCCTGACTCTCTGTGGTCATTAAAAATCCCAGGATGTCCTTCGGAAAAAAGAGTAGGAGTGTAACCCCGGCATCCTGGCCAAATTTGCCCATATGAAAGCATATCCTCTAGTATGGAATGAACCTGAAAAATATCTAAACCATATCATCCTCATTGGTACGTTCCATTGCTGTGGAGCATACTTGAAAGGTATAGGCAGAAGATACTGTCAAGGGAGTGGATGGGTAGAAGTGGCTTTGGAAGCTCTGTGGCTAGGGTCACCGATGGGAATAATTGGGACAGAGCAATAAATACACACAAATCCATGCTGGAAGCCCTAGAGAGACTCCTCTATGACAAGTATCTGGAAACTCATGAACCACTCCCTCCAGAAGGAACTGCTTTACTGAAAAAGCTCACTCTTAATGAATCTACTCTCACTGATGTTTTATCATCAGATGATGTAGGCCTATCTCACCACATGGCAGAATATCATGCATTCAGAGAAGCAGTGAGAAATGGGGAGCTGGGAGAAACTGGACAGTTTTGGATGGAATACACTGACTGCATCTGGCTTGTCCTGTCAATGAATAAGGCAATCAAAATGACCCACTGATTGGAATGGTTTTCTCACAAATGATGAAAGCAAGGCGGCACTCATTCATTTACTTCTGGATCTGGATCGCTCCATTATGATATGATGGAGGACATAATCTGAAGGCCTGTCATTTCATTCGAGGCTTGTCAAGCTTTCAAGATAGAATGCAATGATGGAATAATGTCAAAATAACTTCTACCAGAGATCTGTTCAAAACATGAAGAAATAGATGTGAGGGTGATCATTTACATGCAGTATATTCTAAACCAAAATGCCTCACATCAGAACAGTTAGAGTCAGAGCAAAAGACTCCTGTATTATCCCAAGTCATCAACTGTCAACAACATCTTTGACATGGGAGATAGACTAATCAACATCAACCAGCTGGCTGAATATTATTCACAGGAACACATTTTAGCACTTATGGCCTTGCGTGCGTTCACTGGTGCTGACTGCACTTCAACATTCAAAGGCAAAGGGAAAGTCCGTCCGATGAAGATTCTTAATCAAAATTCTAAGTTTATTCAGATCTTTGCTGAAGTGGGGAACTCTTGGGAGCTCAATGAACAGATTCTCAGCGGTGATCAAGAGTTCACCTGTTGCTTCTATGGTTCCAATCATCAAATCAAGAAAGTTGATGAGCCAAGGGAGATTAAAGTCAAGAAGATGTGTGGCTCAAGTCTTGAACTTCGACAGGGTCTCTCCGTTGCCCTCTCAACCTTCCCACCTTCCAAGAGGGTCCTCTTACAACACATGAAAATAGTTCACTTTCAAGTATGCATCTGGAAGAGGGCTCATGAGCACTACCCAGAGATCCCAAGCTCTCTCTACCATGGATTTCACATAAACACAGAGACAGGCAAGCTAGAACCACTATGGTTTGAGGGCGACGACATCCCCAAAGCCCTTGTTGATGTCTTGGAAGAAAATGAAACAGATGAAGATGACTTGACTGATGAAATCCATACGAATATGTGAAGATGAGGAAGAGGAGGAAAATGATAATTGAGAGTTAATATTCTACACTAATACAATACACTAACATGACCAGTCATCAAAGTACAGCATGGATAAGCAGCAAAAAGATCTAAGAACCAAACAAATGTTTTCTATTTTATTTTTTAGCTGTATTTTAGTTTAGCCATTTGGCTGTAAAGAATTGAAAGTTGGCTTTTTGATAACAGGCTGCACACTAGAGTCATCTTTATTCCTTGTGTTGCCAGGACTTTGTCGCCTTTAATAAATCTCACATTTGGTTAATTGATTTTGTGTGATTGTACCCTGTGTTGCAACCTGACCCCAGTCCACCTGGGGCATAACATTACTCCCATATGGAATGGACGGTAATGCTTGAAAGTTCAGACACAAACCGTTTCTTCGCTTTGCGTTCAAGGGTCGGGCATATCAGTACAAAGTCTTACCCTTCGGGCTGGCCCTGTCGCCCCGTGTCTTCACGAAAGTCGTGGAGGCGGCCATTGCTCCCATGTGCGAGCGTGGCGTTCGCATTCTCAACTACCTCGACGACTGGCTTATTCTCGCCCAGTCGAGAGAGCAGTTGTGCGAACACAGGGACATGGTGCTCAGTCACCTCAGCCACCTAGGGCTTTGGGTCAACTGGGAAAAGAGCAAACTCACGCCCGGGCAGAGGATCTCTTTTCTCGGTATGGAGCTGGACTCGGTCAACATGACAGCGCGCCTCACGGAGGCCCGCGTCCAGTCAGTGTTGAGCTCACGCAGAACAGCGGCACCACTGAAACTTTTTCAGAGGCTCCTGGGGCATATGGCATCTGCAGCCACGGTTACGCCGCTCGGATTGCTTCATATGAGACCACTCCAACACTGGCTCCACAATCGAGTCCCGAGATGTGCGTGGCAGAGCGGCTTGTGCCGGGTCTAAGTGACCCCGCACTGTCGCCAAACTCTCAGCTTGTGGTCGGACCCTTCGTTCCTGCGGGCAAGTGTTCCCCTAGAACAAGTGTCCAGGCATTCTGTGGTCACCACGGATGCCTCTGCCACCGGCTGGGGGGCCACGTACAACGGGCATGCAGCTTCAGGTCTGTGGACGGGGCCTCAACTGCATTGGCACATTAACTGCCTCAAGTTGTTAGCTGTTCATCTTGCGCTGGGCCGCTTCAAAACGCTGCTACTAGGCAAGCATGTTCTGGTCCGTACGGACAGCACTGCGACCGTTGCATACATCAACCGTCAAGGTGATCTACGCTCCTGCCGCATGTCACAACTCGCCCGCCATCTCCTCCTTTGGAGTCAGAAGCATCTGAGGTCGCTTCGTGCCATGTATATTCCAGGCCTGCTCAACTGTGCAGCCGACGAGCTCTCACGGCAGCTCTCACGTGCTACTGGGAGAATGGCGACTCCATCCCCAGGTGGTTCAGCTGATCTTCAGGCGCTTCGGGACTGCACAGGTAGATCTGTTCGCCGCCCCGGACACGTCTCACTGCCAGTTATTCTATTCCCTGACCGAGGGGACCCTCGGCACGGATGCTCTGGCACACAGCTGGCCCCCGGGCCTACGCAAGAATGCGTTTCCCCCAGTGAGCCTTCTTGCACAGACTTTGTGCAAAGACAGGGAGGACGAGGAGCAGGTCTTGTCAGTTGCGCCGTACTGGCCCAACCGGACCTGGTTCCCGGAACTGGTGCTCCTCGCGACAGCCCCTCCCTGGCCCATTCCTCTGAGAGAGGACCTGCTCTCTTAGAGACGGGGCACCCTATGGCACCCGCGTCCAGACCTCTGGAAACTCCATGTCTGCTCCCTGGACGGGACGTGGAGGTTCTAGGTGACCTACCCCAAGCGGTAGTTGACACCATCACTTCCGCTAGAGCCCCCTCTACGAGGCGCCTCTATGTGTTAAAGTTGGAACCTGTTCGTTGATTGGTGTTCTTCTCACGAGGAGAACCCCCGATCTTGCTCAATCAGAGCCATGCTTTCTTTCCTGCAAGATGGGTTGGAGCGAAGGCTGTCTCCCTCCACCCTTAAAGTTTATGTTGCCGCTATCGCCGCACATCACGATGCAGTTGAGGGTAAATCGCTTGGAAAGCACGACCTGATCGTCAGGTTCCTCAGGGGGGCGAGGAGACTGAATCCTCCTCACCCACTCTCTATACCCTCTTGGGACTTGTCTCTGGTCCTTTCGGCACTTCAGAGTCCTCCCTTTGAGGCCTTGCAGTCAGCAGAGTTAAAAGTTCTGTCCTGTAAAACAGTACTCCTGGTTGCATTGCCCTCCATCAAGAGGGTAGGGGACCTGCATGCATTTTCGGCCAACGAATCATGTCTGGAATTCGGCCCGGCTAACTCTCACGTGATCCTGAGACCCCGGCCCGGATACGTGCCCAAGGTTCCCACCACTCCCTTCCGGGACCAGGTGGTGAACCTGCAAGCGCTGCCTTCGGAGGAGGCAGACCCAGCCCTGGTTTTTCTCTGTCCCGTTCGCGCTCTGCGTCTGTACGTGGACAGAACGCAAAGCCTCAGGACCTCAGATCAGCTCTTCGTCTGTTACGGAGGCCAGCAGAAAGGGAAGGCTGTCTCCAAGCAGAGGATGGCCCACTGGATAGTGGATACCATCGCCTTGGCTTATGAAGTTCAAGAAGTGCCTTGCCCGCCCGGTTTGAGAGCCCACTCCACTCGGGGTGTCGCTTCTTCCTGGGCGCTGGCACACAGCGCCTTGCTGACAGACATCTGTAGAGCTGCGGGCTGGGCGACACCTAACACGTTTGCTAGGTTTTATAGCCTATGTGTTGAGCCGGTTTCTTCCTGTGTGCTCGCTTCAACCAGCCGGTAACACCGAAGTTCCCGCTCTTGTGTCGGCTTGCTGCGCCACTCCCCTCCACATGGAGAGGATACGTGCGCTTTTTGCTCCAGTCGAGTTCCCCACCAGGCGAACCCTGTTGAGTTCCTCTGTACCCCTTCGGCAGTAAGACGTTGCGGAGCGTCCGACGCCAGGTCTAGTGCTCGTATGCTTATGTACTTCTGCTAGACTGGGTTCCATATGTGGTAATCCCTGTGGCGATCCCATATGAGTATTCTTCCACGACCAGCTCCCTGCGGTGAGCCCGTGTCTTCCCTTGGCAGAGCCTGCTTTGCCGTCACTGCCGGTGTTTTCTCCCCCTTCTCAGGCTGGAGCCACCCCAGTGACATTCCATATATTGCACTGCCCATTCCATATGTTGCACTTGCACTGCCATATAAATGGTCATGTAACCCTAATTTTTTGCATGGTGTATCCTGACACATAGGGGAAACGTCTCGGTCACTAATGTAACCCTCGTTCCCTGAAGGAGGGAACGGGAGACGTAACGTCCCGTCGCCACGGTTGCTGACCATCGCTGTACGGCCGTCTCAATCTCGGCTCATCAGCGAAAAATAATGAGTGCGTGCGCCCGCTTCCTGTTTATACCCGCGCTACGGGGCGGGGGTGTGTGACGCTTTCACGCACGCCAACGTTCATTGGCTTGTTCTGTAGATACTAAAAGTTGATAGGGCTCCCTGAAGTGATCCCAATTACGTCGTCACATCGACGTTATGTCTCCCGTTCCCTCCTTTAGGGAACGAGGGTTACATTAGTGACCGAGACGTTTCCCCTATGTGTCAGGATACACCATGCAAAATATTAGGGTTATATGACCATTTATATAGCTGCAGTACCTTAATATTCATGATGGCGTCTCTCTTGCCTCCCTGAGTCCAATGAGTTTGAGGCCTGGGGATAATTGAGAATGAATCGGTAAAAGTCAGAGGACGCTGTTCATCAGATTATATTACCCACACACTGTACTTATACTTTGTTTAATATGTCTTCAAAATAGAAGATCTTTTAAGAAACCCTGATTGAATTTGAGGATAAAAAGAGTTGTCTATAACTCTATAAATCAAGATGTGCAACACAAGTTTCAACCACATCTGTGCAGGAAGTGATGCGTCTGACAGTTTAAAACCTATACCTGAGAATTTATGAGTAGTGAATTTCGTCAGACATGCAAGCAAACAACATAGTTCCCATCAAACAACATCAACATAAGTAAAAGAGTTAGTCAAATACCCAAATCAGGATTTGATAAACAGGAACCTGATTTTAAAAAAAGAAGAACGAAAAAGAAAAAAAAACCTGCTCAGGAATCATTAAATCATCTGTCTCCTTTTTCATTTTCCTGAATTCACAAAGCTACATGTTAAATTCTAGCAGGTGACGTCTGCAGTCAAACTGGAAAAGTTAGTCAACAGTTGATCTGTGCCAAAATTCTTGTCACTCCTCCCCTCACAGTACAACACAACCCAGCTACCAGTAACCAGAAGAACTTGACACACTTAACAGATCGATCTTCACCTGACTACACACCAGAGACAGACGTACAGATCTTTCTTGTTGCAGGAAAAAAACACAATCCAAGACAAACATGGATTCCAAAAAGTCTCCAATAGAAGTAAGACCTTTACTTCCACTTCAGCAGGACCCTCCAGAATACTCCATTGGATTCGCTCCCTCTGAGAGTTATCCCAGCACTTCAGGTCAACCTGTGCAGCATTATGGAGCTCCGCCAGCATCTAGCCAGTACATACAAGGGCCATATCCGGTGCAGACTGTGGTCACTGTGCAGCCTCCAGTTAATATGTCCTTCACTCCACTGACCAATCCAGAGTCAGATTACCTGTGCTATTCCATCTTTACCCTGCTGTGCTGCTGCTTACCTCTGGGATCCGCTGCTCTTGTTTACTCCATCACAGTACGTATTGGTTCATACACCTCACCTCGCTTAGCACAATTACAAATGATAGGCCTATCTTCAAAATAAAAAAATTTTCAACCTTTATTTTTAAAATAATATAGGGCATAAATATTGTTTTGAAACAATATATTAATATCACTTTATATTAAGAGCTAAACAAGACTTCACAGGGTCACGGCTCATGTCAGTATAAAGGAATCAAGGTGGAACTGAAACAGACAATAGAGTCAAAATAATGAGGTCATAGTTGTACTAGAATATTAACCAAGGTTCATATTTTAGAGTTTAAATATGTAAAGAATTACTTAAATCTTCAGAAAGTATTTCTTTACAGCCTACATTTTAGGCCTATTTAACGTCATGGATCAAGGTTGAATTTAAATCAAGTTTGCTATTCGAATGAACATTGATATTGTCACATTGTTTGAACCTCTGTTTAAAATTTCAGCATTGTATTTTTAGCTGTTTATAGCAGTAAATGCTGTTTTGCGGCTTACAGTAACTTTCGTTTTTAAAGAAAGGTGGCTCGCTAAAAAATAAAGGTTACAAAAGGGTGTTTTCGCAGTGATGTCATGGAAGAACCATTTTTGATTCCCCAAAGAACCTTTTAGTGCAAAGTTCTTAAAATATTTTTTTTCTTAGTTTGAAGAACATTTAAAAAATGTAAAGAAACTTTTCCACTATAAAGAACCTTTGTTTAGTGCAATGGAAAGATTCCATGGATGTTAAAGGTTTTTCATGGAACCATTGGTGTCGATAAAGAAGTCTTATTTTTAGGAATGCATGGTTCAAAAACAACTTTGTGAATTGCTGTCAATTTACAGTACATAATTTATCTCTTTTGAGTAAAAAACATAACAAAATAATAAACTATACATTACAGAAGTTTAAATTACAGAAGTCATCTAGCTTTCACACTGCTATCGCTTGTTTACTCCAATACCTGTATTCACCTTATTCTTAACGTAAGAGCCATTTTAATTTTGAATGTTCAAGGCTTTCTGTGTTAATTATCTTCTCCAGTTAAGCTTTTAGCTGTGCAAAAACAGTTTATTATGGTGACTGACATTGTAACCAGATATTTATTTCCATATTATTTAAATGTATAAACGTAGTCTACTAATAAGCACACTAGTTTGTAGCGCAAACAGTTTTACCGTTTACTGGAATTTAGGTCAGTCACACAGACGAGAATACCGCAATTTAGGTCAGTCACACAGACAAGAATATCACAATTTAGGTCAGTCACACAGACGAGAAGCAGAGTCTGATTGCAACAATAAGTTCAACATAAGCCTATACTACGTAAATACCAATGTAGTGGGGTCTACGTTTTTTTTAATCAGTTTTATATTTAGTTTTAGTGAGATGCGGTGAATTCAGCCAATCGTGAAACAGCTGTGTCGTCATCAGAGCTTGTGTAGCCGCTCTGGAGAAGCTGCGCTGGCTGAGTCCTCCGGCTGCTCTCGAATCAGTCTTGCCGTACTTTGATGTCACATGATCTTGGTTTCCTTAAAGGAACATGCAAGAATGGAAAATGCCAAACCAGTTAATCTAGTTGCAGTAGCCTAACTTTTTTAAAGATTTAAACAGATTTAAAGAAAGCAAAAACTAGTGCAAAACTGAAAATATAGCCTAATGTACACCAATCACTGATGTTTAAAAACTCTCCGATATGTTTTTTGATTTTTTTTATAAATCAAATATTTAATAATATATGTTATTTCTCATGTTCTTTTTAGTTTAGAGTTGCATTTTGTGTTTTCTTATTGTGTTTATATTCTGACATGTGAAGACCTCTGATTTGATTTTATGCATGTCATTTAAGAGAGGTTTTATACCAATATTTGTAATATTATTGTAATTTACTTTTACAGACTCGGGATGCTAACATGTTTGGACACCAACCAATAGCAAGCAGAAACTCCAGAATGGCTCGCATCCTTAACCATGTCAGTGTTGCTATTGGCCTTCTCTTCTGGTTGATCACTGTCATCTATATCATTCGTGTTGTCAACGCAATTACAAACACTAGCTATAACTATAACAATAACTATAACTATAGACCATAAATGTAAGAAATGTCATGGTAGGACACCAGAAAGCGATATGGTGATGGAATGTTAAATAGCAAGGAATTAGGAATAGCATTTGGTGATCTGCCTAAATGTTAGTGTTTCTCAAAGTTATTAGTACGAGAGCTGTAAGACTCCAAATGCATGAGGAGCTTAATCTATAGGGCCAGTGAGGAATTATTCGTATATTTCATGCAACTCATCTGCCTTATTATTATTTATATAATTAAAACACATGCTTTTTTTTGGTATTTTTAAAACAATGAAAGCTTTGACTGTACATGTCATCAATTAAAACATTTATTTTTCTTCTTATCTTTATGTAATATCATAAAACTTTGGTAATCAATAAGAAATGTATTTAACATTATCTGTTAGAGTCTGATGTTTTATTTTAGCAAACTTTTAAAAAGTATCTGAAAGCACAAAGACAATTGACTGTTTTCCATACTTACATTTTCTAATGTTTGGCATCCCATGCTGGAAACACGGATTCGAATCCAGCTCAGAGCGGGGTGAGTAGAATCGGAGGGGTTACATTTGGTGTCGTGACCCGGATGGGAGTGAGGTTTAGGGAAAGTGTAACAGAGTCCAGCTAGTTAGAGCTGTGCGAGTAAACCTCACTCCCCTGGTCACAGGAGGCGCACTGCAGCGAGTCTTTATAGAGTCCTTGTTAGCGCACCGAACACCCATGCCGGAACAGCAGTTCAAATCATGCTCTGAGAGGGACGAGTTTCTTTGCAAACAAAAAAATTTTGTGCACACCGGCATGCTAAAAGGGGTCTCGCACGACGTGTATCGTGCGCGACGTGTATGTTCATGAGACTCTATTAGTGCCGCAGTTCACTCTAAATCACCGGAAAAAGCACAATTTTTCAAAATTAATAAAAATGTGACATGAAATACAACAGCTAGAAAGAAAATTCATGTGCACACATGTGCTGCAAATGCCTACAATGCAAACATATACAGAAATGCACTGAAAATACTCACACAACCATTATTTAAATGTATGCATATGGGTGACAAGGCATTAATCACTGTGTTATTCTAGGATCATTGAGATACTATTATTAAGTCGTTTTTTTATTTTTTCCTTTTCAGTTCTGTAATTTTTTTTGTCATTTTATTTGTTTGTTTTTAAATATGTCTAGGCCTATGTAGATGTTATTATTTAGTTTTAGTAGGTACATCAAGTTAAACTAAATAAAAATGAGAAATCAAACTTCGACATTTGCTCCATCCATTATCCAAACCCCTTTATCCTTATTAGGGCCGTGGGAGGCTGGAGCCTATCCCAGCATCCTGGGCCACGAGCACAGACAGTTTAGCATCAATTTAGGAAAGCGGAGCACCAAACCAACATGCAAACTCCACAAAGAGAGGCCTCCTGGCTAAACCGGGACTCAAACCGGAGGCTTTCTTGCTGTGAGGGGACAGCACTGAGCCACTGCCTCCATTTACTCCATTTTCTTTAAATCAAGACAGGATCAGCATTAAGAATACAAGATTTTGTCATTATTACACACTGTAGGCTATTCTTTATTCTTTTTACGTCACTAATAGGCCTATTTGATTTTCTTGATGTTGCTCTGTTGCACTGTAGCGCTCTCTTTGTAGGCCTGTTGTTAGGATGACAAAAAAAATTAAATGTAACATTTTGATTGCGTTATTTTAATGCGAACTCCAGCGCGAGGCTTTAATGGTGCAAGAGTTCAAGGTAAGGTATAGGTTAGCTAAACATAATAAATATCAACTGTTTTATATTGATATGTTAATATTGATATTGAACTATTTGTTAGTTTGTTAGAACTATTGTTAAACTATTATTAATATGTATATTTATACTTCTGTAAAAAAATCATTGATATCAATGCAGGACTGTTAAAAAAAACATAATGTTTCCTATGTGGTTGATCTGTTAGCTAAACCCAAAATGGTGGTGTTGCTGTCATCTATCGAGATAACCTCTGACTCACTCAACTTGATTTTCACAACACCAATAGACTACATTTGAATATATGGTATTGAAGGCTGGCTCTCTTATAATTATCTTGCTCTATCGGCCTCCTAAGGCCTTGTCCAAATTTTTTTCTGAACTCAGTGAACTGTTGACGCTGTCATTTCCCATTTTCCCGCTCAGTGAATTTAATATTCATGTTGATGCTGTTTGCTCTAACACTAATCAATTACTGTCTGTTTTTGAATGTTATAATTTGACTCAGCAAGTCAGTTTCCCTACTCATATGCATTGTCATATCCTTGATTTGATCCGTACATCAGGGATTGATATCTCTTCTTCTGACTGGTATTTCTGATCATAAATTAATTGGTTTTAGCCTAATTTTAGCCGACTGTTTCATGTTTCTCTGACGATGCTACGAAGCGTAGCTATTTCTGGTCAGTCCTTGACTTTCTTTTCTCTGACTACTCCATCTGTCTCTGAAGCTAATCTTGAAATCCAACTCTTTATCCCGTCGATTTGACCCTGCTCCTACTTCTCTCCTGAAACTTTGCCATTCTGTCATCTCTGCACCTATTTCTCACTTCTGCCACGTTTCATGTTCTTGTTTCATTTCTGTCATGTCTGTCAGGTTAAGCGACAGCTGTGGTGTGAATGAAGAGAGGGAAGGGGGTAATTTAGATGAAGAAGATGATTCAAATAACATGAATTCTGATGACTGGACTCAGGTTGAGCAGATGTCTCAGAAACGTAAAGATAGAGGATCAGACTCTGAGGAGTTCGCCACCGGAGGAGGAGAAGAAAGGAGTAAAACGATGGGGAAGGAGGATGAGTATAAAGTTATCTTGATGTTTGAGGCAATGGGTGAAATTGCCATTTGTCACAAACAAACAAAAGAACAGAGAAATTGAAAATCATTATATCTGCAGCAGCTCGTCAGTTGGGTATAAATTAAGTATCAGTTGAGAAAATTTAGACCCCTCAAGGGCAATCTGAGAATAATGCAAGTTCTCAGGATGGAAACCCCAGACGGACTAAGGTTAAACAAATAATATGACATGTAGGATAGTACAATGGAATGCTAGTCTGACTGTGACTGGTCAAGAGTTTAAGAAGGTTCTGCATGAAATGATAGACCTTCCTGATTTAATATGCATTCAGGAGACATGGCTTAAATAGCACTTAGACTTCGTTATTCCAGGGTATTTATCCATTAGAAAAGATAGATCAAGAGCAACAGGTGGATATTGATCCATAATAGAAGTATGATTGGATGAGGGACGGATGTATGGATATCTATCTATTAGGGGTTGAACCGACTAATCGATTAGTCGACTAGTCGACCTTAATGCAACAGGCCCTTTTCACATGACGTCACGCAACTTCCATTCTGACTCAAAGCAGTGTATGTTTACTTCCGCCAGCATAGTGGAACGCTATCAAAGAGTATTTGACGCTATGGAGTTTACCCAGTCCCTTCAACACCTCCAAAAAAATACATTCAGATGATGTACAGTGACTTGCAGACACATTTCCACTTAGAACACGTTCCAAACTTGACAAAGGATACAAATTCTTCATTGAGCAGTAACGTTACCTGTTTGCGTATGAAGGTAAGTATTTTGATTTATAATTATGTTAGCGGAGGAGTTAGGATAATGGTAGTTGTTAGCTTTCTCTCATGCAGTGAAAGTCCATAAAGTTTATATTCTTGATTAATTTTCTATAATACAGACCTGTAAACTCTTGTTGCAATCATGTTTATTACTGATGTTAGCTACAAATTGTGTTAGATAAAGTCAGTAACGCATTCATGGTTAATGTTGTATCCTTTCATCAAAACTGCATTGGAATAGTTTCGAATAGTTGTCGATGAGGTGACAGTGAGAGGGCGTTGTCACAGGTCCAGGAGGAGTAAATGTAATGACTATGTCAATTAATAAGTTATGGTGGCAAGTCTGAACACCAGTCTAAATATTTTAATGTATAACAGAACAATGATTAGTATATTTTCCCCGTTAAACTTCCAGTTGATATCTTCTGTAAATTATGAATATATATATAGGGTTTGGGGCAGCTCAAAACATTTTCTTGTGTATTAATAGAGGTGATATGTGTTGATGTCTGCTAAAATATGAAAGGTCAGGTGACAATGATATGTAAATTTAACTTGACATCTCACTTTTTTGTTAGGTCCTCTTCCAGATCCTCACATCCTTGCCAGTGTTGAGAAACTGCAAGACAAACACCCACAACTAGGCATTTGCAAATTGATCCACGGGCTTGAGGCCCTTAATTTTGTGGACTCTAAATTTGGTTCTTTGCTCTTACCAGTGCCCTCCTGAGATAAGTAGAGACATTATTAAACACCCTGGTGCCCCTGGATTTCCTCAGTTGCCCATTGAAGGTCACAATTTTAAATTTCAAATACAATTTGAGCCTAACTACAAGCAACAATGCCACTTATTTTTATTGCAACATCTACATGGATGCATTACGTTGCAGAATTTTCAAATGTAAAGAGTTCTATGTACATCTGATGAATGTAATTCCTGTTGTAAATACTTTTTCAATTTACAACTTAAGTCAGTGTTGCATTGTACACTCACCGGCCACTTTATTAGGTACCCCATGCTAGTAACGGGTTGGACCCCCTTTTGCCTTCAGAACTGCCTCAATTCTTCGTGGCATAGATTCAACAAGGTGCTGGAAGCATTCCTCAGGGAGTTTGGTCCATATTGACATGATGGCATCACACAGTTGCCGCAGATTTGTCGGCTGCACATCCATGATGCGAATCTCCCGTTCCACCACATCCCAAAGATGCTCTATTGGATTGAGATCTGGTGACTGTGGAGGCCATTTGAGTACAGCGAACTCATTGTCATGTTCAAGAAACCAGTCTGAGATGATTCCAGCTTTATGACATGGCGCATTATCCTGCTGAAAGTAGCCATCAGAAGTTGGGTACATTGTGGTCATAAAGGGATGGACATGGTCAGCAACAATACTCAGGTAGGCTGTGGCGTTGCAACGATGCTCAATTGGTACCAAGGGGCCCAAAGAGTGCCAAGAAAATATTCCCCACACCATGACACCACCACCACCAGCCTGAACCGTTGATACAAGGCAGGATGGATCCATGCTTTCATGTTGTAGACGCCAAATTCTGACCCTACCATCCGAATGTCGCAGCAGAAATCGAGACTCATCAGACCAGGCAACGTTTTTCCAATCTTCTATTGTCCAATTTCGATGAGCTTGTGCAAATTGTAGCCTCAGTTTCCTGTTCTTAGCTGAAAGGAGTGGCACCCGGTGTGGTCTTCTGCTGCTGTAGCCCATCTGCCTCAAAGTTCGACGTACTGTGCGTTCAGAGATGCTCTTCTGCCCACCTTGGTTGTAACGGGTGGTTATTTGAGTCACTGTTGCCCTTCTATCAGCTCGAACCAGTCTGGCCATTCTCCTCTGACCTCTGGCATCAACAAGGCATTTCCGCCCACAGAACTGCCGCTCACTGGATGTTTTTTCTTTTTCGGACCATTCTCTGTAAACCCTAGAGATGGTTGTGCGTGAAAATCCCAGTAGATTAGCAGTTTCTGAAATACTCAGACCAGCCCTTCTGGCACCAACAATCATGCCACGTTCAAAGTCACTCAAATCACCTTTCTTCCCCATACTGATGCTCGGTTTGAACTGCAGGAGATTGTCTTGACCATGTCTACATGCCTAAATGCACTGAGTTGCCACCATGTGATTGGCTGCTTAGAAATTAAGTGTTAAGGAGCAGTTGGACAGGTGTACCTAATAAAGTGGCCGGTGAGTGTATGTCAATATCCTTTGTCTTATTGTCTTAAACTCTTCAACCAGTTTTTCCAGTCTTACAGTTGCAAGGAACTGCTTCCAACCTTGTTTTGTAGCTTTGAGCTGCTATGAAAGTTTTTTATTAGTTTTTTCACATGTCAGTGTTGCTATTGGCCTTCTCTTCTGGTTGATCACTGTCATCTATATCATTCGTGTTGTCAACGCAATTACAAACACTAGCTATAACTATAACAATAACTATAACTATAGACCATAAATGTAAGAAATGTCATGGTAGGACACCAGAAAGCGATATGGTGATGGAATGTTAAATAGCAAGGAATTAGGAATAGCATTTGGTGATCTGCCTAAATGTTAGTGTTTCTCAAAGTTATTAGTACGAGAGCTGTAAGACTCCAAATGCATGAGGAGCTTAATCTATAGGGCCAGTGAGGAATTATTCGTATATTTCATGCAACTCATCTGCCTTATTATTATTTATATAATTAAAACACATGCTTTTTTTTGGTATTTTTAAAACAATGAAAGCTTTGACTGTACATGTCATCAATTAAAACATTTATTTTTCTTCTTATCTTTATGTAATATCATAAAACTTTGGTAATCAATAAGAAATGTATTTAACATTATCTGTTAGAGTCTGATGTTTTATTTTAGCAAACTTTTAAAAAGTATCTGAAAGCACAAAGACAATTGACTGTTTTCCATACTTACATTTTCTAATGTTTGGCATCCCATGCTGGAAACACGGATTCGAATCCAGCTCAGAGCGGGGTGAGTAGAATCGGAGGGGTTACATTTGGTGTCGTGACCCGGATGGGAGTGAGGTTTAGGGAAAGTGTAACAGAGTCCAGCTAGTTAGAGCTGTGCGAGTAAACCTCACTCCCCTGGTCACAGGAGGCGCACTGCAGCGAGTCTTTATAGAGTCCTTGTTAGCGCACCGAACACCCATGCCGGAACAGCAGTTCAAATCATGCTCTGAGAGGGACGAGTTTCTTTGCAAACAAAAAAATTTTGTGCACACCGGCATGCTAAAAGGGGTCTCGCACGACGTGTATCGTGCGCGACGTGTATGTTCATGAGACTCTATTAGTGCCGCAGTTCACTCTAAATCACCGGAAAAAGCACAATTTTTCAAAATTAATAAAAATGTGACATGAAATACAACAGCTAGAAAGAAAATTCATGTGCACACATGTGCTGCAAATGCCTACAATGCAAACATATACAGAAATGCACTGAAAATACTCACACAACCATTATTTAAATGTATGCATATGGGTGACAAGGCATTAATCACTGTGTTATTCTAGGATCATTGAGATACTATTATTAAGTCGTTTTTTTATTTTTTCCTTTTCAGTTCTGTAATTTTTTTTGTCATTTTATTTGTTTGTTTTTAAATATGTCTAGGCCTATGTAGATGTTATTATTTAGTTTTAGTAGGTACATCAAGTTAAACTAAATAAAAATGAGAAATCAAACTTCGACATTTGCTCCATCCATTATCCAAACCCCTTTATCCTTATTAGGGCCGTGGGAGGCTGGAGCCTATCCCAGCATCCTGGGCCACGAGCACAGACAGTTTAGCATCAATTTAGGAAAGCGGAGCACCAAACCAACATGCAAACTCCACAAAGAGAGGCCTCCTGGCTAAACCGGGACTCAAACCGGAGGCTTTCTTGCTGTGAGGGGACAGCACTGAGCCACTGCCTCCATTTACTCCATTTTCTTTAAATCAAGACAGGATCAGCATTAAGAATACAAGATTTTGTCATTATTACACACTGTAGGCTATTCTTTATTCTTTTTACGTCACTAATAGGCCTATTTGATTTTCTTGATGTTGCTCTGTTGCACTGTAGCGCTCTCTTTGTAGGCCTGTTGTTAGGATGACAAAAAAAATTAAATGTAACATTTTGATTGCGTTATTTTAATGCGAACTCCAGCGCGAGGCTTTAATGGTGCAAGAGTTCAAGGTAAGGTATAGGTTAGCTAAACATAATAAATATCAACTGTTTTATATTGATATGTTAATATTGATATTGAACTATTTGTTAGTTTGTTAGAACTATTGTTAAACTATTATTAATATGTATATTTATACTTCTGTAAAAAAATCATTGATATCAATGCAGGACTGTTAAAAAAAACATAATGTTTCCTATGTGGTTGATCTGTTAGCTAAACCCAAAATGGTGGTGTTGCTGTCATCTATCGAGATAACCTCTGACTCACTCAACTTGATTTTCACAACACCAATAGACTACATTTGAATATATGGTATTGAAGGCTGGCTCTCTTATAATTATCTTGCTCTATCGGCCTCCTAAGGCCTTGTCCAAATTTTTTTCTGAACTCAGTGAACTGTTGACGCTGTCATTTCCCATTTTCCCGCTCAGTGAATTTAATATTCATGTTGATGCTGTTTGCTCTAACACTAATCAATTACTGTCTGTTTTTGAATGTTATAATTTGACTCAGCAAGTCAGTTTCCCTACTCATATGCATTGTCATATCCTTGATTTGATCCGTACATCAGGGATTGATATCTCTTCTTCTGACTGGTATTTCTGATCATAAATTAATTGGTTTTAGCCTAATTTTAGCCGACTGTTTCATGTTTCTCTGACGATGCTACGAAGCGTAGCTATTTCTGGTCAGTCCTTGACTTTCTTTTCTCTGACTACTCCATCTGTCTCTGAAGCTAATCTTGAAATCCAACTCTTTATCCCGTCGATTTGACCCTGCTCCTACTTCTCTCCTGAAACTTTGCCATTCTGTCATCTCTGCACCTATTTCTCACTTCTGCCACGTTTCATGTTCTTGTTTCATTTCTGTCATGTCTGTCAGGTTAAGCGACAGCTGTGGTGTGAATGAAGAGAGGGAAGGGGGTAATTTAGATGAAGAAGATGATTCAAATAACATGAATTCTGATGACTGGACTCAGGTTGAGCAGATGTCTCAGAAACGTAAAGATAGAGGATCAGACTCTGAGGAGTTCGCCACCGGAGGAGGAGAAGAAAGGAGTAAAACGATGGGGAAGGAGGATGAGTATAAAGTTATCTTGATGTTTGAGGCAATGGGTGAAATTGCCATTTGTCACAAACAAACAAAAGAACAGAGAAATTGAAAATCATTATATCTGCAGCAGCTCGTCAGTTGGGTATAAATTAAGTATCAGTTGAGAAAATTTAGACCCCTCAAGGGCAATCTGAGAATAATGCAAGTTCTCAGGATGGAAACCCCAGACGGACTAAGGTTAAACAAATAATATGACATGTAGGATAGTACAATGGAATGCTAGTCTGACTGTGACTGGTCAAGAGTTTAAGAAGGTTCTGCATGAAATGATAGACCTTCCTGATTTAATATGCATTCAGGAGACATGGCTTAAATAGCACTTAGACTTCGTTATTCCAGGGTATTTATCCATTAGAAAAGATAGATCAAGAGCAACAGGTGGATATTGATCCATAATAGAAGTATGATTGGATGAGGGACGGATGTATGGATATCTATCTATTAGGGGTTGAACCGACTAATCGATTAGTCGACTAGTCGACCTTAATGCAACAGGCCCTTTTCACATGACGTCACGCAACTTCCATTCTGACTCAAAGCAGTGTATGTTTACTTCCGCCAGCATAGTGGAACGCTATCAAAGAGTATTTGACGCTATGGAGTTTACCCAGTCCCTTCAACACCTCCAAAAAAATACATTCAGATGATGTACAGTGACTTGCAGACACATTTCCACTTAGAACACGTTCCAAACTTGACAAAGGATACAAATTCTTCATTGAGCAGTAACGTTACCTGTTTGCGTATGAAGGTAAGTATTTTGATTTATAATTATGTTAGCGGAGGAGTTAGGATAATGGTAGTTGTTAGCTTTCTCTCATGCAGTGAAAGTCCATAAAGTTTATATTCTTGATTAATTTTCTATAATACAGACCTGTAAACTCTTGTTGCAATCATGTTTATTACTGATGTTAGCTACAAATTGTGTTAGATAAAGTCAGTAACGCATTCATGGTTAATGTTGTATCCTTTCATCAAAACTGCATTGGAATAGTTTCGAATAGTTGTCGATGAGGTGACAGTGAGAGGGCGTTGTCACAGGTCCAGGAGGAGTAAATGTAATGACTATGTCAATTAATAAGTTATGGTGGCAAGTCTGAACACCAGTCTAAATATTTTAATGTATAACAGAACAATGATTAGTATATTTTCCCCGTTAAACTTCCAGTTGATATCTTCTGTAAATTATGAATATATATATAGGGTTTGGGGCAGCTCAAAACATTTTCTTGTGTATTAATAGAGGTGATATGTGTTGATGTCTGCTAAAATATGAAAGGTCAGGTGACAATGATATGTAAATTTAACTTGACATCTCACTTTTTTGTTAGGTCCTCTTCCAGATCCTCACATCCTTGCCAGTGTTGAGAAACTGCAAGACAAACACCCACAACTAGGCATTTGCAAATTGATCCACGGGCTTGAGGCCCTTAATTTTGTGGACTCTAAATTTGGTTCTTTGCTCTTACCAGTGCCCTCCTGAGATAAGTAGAGACATTATTAAACACCCTGGTGCCCCTGGATTTCCTCAGTTGCCCATTGAAGGTCACAATTTTAAATTTCAAATACAATTTGAGCCTAACTACAAGCAACAATGCCACTTATTTTTATTGCAACATCTACATGGATGCATTACGTTGCAGAATTTTCAAATGTAAAGAGTTCTATGTACATCTGATGAATGTAATTCCTGTTGTAAATACTTTTTCAATTTACAACTTAAGTCAGTGTTGCATTGTACACTCACCGGCCACTTTATTAGGTACCCCATGCTAGTAACGGGTTGGACCCCCTTTTGCCTTCAGAACTGCCTCAATTCTTCGTGGCATAGATTCAACAAGGTGCTGGAAGCATTCCTCAGGGAGTTTGGTCCATATTGACATGATGGCATCACACAGTTGCCGCAGATTTGTCGGCTGCACATCCATGATGCGAATCTCCCGTTCCACCACATCCCAAAGATGCTCTATTGGATTGAGATCTGGTGACTGTGGAGGCCATTTGAGTACAGCGAACTCATTGTCATGTTCAAGAAACCAGTCTGAGATGATTCCAGCTTTATGACATGGCGCATTATCCTGCTGAAAGTAGCCATCAGAAGTTGGGTACATTGTGGTCATAAAGGGATGGACATGGTCAGCAACAATACTCAGGTAGGCTGTGGCGTTGCAACGATGCTCAATTGGTACCAAGGGGCCCAAAGAGTGCCAAGAAAATATTCCCCACACCATGACACCACCACCACCAGCCTGAACCGTTGATACAAGGCAGGATGGATCCATGCTTTCATGTTGTAGACGCCAAATTCTGACCCTACCATCCGAATGTCGCAGCAGAAATCGAGACTCATCAGACCAGGCAACGTTTTTCCAATCTTCTATTGTCCAATTTCGATGAGCTTGTGCAAATTGTAGCCTCAGTTTCCTGTTCTTAGCTGAAAGGAGTGGCACCCGGTGTGGTCTTCTGCTGCTGTAGCCCATCTGCCTCAAAGTTCGACGTACTGTGCGTTCAGAGATGCTCTTCTGCCCACCTTGGTTGTAACGGGTGGTTATTTGAGTCACTGTTGCCCTTCTATCAGCTCGAACCAGTCTGGCCATTCTCCTCTGACCTCTGGCATCAACAAGGCATTTCCGCCCACAGAACTGCCGCTCACTGGATGTTTTTTCTTTTTCGGACCATTCTCTGTAAACCCTAGAGATGGTTGTGCGTGAAAATCCCAGTAGATTAGCAGTTTCTGAAATACTCAGACCAGCCCTTCTGGCACCAACAATCATGCCACGTTCAAAGTCACTCAAATCACCTTTCTTCCCCATACTGATGCTCGGTTTGAACTGCAGGAGATTGTCTTGACCATGTCTACATGCCTAAATGCACTGAGTTGCCACCATGTGATTGGCTGCTTAGAAATTAAGTGTTAAGGAGCAGTTGGACAGGTGTACCTAATAAAGTGGCCGGTGAGTGTATGTCAATATCCTTTGTCTTATTGTCTTAAACTCTTCAACCAGTTTTTCCAGTCTTACAGTTGCAAGGAACTGCTTCCAACCTTGTTTTGTAGCTTTGAGCTGCTATGAAAGTTTTTTATTAGTTTCCTTCATCTCACATAAATGCTATTATCAAATATGTAAATAAAACAATGACAAGTTTTAAAAATATTCTCTTTCTTTTAATGGTTAAGGTGCAAATTCATTTTACTCTGGACAGAATGCTTCACTACATTGTTTATTAATAACCATGAAAATATAGTAACCCCTATGTTCATACAAAGCATAGAAAATGTAGCAAACTTAAAAATATATTACAAAGCACTTGTATTTACTGTATATCTACACAGTGTCAAACACCTAAAAGTAGAAGAATTAATTAAGAATTAATCTCACCCAAGAAAGGAAACACTTTAGATGGGTTTGTCCCCTTTGATATCAAGAGGTCCCTGATAGTTTGAGAGTAGGCAACAGATGGCCCACAACTGATTGACTGAACCGATCATAGAAAGAGGAACAAGCCCATCCCAAATGTGGTAACTTACTCCTTCACCCTGCGTATCGCCCTCTCAACTAAAACTCTCAAGCGGACAATAACCTGGGTCTTCAATGTGTCCTCTGTGCTGAGCTGATTCGATTTTTTAATTTTTTCAGTGTAACAGTTATCTTGGTGTCACACGCATTGAGAATGCAATAAGTTACTGGACAGGATTACTAACGTCATCAAAATAATCTAAATATAAGAACCAATAACGCCACATACGTGAACATTATTATGATTTTAATTTTACCTTTTGTGTTGTCGGTGATCACCTTATGTGTTTTCCTGAAGTAACTTTAACCAGTGCGCGCAAGTCAAAACGGAAGTATGTTTACTGTATGAGCGCATCACCTGCTCATTTGCGGTGATGCGTACTGCCATAGTTTCGTCATATATAATGACTATAACATGACTTATAGCCTAAACAACCTCTCACACGTTTATTTTTAGCAGTGTTGGGAGGAGTCCAATTTACATATGTGGTTTCAACAAACAGATGCATTTACAATTGTCCAGTTTCATCTAGAATGCGGCCCAGATCTCCTTCTGAAGTTGTTTGAGCGATAGGATTTAAATCCGTCTCGAATGCGTTTCGGAGGGCCTTTACTGGTCTCTTCACGATCGGATAGCTATCCCATCACAGAAACGCATGAAGTGGCCAGGTGTAAACAGCCCGCTGTTAAGTATTTCCACACACTTGATGTACTGTACCACTGCTGCTTTCTTGCTGCAATGACCCTCTGGGCTCTTCATCTGTTGTCGTCTGCAACGCGGCCATGTTGTTAGTATCAAAATTAGCTCATGGGTAAGTTGTAACATTTGCACTTCTGTCACTTTCAGTGCAACTGTACAAAAATGGTAGGTCCTAGAAAAAACTTTAAGTGTTCATTTGTAGCAGAGATGTGTGTGTTGCTTGTGTAAAAAAAAGATGAATCTAACTTAATTATTTTTTAAATAATTGAGCCAAAACCAAAATGTGTTAGGTTGTGCCCCGCTCTCCCTATAATGATATGGTGTGGAGAATTCTGGGGAAGTCCACAGTCAGATAAAAATGCCACAGTGGTGGAAGAATATATGGAGGTGTCACAGTGTCTGGTTTGTGTTTCCTCGGATGTTCCACTAGAGGTCTCTCTCTCCCTTACTGTCACCGTTCATTTCCCACCGATCCTTTGTCTGTCCTTATCACTCATCATTGCACGCAGCTGTTTCTTATTACATTGTTTAGTTTCTGTGTATAAATACCCTGTCTGTTTTGGTCCTTGTCACGGAGTCGTCACTAATTGTCACCACACTTCTGAGGTTTGTCTTTCTAGTCTGTTTCTTGTTTTGTTTATTGTTTTGTATTTTGGATTGATATGGACTATATGACCTTGCCTGGATGACTACGATTTGGATTACACTTCATTAAATACTGCAACTGGATCTATCGTTCCTGTGTGTGTTTCGTGACAGGAGGTCAATTTATTGGTATGTTTAAATGATGGTAGTGGGACAAGGTTTGACATCAGGAAAAAATAAATGGTATGGTACGACCGTTTGATTGACGGACTTACTGTCCAATGATTCTAGGTGGTCTTGGAAATGATTGGCTGGAGTTTTTCGAGTCCTGCCCGTTCCACAGATGATTAAATTGCTTAATTTTCATTTCAGTGCTTCTAACTCAGTGGCTGTAAGTGGGTTATGAATAGGATTTCAAGTGATTTTGAAAAAATGGACAAAAAAGAGAATCACATACCCCACCTTTAAGAAGCCCAGGGCGGAAGTTGGAGGAGCTGAACACGCAGCGCCAGCAGGAAGTGGGTGAGGCATTACATCCACAATTAAAAAAAATAGTACTATATTTTTATTACTATATAGTACTATAATACTCCTAAGGAGTGAGCGACAGTAACTAGAAGACATGAAACGAAACCAAAACATGACAACTTCATCAATGCATCTCTTGCCTGTGCTTCATTCCCTCTGCTGCAGTTACCCCTGTTCTTAACCCAACCTCAGTTCTATCTAATTATCTTCATATTTCAAATGTACCCTTCCTTGTTAAATTACTGGAAAGTACTGTTGACTCCCAGCTTCAGTCTTTTCTAGTCGAAAATAATCACTTGATCCCTTTCAATCTGTTTTTTCGCCCACTTCAAAGTACTGAAACTGCACTTGTAAAGGTTTAGTGAATGATCTATTTCTGACTCTGGTTCTCTTGTCTATACCTCTGCGACCTCAGCTCGCCTTCGATACGTCTCTCATGAATTACTCATTTCATGTGACTCCGTCAGTCACTAGCAATATTTCTACTGATTTCACCTGTAAGATAGCTGGTATTCACATCAAACCATCAAGTACTGGTCAAAATCTAGCTGTTATTTTTGACTCCGCTATGTCCTTTCAGCCTCATATTAACTCTATCACAAAATCTGAGTTCTTTTACCTGCGTCACATTGCCCAGCTCCGTTTCCTTAATCAGTCAAAGATGCTGAAACTGTCATCCATCCATTTGTCACATCTTGATTACTGCAAGGCCCTTTTCAGTGGTTTACCTGCCAGCTCCATTTCCAGATTACAATATTACTCATTAATGAAATTACAGATTACTCACATCACCCCAATTTTGTATGATCTCCACTGGCTTCCAGTGGCTTATCATATTAAAAACAAAATTCTCCTGCTAAATTTTTGCATGGCTTGGCTCCTCTACACCTCGGGATCGCTCACTACGATCATCTGACTCTGGCTTTCTCGTTGTCCCTCGGTATCGCCTCTCTTCAATGGGGGGCAGATCATTCAGGGTTGTTGCACCTAAACTGTGGAATTCTCTCCCCTAATCACTCTGTGTTAATAACATTTCTGAATTAAAATCATTACTTAACTCACTTATTTTCTGTTATCATTCTTAATTTTTATTCTGTACTTTGTTGTGCTTGTCTCCATTCTGCCATTTCTACATAATGCTATTTTACTGTTCTGTATTCCTGTTACTCTACCCTACTATTGTTTGTCATTATTGTCTACCCTATTGGTGTAATCCCTTTCTTGTTGCATGTACATTCTTGCAACATAACTGTCATGCTTCACTGATAAAGTAGGCCAATGTATACGTGTGGTCTTTGGTTAAGGTTTTTGGCTTCCTGTAGGCCTAAATGACTTTCAGTTCTAGAGAAATGGTTTTTCCAGATGTGTTTTTTTTTTTTTTTAACATCAGTAGGCTATAATTCATTTGTGAAGCATTAATACTGATTGTGTGTAAAAATATCTAAACAATCTAAACAAAAGTCAATAACATTGAAAGATTATATTGTAAAATTGCATTTTACATAAATATTTTGATTCAATGTTTGATTTGTAGCCTACATTTTATTGACTATTTAAATAAAATGAGAAATGTTTCGTGTGCAGCTTGGGGCTTTGGCTCAGTTTGGCTAGCTTACGTTATCTGAAACTAAGGGAAATGTTAGTGGGTATGGGAAAGAATGAAGATGTATTTCTTCATTTTGTTTTAAATTATATATTACACTGTATTAATAGTCTTTCTAGTTACATCAAGGCTATATGTATTAAAGCAGAGTGCTCTGGGTAATATTTTATATCCTGTCAAAAAATACATTAATCATTGCCATTGCATTTTAATTATTATTATTTTTTTGTAGCCTATAGGCCTATTTGTAATTTTGAAATATAACATTAAAAGGTATATTTTGTGATTAATTACTGTCATTTATCAGATATACCAATTGTTATAATTTCAATTTGTGCTGCTGGTTAATTATGAACAATGGGTAAAATTGGGGGGCGGGGATGGGTGGGGGCGGGGCTCCATTAGGGCTCCTCCCCTAACCGCATGTGATCTCACTCCAAGCTTTTAGGTGTGTTCGACATCGGCTGCGGCTGGATGTAAGCGATCGGCGAGAGTAGCCGCGTGCAGCCGGGGAGGAGCTGCAAACGGAGACGTGAAGTCGGACACTTCTGGTTCCCGTAGTGACCGCTCACGTGGTGTTTGCATACTTTATCACAGCTGAAGTGAAATAAATGCAATATTTGCTAAATACACAGATGTTTAGAGGCATTTTCATTCAATACTTTATGTACTGCTTCATACAGCGTCTGTTTGAACAAGAATAAAGTTCACCATAAGCCTACAGCTAGCCTACTATCAATAAAGTGGAATCCACGTTTTTTAATCAGTTTTATTTGGATAAACATGACACAATATAACATTGTGACTACATGAAAAGAGTGGTTACTGTTATAAAAAATGATTTGTGAGCTGTAGAGGAACTAAAGGTGGTCGAATAAACACGAAACACACGTGATCGTTGTCATGCGGTGAATCCGGCCAATCGTGGAACTGCCGTGTCGTCATCAGAGCTCGTGCAGCCCAGACATGCAGCCCAGAGCAGCCGCTCTTCAGAAGCTGCGCTGGCTGAGTTCTCCGGCTACTCTCGAATCGCTCTCGCGTTACTTTGATGGCATATGTCACAGTCACGTGGTGTCGGCGCTGTTTCAAGTCGGACAAAATTTCTAACCGGCATGCACTGCTTCAAGTCAGCCGCCGATCGTTCTGCGCAGAGCTGCATGAAGTCGAACAAGCCTTTTGATAAAACTTGAGAACCCTGAAATAACGACTTATGTAAAAATAATAGATATCCTATTATGTAGAAATAACGACTTATGTAGAAATAATGAGATATTATGTGGAAATAACGACTTATAATGTTGAAATAACGCGATATTTTGATGAAATAATGACTAAATATCTTGAAATAACAAAATACGTTTTCTTTTTTTTTTCTTCACCATGCGGTTCAGGGCTTCCATAGAATACAGCCTGAATATAATTGCTTCCAGAAATGATTTTTGGGGGTGCTATCGGGGTGCTTTCTTGGTGGGTTTGCAGGTGCTTCAGCACCCCCAAGAAAGACCAAAGCACCCCGATACCAACCCAAAAATAATTTCTGGAAGCAATTATATTCAGGCTGTATTCTATGGAAGCCCTGAACCGCATGGTGAAGAAAACAAAAACAAAAAAAACATATCTTGTTATTTTGAGATATTTAGTCGTCATTTCAACAAAATATCTCGTTATTTCGACATAATAAGGTGTTATTTCTACATAATGGGATATATGTTATTTCGACATCATAAGGGGACATTCTAATCTTTATTAACACTATTAGGTTGTGCTGTTATAGGTAGCATATTTTGAGGCAGGACTAAACCCTAAAACAACGCAAATATATGAGTGAGTAGATCATGCTGAGAAGTAGGTTGAATTTTCTGAACACATTTATCCCCTGATGAAGAGTGAGAAAATATGGTTCAAAATGTTGCTTTATTGCATCTCACAGTAATGTACAGGCTGTATCTGTACTTCTATTTTTACTGCTTTTATGACTTCCTGAGGAACAATATCGTTTCTGTTCCCATAAAAATATGAGGACCTTTTGTTTGTGAGAAAAAGTTTGGCACAACAGAATGTGTCACCAGTTTTGTCCAGGAGAGTTTATAGTTCTGATGTGTGCAGCTGTGTGAATGAGGAAATATAACGAAGGAAGGTATTTTTGGTTTAGTGCACTATAAATAACATAGTTCATTGATAGATTAGGAATATTCCAAAAGGCTCAAATAAATGTAGTAGCGTAGCCTATTAATAAAACAAACACTAGTAAATCCAAAGGTTATAATCAAACAACACAGCCTGAAACAATCAAACAACAACCCGAGAATGAACTGAATGCAAGGAGGAGCTTAAGTAAACAATGATGACAAACTGAATGACCAACAGGTGTATTGATAGCATAAGTGTATGGCAATTAAAGACTGATGGGAAAAAAGAACAAAGGAACAGATAACAATGCAGACTGAGGGGCGGTTTACACTACACCATTTTCAACAAAAATCAGAATGCTTTTTATGTGTTTTGGCCAATCATTTACATAAAAACAAGCTTTTGAAAACAGGTTTCAAAGTGCAAGTTTTTTTAAAAAAAACAGTACAACGCTTCCGGGTTCTACGTCAGAACGCCAGCTCATCATTGGCCAGCTCCTGGATCAGCATCACACGCATGTGTCATGGTGCTCACATGACCAGTGTCGGCCAATATGAGCTGGCATTCTGGCATAGAACCCCAAAGCGCTGTAAGAGAACTAGCCTGGCTAACGCTAGACCACGTATCATTGAGAATGATACGTGGTCTGGAAACCACATGTTAATTTTCTCGTGTTTGAGGCGTGGTTTACGAATGCCCAGAGCAGTTTTATTGGGTGCTACGAATATCTATCAAATGCGCCTGTACGTAGATCATAGGCATAGCCAATGGTTTCAATTATTTTTTCAATATTTAATTAGGTTTTCAATATTTAAAACAGTTTATTTAGACTTACATGATACTGTGTGTGTCATTTTTCATTTTAATTGTGCAACATTATCTGAATGAGGCGATCGCCTGTACAATATATCACAGCTGTTATCAGTCATGAGATGAAGAGCGTGCGCTGCTTTGCCACAGGAATACACTTTTTATTTTTTAATGTTTTAAATGTTGAATGTTTTTATTGTTTCAGCATGTTTATTAATCTCCCATTTCTGTTAATATAGCCATTGCACGCTATAACCTTAAACCTTGATGATCGATGATGTGACTTGTTTAACATGATCAACCCAGTTATTTTTGTATGATCAGCTCTGGAAATATCCCTTCATTCAAAAAACGTAATTTGAACTAAGACTGGAGATTGCATAGGAAAGTAAAGTGAGTGAGTGAAAGCAATTGGGACTGCTTAATTTGTATCATCTTTAGGCTACTCTTAATCTGGTGCCGTGCTACAGACCTAATTTAAATATTATGCAGAAACAGAAATCCGATCGGTTATCCAGATACAAGGGCTATACTTATTGTGAACAAATGTAAACACACCGTGTCCTGATCTGCTTGATCGGATCATGGTGATCGCATGTTAATGCCAAGTGTAAACGCAGAGATTTTGGCGTGACAACCATAACGACGGGGGTTTCGCTACCCTAAGCCCCATTGCCATAGCCACTAACGGGGCTAACGTTGATATATGAGGCTTTTGCCAAAGCCTGTTGGTAGCAGGGAAAAAAAATCGTTCTTGGTTATGAAATGGTTTTAACGCTAAAAGTTTCTATTTTTTCTAAATAAACTTTGCGTCTGCTGCCGTGTTGGATCCATAGATATAAACAAACTGCTTCGGTGAGTCGCAGACGTCGTCATCGCCTTGCTGCTCCCTCCCCGTTCTGTGATTTGGTTTCCTATCTGAGGGGAAAATTTGGTTCATGGTGTCCATACTGCCTAGCAGCGTGAATAAAATCGCCCTGCACAAGGCAGGATGGGGAAACCCAGGCTATAAGAGAACTGACACAGAAGAGAATAAATTGATATTGTTGATATTTTTGTGCACAAAAAGTTGATATTTTTGTGCACAAAAAGTATTCTCTTAGTTTCATAACATTTCATTTGAACCACTGTAGTCACATGGACTATTTTAACGATCTCTTTACTAACTTTCTGGGCCTCAGAATCAAAAATATAAATTTGTGTTCCAAAGATGAACGAAGGTCTTACGGGTTTGGAACGACATGAGGGTGAGTAATTAATGACAGAATTTAAAGTTTTGGGTGAACTAGTGTAACGTGGTGCGGTGAAGCAGAGATGAAGCTGGATCCAAGTGCAGCACACGCTTTATTTAACAGACAATAAACTTAGACTGGAAAAGGATTCAAAAACACAGGATTCACAAGAACGACCACCGTTAACTAACATACATTCAACAACTCACAAACTTAGGGCAGAACCACAGGGCTTAAATAATCAAGGACAAACGAGCTAACAGAATAACAAGGGGGCGTGGGTAATCAGAAAAACCTGGGATAACTAATAGACAAGACAGGGAACCACTGAACACGACACAACCCACATCACGACACAACCCACATCACGACCAATAAAACAACAAAAAGTCCAGGAGGGCGGTCTTGGGGGAGGGACGGAGGGCCAGGCCCATGCAGGGGAACGGGACCTGGACATAGGCAAGGCGGGCCTGGGCCGTGGAGCGTAGGCGGGTCTGACTGAACAGGTGGCCAGGGTGGAGCAGGACGAGGCGGCGTCCAGGGTGGAGCAGGATGGACCGACGGCCAGGGTGGTGAAGCCCCTGCAGAAGACCATGGCGGCGCAGCCTTCATGGTCTCGTCACCGGACCCCCGGGCACCGGCTGGCGTGAGGCACCGGCTCGTCGAGGCTGGCGTGTGGCGTGAGGCACCGGCTCGTCGAGGCTGGCGTGAGGCACCGGCTCGTCGAGGCTGGCGTGAGGCACCGGCTCGTCGAGGCTGGCGTGAGGCACCGGCTCGTCGAGGCTGGCGTGAGGCACCGGCTCGTCGAGGCTGGCGTGAGGCACCGGCTCGTCGAGGCTGGCGTGAGGCACCGGCTCGTCGAGGCTGACGAGGAGCGCGGGCGCGGCCGGGCTGACGAGAAGCGCGGGCGCGGCCGGGCTGACGAGAAGCGCGGGCGCGGCCGGGCTGACGAGAAGCGCGGGCGCGGCTGGGCTGACGAGAAGCACGGCCTCAGTAGAGCTCACGTGGAGCGCGGACTCGACTGGGCTGACATGGAGTGCAAGTTCGTCAGGGCTGGAGTGGAGTGCAGGTTCTCGAAGTTTTCGCTCCTCCACGCTCACAGTAAACGAAGAGCCGCTCCACATCAGTGCCAGATCGATATACCTCTCTAAAGACCCGTGCGGATCAGGGTCGGGCATCAGAGAGCGAAGTGGTTCCGATAAACCCCCGCGGAAGAAGATCTTCAAGCACTGGAGGCTCATTTGCGCGAGACGTGCCAGTTCAATGAAGTCCGCGACGTACTCCTCGATGGTACTGTTCTCTTGACGGAGAATCTGGACGTCAGAAGGACTGAAGGTAGGCATGGCTGCTGGATGTCAAGTTGGTGAGTTGTTCTGTAACGTGGTGCGGTGAAGCTAGATCCAAGTGCAGCACACGCTTTATTTAAAGGCCGTGCTGCAGGGTTAATTTTTCAACGAATTTGTGCAATTTGCTTGTTGGTAATAAACATTTAAACTGTTATCCATTGTATTTTATGTTGTTGGGTATCACAAAACGGAATATAACGGCCTATCTCTCACACATAAGCACCTGCCAAACACAGCACAGCGACAGACACGCGGCGGCTACGTTTGCAAAAACATTTTCACCGGAGGAAGAGATAAATGCTTAGAAACGCCAATATAACTAGCATGATGCCTTAAATTTCTAGATGACAAAGACCAAGTTTACCAGTACTATGACAAAGGTTACCGGTACTTATCTGAACTAACGTCATGATCACTTCCACTAAAAGAAAACGTTGATTTTTCAATCGGTCCTATTCAATGACAGTAAAAAAAATATGTGTCGTTGTGCACTGCTGCTCGTAGACTAGCTCCAGTGCTCATTGCTGCGGTGCTAAATGATAGCAACTCACCAGAACACTTCACCAACTCATCCTCATCCCAGTCAGTCGCCATAGTTCTAATACTAGGCTGAGAATGTCTAATAGTAGACGGGCTCTGATACTAGGCTGAGGCTGCCTTTCCTCCACTTCTCCCCAACGTGACGTCATCGCCGAATCGCGTAAAAAAAAAACGTTAATACCAAAAACGTAAAAAACTGGTCTTTAAGACCATTTTTGAGAAATTTAAAAAATAATATACATATCTTGAGTGATTTATGTACCCATTAATCGACAGTGGTGGTTAACCTGCAACATGGCCTTTAACAGACAATAAACTTAGACTGGAACAGGATTCACAAGAACGACCACCGTTAACTAACATACATTCAACAACTCACAAACTTAGGGCAGAACCACAGGGCTTAAATAATCAAGGACAAACAAGCTAACAGAATAACAAGGGGGCGTGGGTAATCAGAAACACCTGGGATAACTAATAGACAAGACAGGGAACCTTAGGCTTGTTTGAGATGCGCCTTGCCTCGCCTGAATTGTAAGGCTTGTTCGACTTCATGCAGCTCTGCGCAGAACGATCGGCGGCTGACTTGAAGCAGTGCATGCCGGTTAGAAATTTTGTCCGACTTGATACAGCGCCGACGCCACGTGACTGTGACGTATGCCATCAAAGTAACGCGAGAGCGATTCGAGAGTAGCCGGAGAACTCAGCCAGCGCAGCTTCTGAAGAGCGGCTGCTCTGGGCTGCACGAGCGCTGATGACGACACGGCAGTTCCACGATTGGCCGGATTCACCGCATGACAACGATCACGTGTGTTTCGTGTTTATTCGACCACCTTTAGTTCCTCTACAGCTCACAAATCATTTTTTATAACAGTAAGCACTCTTTTCATGTAGTCGCAATGTTATATTGTGGCATGTTTATCCAAATAAAACTGATTAAAAAACGTCGATTCCACTTTATTGATAGTAGGCTAGCTGTAGGCTTATGGTGAACTTTATTCTTGTTCAAACAGACGCTGTATGAAGCAGTACATAAAGTATTGAATGAAAATGTCTCTGAAACATCTGTGTATTTTGCAAATATTGCATTTATTTCACTTCAGCTGTGATAAAGTATGCAAACACCACGTGAGCGGTCACTACGGGAACCAGAGGTGTCCGACTTCACGTCTCCGTTTGCAGCTCCTCCCCGCCTGCACGCGGCTACTCTCGCCGATCGCTTACATCTATGGCGCTTGAACCGTGCCAAAATCAAACATTCGAACGACCGACCGACCGATCGAACGTCTATCCGAACGTCTATCCGAACGTGTTGTACTTTTGAGCGTCTGACCGAGCGGGTTGACCCACGTGACGACCTGACGTGACGTCAACGTCTTGAAATTAGCAGTTTTTTAGCCATGCAAGTATCCAAGCTGATGTGTAAAGACATAAATTAACATGAAAGGTCATACATATAAATATTGTATCACTAAAACAACACCAAAACATTTTTTCGTGAATCTTGTGCTTGTGAGGCTATGTGTTTTACTTTCAAAGAGCAGAAATGCTGTAGAATAGCCTAGATACAGACATTCAATAGTCTTAATTTGACCAATATAATCATTTAAACTATTTATGTTGTTAATTGTATTGTACAATGTTCTCACAGTTTATAAAAAAACACTCCAAATTAATAAATGTAGCCTACTTTTTGCATTAATATTTAAAACACAGATCCAGAAGGTTTTCATACATATATATTAGATTTATATCTTTGTTTTACATAAAACTGCAAAATTGATTTTGTTACAATACTCTTTTTCTGTAACTGCTTACTTTGGATGCTGTGTTCTCCATTTTTAGATGTAGTGTCTAATGAATGATCTGAAAGTATTGTTTGATTTTGAGCACAGATAAAATGGTTCTCTTACGAGAGGTACTCTCGTACTGCGTAATATCTTACGCTAGGGGAAATCTCTTTCCTCGAGATATTGAAGCCAAAAAAATTATCCTTAATTTTTAATTATTGTAAAACGCGTTGCGGCAGCATGCAGACATAGGCAAGACGGCTCGCGTGCCTATTGGCTGACCTGCGGCAACTGCAGCAGCCTATCGAGAGAGGCCCCCCGTGACGTAATGTCCAATGGGGGCGCTTCGCGCCCACTACGTCACGTCCCGCCAGAACAGGCGTAGCCTGGGCCTATAAATACAGCTCGATAGGCTGATATAATCTGATTTTTTACCTCTTCAGCGAAGCTCACGCATCGCTGGATCTAGAGTGAAGAAGCCGCGCCGTAGAAATAAGCCTTTCAGCGGGACGAGCCTTTGCACCTGAGGACGCCGGCCTACATATCGCCGCCTTCAGTCGCCGTACCTGCTGCGCTTTCCGGCGTCATATATCCTTTCTGTTTATTATTTACTCTGTTAAAGTGTGTGTTCGCCGCTGCGACACACGCTTTTCTCTAAAAGAGCTAGCGTCTTTTTAAAGATGCAGAAATCCTGTGGTTCGTGCCGAACCACACTCAGCGACGGGGACCGCCATGTCATCTGCGCTTCCTGCCTGGGTGAGGATCACGCGGCTCGCGCGCTCACTGATGGCGGCTGCCATCACTGCGAGCTCTTGCCCTTGACGACTCTGAGGACTCGTCTGGCACTGTTCACCGAGCCTGCGCTTCCGTCCGCTGCAGTGCCGCGCCGCAAGAAGCGCCGTACTCAGCGCCCCCCCGAGCCTCCTCTAACACACGAAAGCTCGCCGGTTCGCCCGCCAGCTTCACCAGTTTCCCTCGAGTCCCTCACTGACGGACAACGGCCGCCGCTTGCTGCCGCCTCCGTCATCACGGACGACGAGGTGGCTGTAGAGGAGGCCAGCTGTTCCATCCTGGCGTCGGACAGCGAGGATTGGGCGAGCTCCGTGGACCTCCCCCCTTCTGCCCGCGAGTCGTCAGGAAAACGGGCCAGCATCGAGTCTGAACTGATGCGCGTGCTATCACAGGCCGTGGCGAGCCTCGGCCTCGAGTGGGCGGCGCCCGCGCCGCCAGCGCACAACCGGCTGGATGGGTGTTTCCTCCAGAGGGACCGCGCTCCACCGTCCTCCAGACCAGCGCCTTTTCTTCCTGAGTTACACGAAGAAGTCGCAAAGTCCTGGGGCGCCCCCTTCTCAGCCAGGGTACGCACTTCTGTCTCGGCAGCATTCTCCACAGTTGACGGTGCTAAGGACAGAGGGTACTCCTCCCTTCCCCCAGTGGAAGAAGCTGTAGCGGCCCATCTTTGCCCGCCCTCTGCTGGACGGCGCGCTAAGACGGCGCTACCCTCGAAAGCCTGCCGAACTACTTCCGCCATGCACAGTCGCGCTTACACCGCCGCTGGACAGGCTGTATCGGCATTGCACTCCATGGCTGTGCTGCAAATCTTCCAGGCCGACCTTCTCCGTAAGTTGGACGAGGAAGGACCGGAAGCGATCAGCGTGCCGGATTTGCGGAGCGCCACGGACCTCGCTCTACGCGCCGCTAAATCCGCTGCACAGGCCATCGGACGGAATATGGCCTCTCTCACTGTGGCCGAGAGACACCTGTGGTTAACGCTATCCGACATGCCGGATGCGGAGCGCTCTGCGTTCCTCGACGCGCCCGTCTCGCCTGCTGGCCTCTTTGGGTCGTCCGTCAAAGATTTCGCGGACAGATTCGCCGAGGTGCAGAAGACGTCACAGGCCATGAAGCACTTCCTACCGAAGCGCTCGAGCTCCGCAGCAGGCCGCCCGAAACAGCCGTCTGCTCGCAGCACCCAGCCACAGCCTCCGCCCACCGCCGCCGCTTCACAGCGCCGCCCAGCCCGGGACCAGAGACAACGCTCGCGCTCTTCAGGCCGCCGCCCTCCCCCGCGTGGGCCACGGCAGAAGATTGAGCTGAAGCCCGAGGCCTCAAAGCTTTCCTAGCCACCCTGAGAAAGCGACGGTGTTCAGGTCTCGCCGCGGCCAGACTTCCACCGAAACGTTTCGCTCGCGCAGTTCCAGGAAATGTGACTGCGTCAGTGTATTCTGCAGTAAACAAGTCGGTACCAAAGCCCGCTTGCCTGCACACAAACGCCGTTTTTACGGCGACCCAGATAAATCCCATAAAGAGTGTAATTTCTGGTGTTCCGGCCACGGCCGACGGTGTTATGAGTGTAATAAAAATGCCCACTATTCAGTGCTCATTCCTACACACAAGCACAGCTCTTCACAGCTCAGGGGCCGCACAAATAAAATCGACTCATGTCGATTGTGCATTAAACAAAGTGTTTGTGCCCACAACCCAGTGCCCACAAACACTACATACTGCATGTCCCACGGTTTCCATGGTAACGAGACTAGCACACATTCAGTCAGCTCAGGCAGACGGTGTTTTCAGTGCAGCAAATGTGCCCGCCATTTCGCGCCCACATTCACGCACAGACATGTTGTGTCCCACACGGGTTGCCCCGCTCTCTCTCTCTCAGCGAGCCGCTGTGAGAGATCTAAGCGCGGCCAGGCCGCGCGCTGTGATCAGCTCGCCCCCCGCCTCGGACATTGCAGCAGCAATGTGTATGTTACAGCACACAGAAGCTCTCACATCGCCACTACGTTGCGACCAGAGCCCGAATTTCATTCTACCCCTAGCTATTCATGCACATGCATGGGAAAAGCTTCACGGTGTGTCAGAATGGGTGTTGAACATTATAAAAAGAGGCTATTCGCTGCAGTTCGCTCGACGCCCCCGCCGTCACACGGCGCGCGTCGAAACCACGGTAAAGAACGAAGTGGCTCATCTGCTTCGAGCCGAAATAGCGAAACTATTGAGCAAAGGGGCCATAGAGCCTTTATCTCAAGCTCAGAGCGAAGGGGGTCTATACAGCAGATATTTTCTGGTACCGAAAAAAGACGGGGGTCTCCGACCCATTTTGGATCTCAGACAGCTGAACAGAGCGCTCGCGAAGCGCAAGTTCAGAATGCTCACAACCAGGAAAATCCTCGCGCAGATTTGCCAAGGGGACTGGTTCATGTCAATAGATCTGAAGGACGCGTATTTTCAGATACAAATAGCGTCACGTCACAGGCGATTTTTGAGATTCGCCTTCGAGGGCCAGGCATATCAATACACAGTCCTACCGTTCGGCCTGTCCCTAGCACCCCGTACATTTACAATGTGCATGGACGCGGCTCTCGCACCCCTGAAACTGCGGGGCGTGCGAGTTTTGAACTACTTGGACGATTGGCTGATTCTAGCTCGATCACGCTCAGAGCTCATAGAACACAGGACCATTTTACTCGAACACCTCGAGAATCTGGGTCTCACAGTCAATTGGGCGAAGAGTTCGCTGTGTCCCAGTCAGAAAATATCTTTTCTGGGCACAGAACTGGACTCGCTGTCCATGACAGCACGACTGACGCCAGAGCGCAGACTGAATGTTCAGCGCTCCGCGAAATCCTTCCGCTGCGGCACTATAGTCCCGCTCAAAAGGTTTCAGAAGATGCTGGGTCTCATGGCCTCAGCATCCTCAGTGCTCCAGTTGGGTCTGCTTCGCATGCGCCCGCTACAGCTGTGGCTAAATGCGCAAGTTCCATCACGAGCATGGACTTCCGGTCTATTTCGCCTCAAGGTCAATCAGAAATGCGTTTCGGCTCTGAAACCTTGGAAAGAAAACGACTGGTATCAGTCAGGTGTAAGCCTGGGGACTTCCTCGAGGGTGAAGGTGGTGTCCACGGACGCCTCCACCTCGGGATGGGGAGCGCTGCTCGAGGGCAGACCGTTCTTTGGCCTGTGGTCAGAACGGGAGAGGCTCTTGCACATAAACTGTCTGGAAATGATGGCAGTCGATTACGCGCTGAGGCGTTTTTGTCCCCAGATAAAGGGCCACCACGTCTTGGTCCGCTCGGACAACATGTCGGTAGTGGCCTACATAAATCGCCAGGGTGGCGTCCGGTCCCAAAACCTGTACAGGTTGACGGAACGCCTCCTGGTCTGGGCCCAGCACAATCTGCGCTCATTGAGAGCTGCTCACGTGCGTGGTCACCTAAACCTGGGGCCAGACAAACTGTCCAGAAACAATGTTCCGGCAGGAGAATGGTCTCTGCATCCGCAGGTGGTCCTACTGCTATGGGAGACATTCGGCAGAGCACAGGTGGACCTGTTTGCGTCCCGAGAAAACGCTCACTGTCCGAAGTTTTTTTCCAAGAGCAGGGATGCGCTGGCCCACGTCTGGCCCCGCTGCCTACTCTATGCTTTCCCCCCCGTCTCACTCCTGCCTCAGGTGCTAGAACGGATCAGGGAAACAGGATGCTCAGTGCTGCTCATCGCTCCGCTCTGGAAAAACCAGGCTTGGTTCCCAGTGCTGATGCAACTAACGAGCTCTGCTCCATGGCCGATACCAGTGAGGAAAGACCTCCTCTCTCAGGCCAAGGGTTCGATTTGGCATCCTCGCCCGGATTTATGGTCCCTGCATGCATGGGCCATCAACGGGTACCCGCTCACCTCCCGGAAGGAGTGTTAAACACAATCACGCAGGCTAGAGCTCCGTCCACTAGGCGGCTCTATTCCTCCAAATGGTCTGTGTTCTCTGGCTGGTGCGAAGCTCAGGGCTTCTCACCCCCAGACTGTGGGGTTTCAGAAGTTCTCTCCTTTCTTCAAGAGCTACTGGACAAGGGCAGAACCCCATCCACGCTCAAAGTCTATGTGGCGGCTATTGCGGTATTTATAAAACCAGTCACTGGCCAGTCACTGTGGAAGAACGATCTGATCGTCCGCTTCCTTAAGGGAGCTAGGAGGCTGAATCCTCCCAGACCCCCCTCAGTCCCCATGTGGGACCTTTCAACGGTTCTAGAGGCCATGAAAGGTGCCCCGTTCGAGCCAATCCATTCGGTGGGCTTGAAGCACTTGTCATTCAAGACAGCGTTTCTTTTGGCTCTTGCTTCAGTGAAGCGCATCGGGGATTTACAAGCGCTCTCAGTTAGCGCGACATGTATGGAGTTTGGGCCAAATGATTCGAAGGTCATACTCAAACCAAGACATGGTTACGTGCCAAAATCCCTCAACACTCCGTTCAGGGCCCAGGTTATTTCCCTGTGCGCCCTGCCGGTTTACAATGAAGGAACAGACGAAAGCTCCCTTTGCCCGGTCAGGGCATTGAGAGCATATGTGTCTCGCACGTCCGTTTTCAGACAGACTGAGCAGCTCTTCGTTTCGTTCAGTGGACGTCCTAAGGGACTGGCCGCGTCGAAACAGAGCCTATCCAGGTGGATAGTTGATGCCATAGCGCTGGCCTACACTTCTAAGGGCTTACAGTGTCCTTTGGGTATCAGAGCGCACTCCACGAGGGGCGTGGCCTCGTCGTGGGCTTGGTCTAGCGGGATTTCCTTACAGGATATCTGTATGGCGGCGGGCTGGGCCTCCCCGTCTACATTTATAAGGTTTTATAACCTAGAGGTTCCCGCCTTACAGGCTAAACTACTTTCGGTCTAAATAGTACTGTCTGCCCCGTTGCTTCGGCTCAGTGTACTAAAATTGCTCGAGCAACGCTCGCTGATCGATAACGTATAGCCATGGGTCATAAGACCCATATTGATGCCCAGTGCAGGCTGAAATTTTCACCCTGACTGTGTTGTTATGTAATTAGCTCCCTTCGGATGCCATTTATCGGGGAATGATGCTTCTAGCCTCTCTTCTCTGGACTCCCTGTGAGTTTTGGTGATAATGCATTATATGAGCCCCGGGCACCTGCCCGTGGGACTTTGGTGTTAGATCCCAGCATGCACGGCGTTTTACACTGTGTTCCCCTAGCGTAAGATATTACGCAGTACGAGAGTACCTCTCGTAAGAGAACGTACTCGGTTACTAACGTAACCTCAGTTCTCTCTAGAAGAGGGAACGAGTACTGCGTATCTTGCCGTGCCTGCAACACGCTCTGGTTCGCTTCGACGATAAAAAACCAGATTATATCAGCCTATCGAGCTGTATTTATAGGCCCAGGCTACGCCTGTTCTGGCGGGACGTGACGTAGTGGGCGCGAAGCGCCCCCATTGGACATTACGTCACGGGGGGCCTCTCTCGATAGGCTGCTGCAGTTGCCGCAGGTCAGCCAATAGGCACGCGAGCCGTCTTGCCTATGTCTGCATGCTGCCGCAACGCGTTTTACAATAATTAAAAATTAAGGATAATTTTTTTGGCTTCAATATCTCGAGGAAAGAGATTTCCCCTAGCGTAAGATATTACGCAGTACTCGTTCCCTCTTCTAGAGAGAACTGAGGTTACGTTAGTAACCGAGTACGTTTTGAGTACATTTTTTGATTTTGACAGAAGAGTCAGATGTTCTCTGAATGTAGTTAGAAAGTTTTGTGTTTAAGGTTTGAGAAAATGGGTGATGGTTCCAAGAAATGTTTTTTAGCAATTCAGGAAACCTGTAATAAAGATTAAAAACATGCATAAAATGTTTTATAGGCTACATATAAAAAAAATAACAAACTAATAAAAAGTTAATCTAATCAAGCATGATCTTTTATTTCAAGAACTTAGAGATCTCAACACTGACTCAATCTTAATAAAATTTTTAAATTATCATAATTTTTCACAAATAAACATAAATGTTAAAGTAGAAAGGTTTATTAAAGACACATGTATACGAGTTCTATTACATTTGGACATAATCAGCTGGATATACTTTACTTTGTAATAAGGTTCGTTGATTTTCATGTCAGCCACATATAAACAATGAGGCTAAACGAAATTATTGATCATTTTCATAAAATCATCTGTAACACGTTCCTACATGTGCTTACGTGTTGTTAACGCGTTCCCATGGCGACTGGTCGGAAGTGCGAGTAACCGATTGTCTTCCCAACGTGTTGTTTACGTGTGAAGACACGTTGTAACACGTTTGTGTTTTTCTTACCTTTGTTTGACTTCTTATGCTTCTATTGTATCCTATAACTAGTCCACATTTGATTAGTGCAATGGCTGATGGCTTAGAAAGTTATGTGCGCTGTAGGCTATTATTAAAGTTAAATATAGCAGAGGCTAAATATTATTGACAAATCGGGCATGCTTTAACGACTATTTCGGAAAAGCACGGTGTTATACATCATTTTTATACATCTCCCATTAAATCGGAAGGTTTAGGAATAGATCTAATTTCGGGATGTGTCTTATTTAATAGAAATACGCTGTACCATATTCACCACAAATAGCGTAATCAAATAACCAATTTACAAGCTATTATATCATAGCAAAATATGTTAGAGCGGAGATATGTTTTACTTGTAATACAACTATGATTTACAATTGCATGTTTTTCTTTTTAGTAAAAGTGCATGTAAAATATAGCCTAACATCAATATTTTGCCTGATAAGGACAAATAGATATGGTTGATCATAAAACATTTACCAGAGAATTATAAAAATCGCAGATTAGTAACAACAGTTTGAACATGCACTGTAACTGTCAACAAAAATAAAATAGATTTTTCATCTATAAAAAAGTCGTTTCATTTCAATTGTTTCCAATAAAAAACTGCAATCTCTATGGATGTGATATAAATGCATTTAAGTTTAAGTTAAGTTTAAGGGTAAGGGCAGGGATTAGTATTAAAATCATGCTTGTGTATTTATGACATCAAGGCTACTTTATTTGTTCATAGACGGAATATTTAAAATGTTATTTGTGTAGCTATTGTATAGCCTACTTTTCAGTAGCTATAATAGGCCTACAGCAAAAATTAGCTCATCCAAGGCTATTTTACGGAGCTGTCAACACTGGAAACTCCGTCGCCATATGCAGTTGACGAACACCCTATTTATAAATAAAATGTATGTTATTAAATGGTATACTGGTATGGTATATGTTATTAATGGTATATCAATGTACAAGACTACAAGTTTCGTGCTTGTGCCCCCCCCGTTTTATTCGTTGCGTTCGTCGAAAATTGCATTAGCTACATAATTTAGATTAATCAATATTCAGAAATTGGCCGGGTTTTTTCCCCCTCAAACGTGAATTGCAAGAACCGTGAAAAAAATTGCTTATTCAGAAACATAAATTAGGATTAAGATAATTATTATATATTATAATGATTATATAGCCTATTATATATATATATATATATATATATATATATATATATATATATATATATATATATATATATATATAAATATATATTAGTCTCTAACATACTATTATTAGCACTCTTTTTAATGTCAAAATATGCAATCTTTCCGAAGTCTTTATAGGCCTACATTAACAAGGATTTGGGACGATTATAATGCTATGCTGCAAACCACTTTAATAATGTTTACAAGATGAGAACACGAGAGACAGTGAAAATTCATATTAGAAACAGTGACCTCTCTCTCTGACAGAAGAAATTAATATATCAGAGTTCATCTAGGCCTATCAGAGTAGCCTATCCAAAACCATCAACTCAACAGCTTGTTATGTTACAGTAACTCAGCCCACGAGTCAGCAGAGTCAGCAAAGGAAATTTCAGAAGGAAGAAAACGAAATCATGGTAACAATGAACAAAGTCTTTTGAATAATCTTAACTGCGTCTTTCTCAATGTGTTACAATGAAAAGTGAATGGGCAATTAATGACAACATGGTCCCATGGCATTGAAAACTTTTAAATGAAAACCTTTTTTCTTATATCTTGTAACTCTTACTTGTAAAACAATATATCAGACAATATATAATTAATCAGTTTGACAGAAAAAAAAGCTTACCACTGTATGTACAGTTACAATAGGTGAGTTTGTATTTCATGACTCTAACGTTTCAAACACCAGAGAAAGTCATGATATACAGGTGGTATCTTTTTCAGTTCACTCAGAAAGACTTAGAATAGCCTACAACACCTATCTTCAAAGGCTTATTCAGGTAAGTGCAGCAGAATGCAGGAAATGGTTGAGTATTTTAGGTAAAACTTCTGTATTTATTGGCTTTCATGTTGATTTATAGTCTTTACACATCAGCTTGGATACTTGCATGGCTAAAAAACTGCTAATTTCAAGACGTTGACGTCACGTCAGGTCGTCACGTGGGTCAACCCGCTCGGTCAGACGCTCAAAAGTACAACACGTTCGGATAGACGTTCGGAAAGACGTTCGATCGGTCGGTCGGTCGCTCGCTCGAATGTTTGATTTTGGCACGGTTCAAGCGCCATACGAATGTTTGATTTTGGCACGGTTCAAGCGCCATAACATCCAGCCGCAGATCACCGGTGATCGGTTCTGCGCAGATTTTGCTCATCTCAAACAAGCCTATTGTTTTGTCATGTTTTGAACATGACAAGACAAGTTGCACCACGACAACTAGACACGTGGGGCACGTTCAAGATCACAACGGTGCACAACGTTTTGCTATGGTTTCCGGGTTGAACGTCATGTTTCCTGGAAACGGCGTGCACCGGTATGCAAGGAGGCTTGTTTGAGATGCTCCTTGCCTCGCCTGAATTGTATGCGAGAGTAGGCGGCTGCAGTGAGGGGAGGAGTGAAAAAAGCGCAGACAAGCCGGACAGATCTCTCTTCTCACGGTGGATCAGACACCTGCGAGATCAAAGGCGGATATCGCGGGATACACGGGATTCACGCTCGTGCAGGTGTTGCTAATAAACTGGATGTAATTTAAGTTCTGTTGCTTTTATATGAAAATAAATATAATGAACAAGACACCCAAAGTACTTGTTATTTAATTCCATTCCAAATATGACATGATACCAGAGTTTTAAAATACATTGTTTTAAAAGAGAACAATACATCACGGTTGTTTAAACCAATGAGCATTAGGCTGTGTCGTCAGCAAAGTCATTTCCCATCATGCTTTTGATCAGCGCAGTCGGTGGAGGGCAACTGCGCTCTACTGCAAAATCCGACACGTGCGCCTTGCGCTCGCGAGAGTTTTCTGACATACGTCTGCATGACATCAGAGCAAGGCGGACTGCCCTCGGACACATTTCTAACCGGCATGCATCTCGCGTTGATCACCGGTGATCGGTTCTGCGCAGATGTTGCTCATCTCAAACAAGCCTAGGGTTTGAGATGCGTTTTCTCTTGTTTGGTGGGCGTGTCAGAACTGCAGTCCAATCAGCAGCAACGTGTATATAAAGCATGCGGTATTAAAGTGAACGTGCACAATGGAAGTAATTGACAAATGTGTTCGATGCGCAACAACTGAGGATATTAGAAGACATGTTTGTCGTAAGTTTTATAGTAAAAATATAGGATATCAACATAATGGTGTAGTTGTTTATATTTTTAGCTTCATTGCAAGTGTATGACATTTGGTATAGAAATAAACAATGGATTAAGTGCTTTTCCTAAAAATGAGAAAGAAAATACAGGGTATTAATAAAACAGCATGAACAACAAATAAAGTCAGTATGTGAGGCTAAATAGATGTGTTTTAGTCTTTATTAGGTAAGATGTGTGCTTCCATTTCAGTTTCCACAAATCCCTTCACTCGATTGGGATGTTCTCTTGTGTTCTGGGCGGCAAGTGCAGTAACTGTAACATCGGGCATATTTTGTAGTAGTATTTATACTTCATCATGCTCCGAAAATTCTTCACAAAGAATACAAAAAGCCTTCTCAGCTGCCATAGTTGCAACTCTTGCGTCATCACAACAGTGCGTTCAACGCGTCACCGTTTCTGCTTAAAAAACGTTCTGCAACGTTTTGTCGGGGCTGAACGCAGCCGTGGCTTTCATTTTTTTCTAGCAATTTTAGTGTACAAATTATTTAGTAAAATATACATTTTGTATAAAATAAAAAAAATTTAGTTCATTAAATGAGCTTTTTATTCATAAGGTTTTCAACGCTTTTTATTTAAAGTGTTTTATTCATTTAAAAGGTCTTTCTCAATTTATTAAAAGTGCTTTCTAAAACAGTGGAAGGTTGAGTTTATGAATCTAGATGGACTGCTGACAGATTCACTGTCACTATATAAAAAAAATGCTCAGTTGTGATGTCAGCTGATCCTCCTTATATTTTATTTCTCTCATCAGGGTCATTGTGAGACCAAAAAATGGATCCTGCAGTCACACAGGGAACAGTGCCAAAGTTCTTGACACTCCCCTACAGCCAATAACCTACAAATCGCTTCCCATTTGCTGCTGCCGTTCATCACCGAGGTATATGAGTCCGAACCGGTGTACAGCAGTACATATGTCTCTGCAGAGCACAAGGTGAAGGAAATTACAATTAAAATCAAAAGCCAATAATCAGAAAAATGGATCCCAGAAATCAGCCCCAAGGTTCCTGGAATTCATCTGAGAATTCAGGAATGCTGCAGCCTACGCCACCACCACCAGCATACCAGTACATTCCTGCTGGATACCCTCCATCCTTTCCAAGCCAGCCAGTGCCCCAGGGCCCCTATGCCCAAGGGCCATATTCAGGGCAATCGGTGGTCGCCGTGCAGCCTACAGTTTTTATGACCGTCGCTCCACTGGCCAATCCAGAGCCAGATTACATGTGTTATTCCATCTTTACCATGCTGTGCTGCTGCTTACCTCTGGGCATTGATGCACTGGTTTTCTCCTGCTCCGTAAGTATTAGTCCATGTTATTTCCTTTAATTATGAACTTATGAATTTATTTAATTACTTAAGTCTTTATATAAGCATAATTAAAGATTACATGACATCACATAAAAAAATCCACAAAAATGAGGTTCATGTGATAGAGAAGTCAAAATAAGTCTTTACCATGTTTACATTTTAGTAGGAGTGTAACGGTATACACAAATTACAGTTCGGTACGTACCTTGCTAAAATACTTTCAGGCAAGTATTGACCGCACCGCATTGTAGTTCCATATCACTTCGCCAAATAATTTCAGTTATTTCAAAGGTCTTTACAGCATTAAAGAGGAAGGGATAATTGTGTTCACTCGCGCTCCACTGCCGCTTCAACTGAGGCATCTATACAGCGATCTGTCACACCACATTAAAGGCCGTAAAAACAGCATTTTGTTGTTGGAATTTCGTGAATGGACAGAATTTGAGAGATTAGACTTTTTTTCTATACTAATAATCTTCTGTCTACAATTCTTTTACTCTGCAAAAGCAAAAGAATGGGGTTAGATAAGGTTGCCATCACACATAGGATATAGTACTGGAAAGTCAAATTAATTTGCTTTACATTAAACATGCCTATATTATGTTAATATGTGAAAAACTATACATACAAGCTAATCTTTTTCAACACGATGGCTTTTGGATGACTGCATTAGCTAAGCTTAAATATTTAATTCAAGAAACTACTAAAGACACTTTTTTTTTGTCAAAAATTAACCCATTAATACTAACACTTACTATTCTATTCTATTTGATACTTTATAAGTAGATATTTTGTATATGTTGAACTATAAGAAAACTCATCCACAAAGTGGAGTTTGCTCCCTTATTTGAGAATTGTGTCATTGGCTCAAAGAAATTCAGATTAAGAACAGAAGTGTTTAACATTATGTTTCATTTGTTGTCACAGACTCAAAACGCCAACCACTCAGGACAGCATGCATTAGCAAAGAAGGACTCCAAAACGGCACGCACCCTAAATCATGTCGCCGTTGTTTTTGGGCTTGTTTTCAATGTATTGTTCATTGTCTTACAGGTCATATGATTAATAATGGATAACAGCTATTAGAGCTGTCATGTTTGGATGCAGATCAGAAACAGATTTGGTTCTCTGCATTTGAAATGTTATTTGCTCAATGAATCATTGTACTTAAAACATACGCCGATTATGGTATGTTTAAAACAATGTAAGCTTTGATTGGCCAATTAAATTTTATCATGAAAAACAGTAGCCTACTTTTTTATACACTTGTCTGTTATGTTTTTCTTTATTACTGTGCATATTTTTTTATATTTCAGTTATTTTGAGGTATAAGAGTGGGATTAGCGGCTCAAAATATATTTTTAATTCTATAATGTTACTAAAATTTTATTTTTTCTTACACATTCTGTCCATTACATTACATATTATTTTTATATCCTCTATAAAATGGATATGTTTGGGTTTGGGGGTAAGGTTAAGGGATCTAAAACTTATTTATTTTGATTTATTTCACTTTTTTTGTTGTTGCTATGTAAATACCTAATGTTTACGTTAAAATGTTGTCAATACGTCCATATTGTACGTTCCAAATCTATGAAAACGTACAAAAATGTACATTTGTACCTGTAAATGTTACGTATTAATGAGAACAGGCTGAGGTCTTTCATCTGGAGGCAAGGCAGTGCTTCCTCAAAAGAATTGAATGAGAAGGAATCCACAGTGCAAAAAAAAATAAAACTATGGAAAAAATATGACATTAAAAAGTGTGTAAATCACTCATTTTCTAAAGTGACACTGTTTGACAGCGACACCAGTGGTTAAAGTTACAGCGGGTTGCGGCGTCTCTCTTGCCTCCCCAGCCCAATGAGTTTGAAAGTGTGGATGTGGGGGGTAATTGAGAATGAATGGGTAAAAGTCACAGGAGAGGACGCTGTTCCTCAGATTGTACTACCCATACTCCATGTGTTTATGGGTCTTCAAGATGACAGATCTTTTTAGAACCCCCCATTTAATTTAACAATGTGAGGATAAAATAATAAATGAAAAAATGACTTCAGTTATAACATTTTAGCAGAAGAGTTTTTCTATAACTCTACAAACCAAGATGTGCAACACAAGTTTCAACCACATCTGTGCAGGAAGTGATGCGTTTGGCAGTTTAACACCTACACCTGAGAATTTATAAGTGAATTTCGTCAGACAAGCAAACAACCAAAAATACCACAAAGATTGTTAGTTCCCACTGATCAACCAACTTCAACATACGTAAAAATGTTAGTCAAATACCCAAATCAGGATTTGATGAACAGGAACCTGACAGGAGGAACCAGAAACCAGATAAGGAAAGATTTAAAAAAGACGTTTAAAAAAATCTCCATGTCTCCTGGTATTTCATTTTCCTGAACTCATGAAGAACAAACTGTAATTTCACTTTATTTTGATGGTCCCTTTAACACATTCTGTTGACTATAAGTAACGACGTTGCTCCTACATGTCTACTAACTCTCATTAGAGTGTTAGTAGAGTATTAATAGACTGGTAGGGTTAGGGTTAGATTGTTGACATGTGGTTGCAAAATTACTTCTAGTCAGTAGAGTGTCTGTTGGAGGACCATCACAATAAAGTATTTGCAGCTATTAAGCAGACAGTCTACTAATACTCTAATGAGAGTTAGTTGACATATAGTTGTGTAGTGGAGTACTGGACGCACCACAGGATCAGCCCAAATAAAGAGAAACACCAGCAATGCCTTTTTACTTTTTCGTGTTTACTGCAAGCATAAAATGGGACAGTGTTACAGTCATCTGTTCTGGATTGACAATCTCTCTTCAGAGTACTTCCCGCAAACTAATATTACAAGATGTATTTTTTTACACAGTATGTTAAATTGTTCCATTTAATAAAATGCATAGCATCAATGGCATATTTTTTATGTTGAACTAATATGATTTATGAATTCTGAAAATTAATAAAACAATAATGAAACAAAATGAATACAACAAATCATACCTGCAAGCATAAAATGGGACAGTGTTACAGTCATCTGTTCTGGATTGACAATCTGCAAATGCATCATTCAGTTAGTACATTGTCCCATATTTCTAATATGCAGGCAACTTACAATATCAAAGAAATAATTCACAGTTTCAGATTCTTCTTAACACTTTTGAACTACATTACCCAAAATGCACCGCTGATTACTGGCGCGCGTTTCACTCGGTGTAGCAGATTAACCACTCATGTCATCAAAACGAAATTAAGTGAAACCAAGATCAACAATAACAAGCATCCTCATACCCATGAAAACCAACATAGGAGATAAACTGATACTTAAAATACTTAAAACCGTTCATAGAAATATATGACACAATCGCACGTTTAAAGCAATACAGTTTAAGTACTAAGTTATATTAAACATGAAGAACCATCTATTTAACACACAACAGGGTCACCAACAGTATTACCACCGTATTTTGTTCTGATTTCATAATAACTCCTATTTAATACGCTCTAAGACCTTGTTCGAATTGTCCAGTAATGGCAGAGTGCTTCCCGCAAAGGCTGAAGACTGCGACACGCGAGGAATATACCATTGATTGAAAGAAAGGGAGTACATACCAAATCAGTAACACAAAAGAACACAACATCTTTCTAATCAAACTCATGCAGTACAGGGCAGAAGTGCAATTATATTGGTCGATAAGCACAGACCAAATGCTGGGTACTGTGTGTTAAATTAAATTGCTGGTGTTGATTTAATATTCCAACCTCCCCCACCTTAATGGATCATCCCTTGCTCAATCTCTCTCTGCATCTGATTGAGAAGTAACTCATCTATTTAGCAAAGTTTGATGAATTATAAACTTTTCACACCATTACAGTTGCAAAGTTACTTAGTCAATAGCACGTTCAAAAGGGACCATCAAAATAAAGTGTTACCCAAACGGAAAGTTACAGTCAACAGTTGATCTGAGCCCAAATTCTTGTCACTCCTCCCCTCACAGTACAACACAACCCAGCTACCAGTAACCAGAAGAACTTGACACAGTTAACAGATCGATCTTCACCTGACTACACACCAGAGACAGACGTACAGATCTTTCTTGTTGCAGGAAAAAAAACAAAATCCAAGACAAACATGGATCCAAAAAAGTCTCCAATGGAAGAAGGGCAGCCTTTACATCCACTTCTTCAGCAGAACCCTCCAGAATACTCCATTGGATTCGCTCCCTCTGAGAGTTATCCCAGCACTTCAGGTCAACCTGTGCAGCATTATGGAGCTCCGCCAGCATCTGGCCAGTACACACAAGGGCCATATCCGGTGCAGACTGTGGTCACTGTGCAGCCTCCAGTTAATATGTCCTTCACTCCACTGACCAATCCAGAGTCAGATTACCTGTGCTATTCCATCTTTACCCTGCTGTGCTGCTGCTTACCTCTGGGATCCGCTGCTCTTGTTTACTCCATCACAGTACGTATTGGTTCATACACCTGTCTCACCTCGCTTAGCACATTTACAAATGATAGGCCTATCTTCAAAATAAAAAAATATTCAACCTTTATTTTTAAAATAATATGGGGCATAAATAATGTTTTGAAACTGTTTATAGAGATCTGTTAAAATCACTTTATATTAAGAGCTAAACAAGACTTCACAGGGTCACGGTTCATGTCAGTATAAAGGAATCAACGTGGAACTGAAACAGACAATAGAGAAAGTCAAAATAATGAGGTCATAGTTGTACTAGAATATTAACCAAGGTTCATATTTAATTTTAGAGTTTAAATATGTAAAGAATTACTTAAATCTTCAGAAAGTATTTATTTACAGCCTACATTTTAGGCCTATTTAACGTCATGGATCATGGTTGAATTTAAATCAAGTTTGCTATTCGAATGAACATTGATATTGTCACATTGTTTGAACCTCTGTTTAAAATTTCAGCATTGTATTTTTAGCTGCAGCAGTAAATGCTGTTTTGCGGCTTACAGTAACTTTCGTTTTTAAAGAAAGGTGGCTCGCTAAAAAATAAAGGTTACAAAAGGGTGTTTTCGCAGTGATGCCATGGAAGAACCATTTTTGATTCCCAAAGAACCTTTTAGTGCAAAATTCGTAAAATATATATATTTTTCTTAGTTTGAAGAACATTTAAAAAATGTAAAGAAACTTTTCCACAATAAAGAACCTTTAGTGCAATGGAAAGATTCCATGGATGTTAAAGGTTCTTCATGGAACCATTGGTGTCGATAAATAACTCTTGTTTTTAGGAATGCATGGTTCAAAAACAACTTTGTAAAATTGGTGTCAATTTACAGTAGCCTACATCATTTCTCTCTTTTGAGTAAAAAAAAACATAACAAAATAATAAACTATGCATTACAGAAATTTAAATTACAGAAGTCATCTAGCTTTCACACTGCTATCGCTTGTTTACTCCAATACCTGTATTCACCTTATTCTTAACGTAAGAGCCATTTTAATGTCTGTGTTAATTATCTTCAAGCTTTTAGCTGTGCAAAAACAGTTTATTATGGTGACTGACGTTGTAAACAGATATTTCTTTCCATATTATTTAAATGTATAAACGTAGTCTACTAATAAGCACACTAGTTTGTAGCGCAAACAGTTTTACCGTTTACTGGAATTTAGGTCAGTCACACAGACGAGAAGCGCCATGCTTAGCTGTGGTTAATGAAAAGAAAGCCTATAGCCTATACAGAAAATATTGTTTTATTGTTGAAAAAAACTACAAAGCAGAATTAAGTAGCCTAAGCTACATTTTATAGTAGGCTATAAACTGCTAGTACAAAAAAAAATTTGTCAGTTGTATTTAAATTTAAGGGAGTTGTTGTGGTTAGACTCTTTCTGCTTCCCGTAGTGACCGCTCACGTGGTGATTGCATACTTTACCACAGCTGAAGTAAAATAAATGCAATATTTGTCAAATACACAGACGTTTCAGATTCGTTTCCATTTAATACGTTATATAGCCTACTGCTTAATACAGCGTCTGATTGCAACAATAAGTTCAACATAAGCCTATACTACGTAAATACCAGTGGGGTCTACGTTTTTGTTAATCAGTTTTATATTTAGTTTTAGTGAGATGCGGTGAATTCAGCCAATCGTGAAACAGCTGTGTCGTCATCAGAGCTTGTGTAGCCGCTCTGGAGAAGCTGCGCTGGCTGAGTCCTCCGGCTGCTCTCGAATCAGTCTTGCCGTACTTTGATGTCACATGATCTTGGTTTCCTTAAAGGAACATGCAAGAATGGAAAATGCCAAACCAGTTAATCTAGTTGCAATAGCCTAACTTTTTTAAAGATTTAAACAGATTTAAAGAAAGCAAAAACTAGTGCAAAACTGAAAATATAGCCTAATGTACACCAATCACTGATGTTTAAAAACTCTCCGATATGTTTTTTGATTTTTTTTATAAATCAAATATTTAATAATATATGTTATTTCTCATTTTCTTTTTAGTTTAGAGTTGCATTTTGTGTTTTCTTATTGTGTTTATATTCTGACATGTGAAGACCTTTGATTTGATTTTATGCATGTCATTTAAGAGAGGTTTTATACCAATATTTGTAATATTATTGTAATTTACTTTTACAGACTCGGGATGCTAACATGTTTGGACACCAACCAATAGCAAGCAGAAACTCCAGAATGGCTCGCATCCTTAACCATGTCAGTGTTGCTATTGGCCTTCTCTTCTGGTTGATCACTGTCATCTATATCATTTGTGTTGTCAACGCAATTACAAACACTAGCTATAACTATAACAATAACTATAACTATAACTATAGACCATAAATGTAAGAAATGTCATGGTAGGACACCAGAAAGCGATATGGTGATGGAATGTTAAATAGCAAGGAATTAGGAATAGCATTTGGTGATCTGCCTAAATGTTAGTGTTTCTCAAAGTTATTAGTACGAGAGCTGTAAGACTCCAAATGCATGAGGAGCTTAATCTATAGGGCCAGTGAGGAATGATTTGTATATTTCATGCAACTCATCTGTCTTATTATTATTTATATAATTAAAACACATGCTTTTTTTTGTATTTTTAAAACAATGAAAGCTTTGACTGTACATGTCATCAATTAAAACATTTATTTTTCTTCTTATCTTTATGTTATATCATAAAACTTTGGTAATCAATAAGAAATGTATTTAACATTATGAGTCTGATGTTTTATTTTAGCAAACTTTTAAAATGTATCTGAAAGCACAAAGACAATTGACTGTTTTCCATACTTACATTTTCTAATGTTTGGCATCCCATGCTGGAAACACAGATTCGAATCCAGCTCAGAGCGGGGTGAGTAGAATCGGAGGGGTTACATTTGGTGCCGTGACCCGGATGGCAGTGAGGTTTAGGGAAAGTGTAACAGAGTCCAGCTAGTTAGAGCTGTGCGAGTAAACCTCACTCCCCTGGTCACAGCGCACTGCAGCGAGTCTTTATAGAGTCCTTGTTAGCGCACCCAACACCCATGCCGGAACAGCAGTTCAAATCATGCTCTGACTAGTTTCTTTGCAAACAAAAAAATGTTGTGCACACCGGCATGCTAAAAGGGGTCTCGCACGACGTATATCGTGCGCGACGTGTATGTTCATGAGACTCTATTAGTGCCACAGTTCACTCTAAATCACCCGAAAAAGCACAAGTTTTCAAGATTAATAAAAATGCGACATGAAATACAACAGTTAGAAAGAAAATTCATGTGCACACATGTGCTGCAAATGCCTACAATGCAAACATATACAGAAATGCACTGCAAATACTCACACAACCATTATTTAAATGTATGCATATGGGTGACAAGGCATTAATCATTGTGTTATTCTAGGATCATTGAGATACTATTATTAAGTAGTTTTTATTTTTTCCTTTTCATTTCTGTAATTTTTTTTGTCATTTTATTTGTTTGTTTTTAAATGTCTAGGCCTATATAGATGTTATTATTTAGTTTTAGTAGGTACATCAAGTTAAACTAAATAAAAATTAGAAATCAAACTTCGACATTTGCTCCATCCATTATCCCAAACCCCTTTATCCTTATTAGGGCCGTGGAAAGCTGGAGCCATCCCAGCATCCTGGGCCACGGGCACAGACAGTTTAGCATCAATTTAGGAAACCGGAGCACCAAACCAACATGCAAACTCCACAAAGAGAGGCCTCCTGGCTAAACCGGGACTCAAACCATCAGCTTCTTGCTGTGAGGGGACAGTGCTACCCACTGAGCCACTGCCTCCATGTACTCCATTTTCTTTAAATCAAAACAGGATCAGCAATAAGAATACAAGATTTTGTCATTATTACACACTGTAGGTATGTGTGAGACCTTCCTGATTTAATATGCATTCAGGAGACATGGCTTAAATAGCACTTAGACTTCGTTATTCCAGGGTATTTATCCATTAGAAAAGATAGATCAAGAGCAACAGGTGGAGGGTGTGCAACATTTATAAAAAATGGGGTGACTTAGGGAAGTAAAGGTAGAAACACAATATGAATGCATTAAGGTGAAAGTGTGGACATCATTAGGAATGAAAGATATATCTATCTATTAGGGGTTGAACCGACTAATCGATTAGTCGACTAGTCGACCTTAATGCAATAGGCCCTTTTCACATGACGTCACGCAACTTCCATTCTGACTCAAAGCAGTGTATGTTTACTTCCGCCAGCATAGTGGAACGCTATCAAAGAGTATTTGACGCTATGGAGTTTACCCAGTCCCTTCAACACCTCCCAAAAAATACATTCAGATGATGTACAGTGACTTGCAGACACATTTCCACTTAGAACACATTCCAAACTTGACAAAGGATACAAATTCTTCATTGAGCAGTAACGTTACCTGTTTGCGTATGAAGGTAAGTATTTTGATTTGTAATTACGTTAGCGGAGGAGTTAGGATAATGGTAGTTGTTAGCTTTCTCTCATGCAGTGAAAGTCCATAAAGTTTATATTCTTGATTAATTTTCTATAATACAGACCTGTAAACTCTTGTTGCAATCATGTTTATTACTGATGTTAGCTACAAATTGTGTTAGATAAAGTCAGTAACGCATTCATGGTTAATGTTGTATCCTTTCATCAAAACTGCATTGGAATAGTTTCGAATGTAGTTGTCGATGAGGTGACAGTGAGAGGGCGTTGTCACAGGTCCAGGAGGAGTAAATGTAATGACTATGTCAATTAATAAGTTATGGTGGCAAGTCTGAACACCAGTCTAAATATTTTAATGTATAACAGAGCAATGATTAGTATATTTTCCCTTTAAACTTCCAGTTGATATCTTCTGTAAATTATGAATATATATATAGGGTTTGGGGCAGCTCAAAACATTTTCTTGTGTATTAATAGAGGTGATATGTGTTGATGTCTGCTAAAATATGAAAGGTCAGGTGACAATGATATGTAAATTTAACTTGACATCTCACTTTTTTGTTAGGTCCTCTTCCAGATCCTCACATCCTTGCCAGTGTTGAGAAACTGCAAGACAAACACCCACAACTAGGCATTTGCAAATTGATCCACAGGCTTGAGGCCCTTAATTTTGTGGACTCTAAATTTGGGTCTTTGCTCTTACCAGTGCCCTCCTGAGATAAGTAGAGACATTATTAAACACCCTGGTGCCCCTGGATTTCCTCAGTTGCCCATTGAAGGTCACAATTTTAAATTTCAAATACAATTTGAGCCTAACTACAAGCAACAATGCCACTTATTTTTATTGCAACATCTACATGGATGCATTACGTTGCAGAATTTTCAAATGTAAAGAGTTCTATGTACATCTGATGAATGTAATTCCTGTTGTAAATACTTTTTCAATTTACAACTTAAGTCAGTGTTGCATTGTATGTCAATATCCTTTGTCTTATTGTCTTAAACTCTTCAACCAGTTTTTCCAGTCTTACAGTTGCAAGGAACTGCTTCCAACCTTGTTTTGTAGCTTTGAGCTGCTATGAAAGTTTTTTATTAGTTTCCTTCATCTCACATAAATGCTATTATCAAATATGTAAATAAAACAATGACAAGTTTTAAAAATATTCTCTTTCTTTTAATGGTTAAGGTGCAAATTCATTTTACTCTGGACAGAATGCTTCACTACATTGTTTATTAATAACCATGAAAATATAGTAACCCCTATGTTCATACAAAGCATAGAAAATGTAGCAAACTTAAAAATATATTACAAAGCACTTGTATTTACTGTATATCTACACAGTGTCAAACACCTAAAAGTAGAAGAATTAATTAAGAATTAATCTCACCCAAGAAAGGAAACACTTTAGATGGGTTTGTCCCCTTTGATATCAAGAGGTCCCTGATAGTTTGAGAGTAGGCAACAGATGGCCCACAACTGATTGACTGAACCGATCATAGAAAGAGGAACAAGCCCATCCCAAATGTGGTAACTTACTCCTTCACCCTGCGTATCGCCCTCTCAACTAAAACTCTCAAGCGGGCAATAACCTGGGTCTTCAATGTGTCCTCTGTGCTGAGCTGATTCGATTTTTTAATTTTTTCAGTGTAACAGTTATCTTGGTGTCACACGCATTGAGAATGCAATAAGTTACTGGACAGGATTACTAACGTCATCAAAATAATCTAAATATAAGAACCAATAACGCCACATACGTGACCATTATTATGATTTTAATTTTACCTTTTGTGTTGTCGGTGATCACCTTATGTGTTTTCCTGAAGTAACTTTAACCAGTGCGCGCAAGTCAAAACGGAAGTATGTTTACTGTATGAGCGCATCACCTGCTCATTTGCGGTGATGCGTACTGCCATAGTTTCGTCATATATAATGACTATAACATGACTTATAGCCTAAACAACCTCTCACACGTTTATTTTTAGCAGTGTTGGGAGGAGTCCAATTTACATATGTGGTTTCAACAAACAGATGCATTTACAATTGTCCAGTTTCATCTAGAATGCGGCCCAGATCTCCTTCTGAAGTTGTTTGAGCGATAGGATTTAAATCCGTCTCGAATGCGTTTCGGAGGGCCTTTACTGGTCTCTTCACGATCGGATAGCTATCCCATCACAGAAACGCATGAAGTGGCCAGGTGTAAACAGCCCGCTGTTAAGTATTTCCACACACTTGATGTACTGTACCACTGCTGCTTTCTTGCTGCAATGACCCTCTGGGCTCTTCATCTGTTGTCGTCTGCAACGCGGCCATGTTGTTAGTATCAAAATTAGCTCATGGGTAAGTTGTAACATTTGCACTTCTGTCACTTTCAGTGCAACTGTACAAAAATGGTAGGTCCTAGAAAAAACTTTAAGTGTTCATTTGTAGCAGAGATGTGTGTGTTGCTTGTGTAAAAAAAAGATGAATCTAACTTAATTATTTTTTAAATAATTGAGCCAAAACCAAAATGTGTTAGGTTGTGCCCCGCTCTCCCTATAATGATATGGTGTGGAGAATTCTGGGGAAGTCCACAGTCAGATAAAAATGCCACAGTGGTGGAAGAATATATGGAGGTGTCACAGTGTCTGGTTTGTGTTTCCTCGGATGTTCCACTAGAGGTCTCTCTCTCCCTTACTGTCACCGTTCATTTCCCACCGATCCTTTGTCTGTCCTTATCACTCATCATTGCACGCAGCTGTTTCTTATTACATTGTTTAGTTTCTGTGTATAAATACCCTGTCTGTTTTAGTCCTTGTCACGGAGTCGTCACTAATTGTCACCACACTTCTGAGGTTTGTCTTTCTAGTCTGTTTCTTGTTTTGTTTATTGTTGTTTTGTATTTTGGATTGATATGGACTATATGACCTTGCCTGGATGACTACGATTTGGATTACACTTCATTAAATACTGCAACTGGATCTATCGTTCCTGTGTGTGTTTCGTGACAGGAGGTCAATTTAGGCTATGTTTACACGGAAACGATCAGAAGAGAAAACGCAAAAGTGGCGTTGCGTTTTCACTTTTTATTCTGCGTTTAGACGAGCGTTATGAAGGGGAAATCTGCGTGCATATGGTGACGCAAAAGTGTGTGAAATTCGATGTAGTGTGCACTCCAGGCGGCTAGGTGGCAACGAAGCACTGCCACACAACAACACCAATATCTGAGAATATTTTGTGCAACTGCTGAAAAGACTCTTGTATGTTTATCAGAGCTGCTGTGGCAACTTGAAGGTCCGACGTATGGAAATAATCCGACATGTTAGTTATTATTTTCCTGTACTGGCGAATGCCTGTGACGTAAACGCGCACGTGATCGAGGGCAGTTTTGCGTTTTTACCGGTTTTTACCCTTTACACGGGAACGCGACGGTGGAGCGTTTTTAAGTTTTCCACTCTGGAGGGTGGTTTCACTTTTTTTGCGTTTTTAAGCCATAAAAACGGCGTCACCGTGTAAACGAAAGGCACATCCGATAAAATATTTTTACGTTTTCACTCGGAATCGTTCTCGTGTAAACAGGGCCTTATTGGTATGTTTAAATGATGGTAGTGGGACAAGGTTTGACATCAGGAAAAAATAAATGGTATGGTACGACCGTTTGATTGACGGACTTAGGCTATGTTTACACGGAAACGATCAGAAGAGAAAACGCAAAAGTGGCGTTGCGTTTTCACTTTTTATTCTGCGTTTAGATGAGCGTTATGAAGGGGAAATCTGCGTGCATATGGTGACGCAAAAGTGTGTGAAATTCGATGTAGTGTGCACTCCAGGCGGCTAGGTGGCAACGAAGCACTGCCACACAACAACACCAATATCTGAGAATATTTTGTGCAACTGCTGAAAAGACTCTTGTATGTTTATCAGAGCTGCTGTGGCAACTTGAAGGTCCGACGTATGGAAATAATCCGACATGTTAGTTATTATTTTCCTGTACTGGCGAATGCCTGTGACGTAAACGCGCACGTGATCGAGGGCAGTTTTGCGTTTTTACCGGTTTTTACCCTTTACACGGGAACGCGACGGTGGAGCGTTTTTTAAGATTTCCACTCTGGAGGGTGGTTTCACTTTTTTGCGTTTTTAAGCCATAAAAACGGCGTCACCGTGTAAACGAAAGGCACATCCGATAAAATATTTTTACGTTTTCACTCGGAATCGTTCTCGTGTAAACAGGGCCTTACTGTCCAATGATTCTAGGTGGTCTTGGAAATGATTGGCTGGAGTTTTTCGAGTCCTGCCCGTTCCACAGATGATTAAATTGCTTAATTTTCATTTCAGTGCTTCTAACTCAGTGGCTGTAAGTGGGTTATGAATAGGATTTCAAGTGATTTTGAAAAAATGGACAAAAAAGAGAATCACATACCCCACCTTTAAGAAGCCCAGGGCGGAAGTTGGAGGAGCTGAACACGCAGCGCCAGCAGGAGGTGGGTGAGGCATTACATCCACAATTAAAAAAAATAGTACTATATTTTTATTATAATAGTACTATAATACTCCTAAGGAGTGAGCGACAGTAACAAGAAGACCTGAAACAAAACCAAAACATGACAACTTCATCAATGCATCTCTTGCCTGTGCTTCATTCCCTCTGCTGCAGTTACCCCTGTTCTTAACCCAACCTCAGTTCTATCTAACTATCTTCATATTTCAAATGTACCCTTCCTTGTTAAATTACTGGAAAGTACTGTTGACTCCCAGCTTCAGTCTTTTCTAGTCGAAAATAATCACTTGATCCCTTTCAATCTGTTTTTTCGCCCACTTCAAAGTACTGAAACTGCACTTGTAAAGGTTTAGTGAATGATCTATTTCTGACTCTGGTTCTCTTGTCTATACCTCTGCTACTCGACCTCAGCTCGCCTTTGATACGTCTCTCATGAATTACTCATTCATGTGACTCCGTCAGTCACTAGCAATATTTCTACTGATTTCACCTGTGAGATAGCTGGTATTCACATCAAACCATCAAGTACTGGTCAAAATCTAGCTGTTATTTTTGACTCCGCTATGTCCTTTCAGCCTCATATTAACTCTATCACAAAATCTGAATTCTTTTACCTGCGTCACATTGCCCAGCTCCGCATCCTTAATCAGTCAAAGATGCTGAAACTGTCATCCATCCATTTGTCACATCTTGATTACTGCAAGGCCCTTTTCAGTGGTTTACCTGCCAGCTCCATTTCCAGATTACAATATTACTCATTAATGAAATTACAGATTACTCACATCACCCCAATTTTGTATGATCTCCACTGGCTTCCAGTGGCTTATCGTATTAAAAACAAAATTCTCCTGCAAAATTTTTGCATGGCTTGGCTCCTCTACACCTCGGGATCGCTCACTACGATCATCTGACTCTGGCTTTCTCGTTGTCCCTCGGTATCGCCTCTCTTCAATGGGGGGCAGATCATTCAGGGTTGTTGCACCTAAACTGTGGAATTCTCTCCCCTAATCACTCTGTGTTAATAACATTTCTGAATTAAAATCATTACTTAACTCACTTATTTTCTGTTATCATTCTTAATCTTTATTCTGTACTTTGTGCTTGTCTCCATTCTGCTGTTTGCTGCCGTTTCTACATAATGCTATTTTACTGTTCTGTTTTCCTGTTACTCTAACCTAGTACTATTGTTTGTCATTATTGTCTACCCTATTGGTGTAATCCCTTTCTTGTTGCATGTACATTCTTGCAACATAACTGTCATGCTTCACTGATAAAGTAGGCCAATGTATACATGTGGTCTTTGGTCAAGTTTTTTGGCTTCCTGTAGGCCTAAATTACTTTCAGTTCTAGAGAAAGGGTCTTTCGAGATGTGTTTTTTTTTTTTAAAACATCAGTACAATTCATTTGTGAAGCATTAATACTGATCGGGTGTAAAAATATCTAAACAAGTCAATAACATTGAAAGACATTTTACATAAATATTTTGATTCAATGTTTGATTTGTACATGTATTGACAATTTATTAAAATATAAAAGGTAAGAATAAAATAAAGAATCTTCTGTCAACAAGTTCATCAAACCTTTCGTCAAATGGAAAAAAGTTTGCCCCTCATTTAAGAATTTCCCCCTGTGCCATTGGCTCAAAGAAATTCAGAATGAGAACAGAAGTGTTTAACATTATGTTTCAGAATTGTTTTCACAGACTCGAAATGCCAACTACTCAGGACAGCAAGTATTAGCAAAGAAGAATTCCAAAACGGTTTTGTCTTTTTTCTTAATTACTTTTTATAGTATTTAATAACAGGAATATAATCTTAGTCTGCCATCTTATTTTATAGTAAACTGTAAGACCCATAGACAATCCATTTGCAATCTTTTGTTTTTCTTTACCTCTATAGTTTTGTTTGTTTTTAAAATACGTGTGTGGCCAAGCAGCGTTTGTTTTCCGGCTTTCGTGCTTATGTTTTTGTCATGGCCGAAGCAGTAACAAAAACTAAGAAGAAAAAGGTTTTGTCGGAGGAGACTTGGAAGAGGAAAAGGGTGAGTGATCAAGTAAAGGACCGGACATACGTTTTTACTTTTTATCCTTGTGTAAACCTATCTTGCTGTGATAACGTTTCAAGTTTACTGTTACACAAAATAAAAACTATATATAAAAAAGCAAGCAATGTCATTATTTAGTTTTTCTCCGTTTGTGATGTCTTTCATAAAATCATGCATCATACTCTACCTTGTCTGTGGCCATTGTTGATTCCAAAGCCGGTGTTACACCAGATTCTGTGACCATCATTATCTGTGACCGTAGAGGGCGTGGTTATCGCTGTGCTGCGTGATCTACGGAAACAGCGTAACTTCTAACTAGCAGAGCCTAAAAGGACTGTTCTGGATAAACAGCGAGCATGCGCGTGCGACAGTAGGCTGCGGTAGGCTAAATTATTTACGACAGCGGTAATGGACTATTCCGTTTCCAACCAGTAGGGTGACCGCAGAGGAAAAGTTCCTTGGTGTTGCTTTAAAATTACCCTGTAATGTCACTTTTTACATGGTCGTCTTCTGGCCTTGGCGCTGGCTAGGCAGAACTTCGGGTCGTACCACACAAGTCGTGTATCTGACTATTCATCACATAGTTATAGGCAACTAAAGATTTATATGCCCTTAGTTTCTCTTTATGCTCTGTTCCTGTAGGTGGGTGTATCAGGTAGGTGTAGATGTCAGGCCACTCAACCGGAGGTAATCCTGTCAGATCGTCCATCCATTGAGTGAGTGTGTATGAGTCGGCCAATCTGGTTCCGTTCGTTAAAATTAACTTTTGCAAATAACAATTGCGGTCCTGGACAGTGATTGACCTTACACATCAAGATAAATTCGGATTTTCTCCAGTTATTGTTAAAAAAAAGCTAACAAAACATGCTAACTAGCGTTACTGAAGCGGCCAAGGGAATATTTTTGCCTCCACCTAAGCTCCGCCCATAAAAGTCACCATATTTACTAACTGAAAAAGGGTCTATTGTGTCCAGGCTTCAAAACAATCTGACACCTGTCTCCATGGAGACCCCTAGTGGTCATAACAGTGTAAATGCAACAAAAACCCATGCCAAACATGCATAAAACCACAAATCTATTGCAAATTTTGATTGAAAATGAAATCTTTTAAATAGAATAATGTAATCATCTAATAAGATTATCAAGTGTATATAGTATGTTATTTTATCAATTGTCAGGGTTTGTTTTGATTGTTCTATGAATGGCTCAGCTAAACAGGCCAATAAAACTCTTAACTACCATTATTCATTTTAATTATTCTAATGTCTAATTTAAACATCTACAAATGTATAAAACTGATCCGAGATCAGGTAAAACTAGGGTTGCCAACTGTCCCGAATTAGCCGGGACGTCATGATTATTGGGCCTAATATTTTTGTCCCGTACGGGACCTCTCTTGTCCCGATTATTGTTGAGCCACTCGTGACTAGTTATACCGCAAATTCGTTCAAATCGGCCGTAATCTAGAGCGAGCGTGCATGCGAGACAGAGACTTTGCTCCAAACCGCGTAGGGCGCGTGAACGGCAGAGAGAGAGAGACCTTGCGTAATACTGAGAGTAGGATACAATCCTTCATAAAACGCATTAAACTTTAGTTTACAAAGACGTGAAACTCACCGAGTGGTATGGGGTGTTCACTGATAAGCTCACGCAAAAATCGCTGCAAAGGATGCTTTAAATCTAAGCGCATCCATCCGTAAATGTCTATCTAAGCGCATCCATCCGTAAATGTGCTCCACACAGCTCTGGGGGTTAAGAGAGGCCTTCTGAAGTGAAACGATGCAATAGTGTAAGTAAAATATCCACTAAATTATTGACTAAAATAACTAGTTTCGGGCAGACAGCCGTACGCAAGTCGACTTACGCCAAAAGAGTAACACTTAACATGTATGGCGGTGTATAAGCTTTGACGGCTCTCATGGTTCAAACAAACAGGGCCGGGCAACTGTTAGTAATTACATTGTGTGTCAAGTTCAAGGGTTTGTCTTTCACTATAAATCGATGCGTACGCCCGTCTGCCAGAAGCTAGTTATTTTAGTTGATAAAGTTTCTAAAAATGGATATTTTTCTTACACAAACACATCGCTTCACTTCACAAGGCCTTTATTAAGCCCCAAAGCTGTGTGGAGCACTTTTATCATGGATGGATGCGCTTAGATGGACTTCCCCAAAAAATATACCCATTCACCCCCATTAGGCCTATATGGCTTGGAAGAGCCAGAACATTTTTTAATATAACTGAGATTGTATTCATCTGAAAGAAGAATGTCATCCAAAGCACCCCGATATATAGCACCCCCAAAAATACCCTGTTCGCCTGTGTTAGGAGATCTCTCCTCAGAGAGGGACAGGTCACGGGACTTTGTCCATCATCTGGACCAGCTCTGGAAACCACGGTCTGGACTTCCAGAGGGGGGCCACTAGGAGGACTGGGCATCCCAGTTCCCTGACCCATTTGATGACCTGGGGAATCATGAAAACGGGGGGAAATGCATACAAGGGACAACTGGGCCAGCGATGGGCCAGTGCGTCCCTGTTCTTCTAAAAGAACACTGCACAGTGAGTGTTGTCTCTTGAGGCAAATCACCTCTGCCTCGCTGAAATTGCTCCATATCAGACGAACCGTCTGAGGGTTTAGAGACCACTCACCTAAGAGCGTGTTGTCTTGAAGAAAAATTATCCGGACCCAGATTCTGAATGCCCAGAATATGTGCTTCTCTCAGAGAGCTGGCTTGCGTCCAAATAAGGATACCTCTGTGTCAAGAGTGTCGGAGATCAAATGATTGCCGGATGGACACTAGAGAACGGCGACAGGAGAGAGCGGCTTCCAGATGAGTGAAGGCGCAGTCCGCTGTGTGAAGGCTCGTTCTAGCAGAGAAGGCTTGTTTCCACGGCGAAAGCTTCAATGTTTCCGGAGGACACAGAGACAAAAAGTTGTCGCTGAAGTAGAGAAAATCTGCTATTATGGCGAATTCGGCACCTTCGCCATTGGATGTGCAGTTGCTGCAGCACAGCCAATGAGTGAGCCAGTCACTCACTGTGCTCGCTGTGCAGTTGCAATGCGTTTTACATAAAAACTTCAATAATCTGAAGAAAAGAGTTTCCCCACTGCTACGCAATACGAAGTTTCTGTTCTCGAAAGGGAACCCTATTAGGTTGTGCTGTTAGCATATTTTGAGGCAGGACTCGTAACCCTAAAACAACGCAAATATATAGTGAGTGAGTAGATCATGGTGAGAAGTAGGTTGAATTTTCTGGCCTAATTTATCCCCTGGTGAAGAGTGGGAAAATATGCTTCAAAATGTTGCTTTATTGCATCTCACAATATAGGCTATCGTTCCTGTATCTGTACTTCTATTTTTACTGCTTTTATGACTTCCTGAGGAACAATATACTATATCGTTGCTGTTCCCATAAAAAGATGAGGACCTTTTGTTTGTGAGAAAATTTGGTACAAGGGCAGCTCTCTGTAACGGTATAAGATCGACTGGTAGATTAGGCTAGCTACTAGATTCACTGCAAAGCTGATGAAGAGTACAACCCATTTTAAATTACATGCGTGTTTCACATTCTTTTTGTGACACAGAGAAAACATCTCTACACCTTCTGAAAGTGAACAGTGTTTTACTGTAGCATGATTGTGTGTTAAACACTGAGCTGTGGGCTATGGTCGACTCGCTAACATAAACTGGGTCATTTGACCAATCACCGCAGATTTGCGTCACGCAAAGGAGTTGTTTGGGGAAATGAATCGTTAAACGAATCATTTGAGAGTCGTTGAGCAAATCAGGTAAAAATAAATGCATATTATAAGACAATTAAAGTGTTTTTTGTCCTTGCATGCATGTGAAACTGTTTTTGGGAACTCCCAAAACAAAAATAGGAACATTTCAAATGCCATGATAGGGGCTCTTTAAAATTTTGGGTGAACTAACCCTTTAAACACTCAAAATTCAGTGAAAACAATTATGAAATCGAACATTGCCTCACCCTGGAAAAGGTGGTTTAAATCCTGTTTGTGGGCTTCATTTTTGTGATATTAACTTTAAATTTAGAACACAACTTGGTTAGACACATGGCTTTGAATTTTTTTTTTTTTTTTTTTTGCAATTTTAGTGTACAAATTATTTTGTAAAATATACATTTTGTATAAAAGAAAAAAAAGTTTAGTTCAGTAAATTTGCTTTTTATTCATAAGGTTTTCAACGCTTTTTATTTAAAGTGTTTTATTCATTAAAATTAAAAGACTGCTGACAGATTCACTGTCACTATAAAAAAAATGCTCAGTTGTGATTAAATAATCCAGCTGATCCTCCTTATATTTTATTTGTCTCATCAGGGTCACTGTGAGACCAAAAAATGGATCCTGCGGTCACACAGTATGATGGGAACAGTGCCAAAGTTCTTGACACTCCCCTACAGCCAACCTACAACTCGCCTCCAATTTGCTGCTGCTGTTCATCGCCGAGGTATATGAGTCTGAACCGGAGTACAGCAATACATACATCTCTGCAGAGCACAAGGCGAAGGAAAATACAATTAAAATCAAAAGCCAACAATCAGAAAAATGGATCCCAGAAATCAGCCCCAAAGTTCCTGGAATTCATCTGAGAAATCAGGAATGCTGCAGCCTACACCACCACCACCAGCATACCAGGACATTCCTGCTGGATACCCTCCATCCTTTCCAAGCCAGCCAGTTCCCCAGGGCCCCTATGCCCAAGGGCCATATCCAGGGCAATCGGTGGTCGCCGTGCAGCCTACAGTTTTTATGACCGTCGCTCCACTGGCCAATCAAGAGCCAGATTACATGTGTTATTCCATCTTTACCATGCTGTGCTGCTGCTTACCTCTGGGCATTGCTGCACTGGTTTTCTCCTGCTCTGTAAGTATTAGTCCATGTTATTTCCTTTTAATTATGAACTATTTATTTAATTAAGTTTTTATATAAGCATACAGATTACATCACATTAAAAAATCCACAAAAATGAGGTTACTGTGATAGAGAAGTCAAAATATTTAGGCATGTCTTTACCATTACATTTTAGTAGGGGTGTAACGGTATACACAAAAATGACAGTTTGGTACGTACCTTGCGTATACTTCCAGGCAGGTCTTGACCGCATTATAGTTCCATATCACTTTTCCACATAATTTCAGTTATTTCAAAGGTCTTTACAGCATTAAAGAGGAAGGGATAATCGCGTTAACTCGCGCTCCACTGCCGCTTCAACTGAAGGATCTAGTGGAAAGTAACGGATTACATTTACTCGCGTTACGTAATTGAGTAGTTTTTTTGTGTACTTTTACTTTTTTAAGTAGTTTTTAAAATCTGTAATTTTACTTTTACTTAAGTACGTTTTGTATGAAGTATTGTACTTCGCTACATTTTAAATCACATCCGTTACTGAGTAAAAAAATAAATAAATAAAAATTACAAGGGGGAAAAAAATCGCGCTCCGGAAACTACTGTATTGATTGAACAGCGGGAGAACAAACGCGCAAATAGTGATGCAGACCCAGCTGAAAGTGAAACGCCGTCGAATTCTTATGAAGCGAACCATGGCCAGTATGTGAATACTTTTAGATGTAGGAAAAACGCATGGTTGTCCGAGGATGGATATCCAATTTGCCAAAAATGTTGACGCAATGTGGCTGCCAATCATCATCCATCTGTGCAGACAAAGGTATGTCCGTTTGCAGAGCGAATCCCGGAATCCAGTCATGGTAATGGAATTTACATAACGCAGGTATCATGTAAAACACGCAATGATGTAGGCTATATGAATAAATTGAAAGTACAGCTGTGCAATAAATACAATCGCGACATGGTCTCTGAATGTGAAAGCGCAAAAAGACTGCTATGTAAATAATTCAGCTTGTTCTGCGCCTCTGTGTGAATGAGCTGCGCCGCTTCGTCTAGCCTACACCATACTCAAGTATGCCTGATGCAGTGATGCTCATTGTGTTTTCAGCCTACTATTTTAGGCCTTCAATAGAACGTACTTATCAAAATAATAACAATTTAAAATAAAATTAAAAAATAAAATTTAAACATAATTTATTCACCCTGAAGTCATTCTAGATGTGTATGACATTCTGCTTTCAGACGAACACAGAGTTATATTAAAAAATGTCCTGGCTCTTCCAAGCTTTATAATGGCAGTGAATGGCCGTTTCTGTTTTGAAGTATCTATCATCTATCATGATAAAAGTGCATCTGTCCATCATAAAAGTGCATCCATTCATGATAAATGTGCATCTGTCCATCATAAAGTGCTCCACACGGCTCCGGGGGTTAATAAAGGCCTTCTGAAGCGAAGCATTGACTTTGTGTAAAAAAATTCCAGATTTAAAACTTTTAAAAGTAAAATAACTAGCTTCGGCCACACGAACATACCAATTCCACTTAAGTCTAAAGTGCAATTTATGCGAGTAATGCAACGTACTGCTACGCCATGACGCACTATGCTACTTCGACGTCATAAGTTGCGTAAGTTGTGCTTTAGACGCAAAGTAGACTGCGTTTGGCCGGAAACTAGAATTTTACTTTGTAACGTGCTAAATGTGGATTTTTTTCTTAAACTCATTGCTTCGCTTTAGAATGCCTTTATTAACCCCCCGGAGTAATATGGAAGACTTTTATGCTGAATAGATGCACTTTAATGGACTTTTTTAATATAACTCTGATTGTATTAGTCTGACACCAGAATGTCATAAACATCTAGGATGACATCAGGGTGAGTAAACCATGGGCTGAATTTCTGTAAAAAAATGCTGTAAAAATTTTATACCGTTACAACCCTACATGGGAGAGCCCCCCACCCCTGCTGTTAAAAAAGTAACTCAGTAACTTTTACTCTGAGTAAATTTTGAATGAACTACTTTTTACTTTTACTTGAGCAGATTTTTAGACCGGTACTTTTACTTGTACTTAAGTCAAATTTCATTGAAGTAGTAGTACTTTTACTTGAGTAGAATATTTTATTACTCTTTCCACCTCCATCTGTCACACCACATTAAAGGCCGTAAAAACAGCATTTTGTTGTTGGAATTTCATGAACAAATGGACAGAAATTGAGAGATGAGACTTTTTTTCTAATCTTTTGTCCACAATTCTCTTACTCTGAAAAAGCAAAAGAACTGGGTTAGATAAGGTAACATTGCCATCACACATAGGCTATAGTACTGGAAAGTAAAATTTATTTTCTTTACATTAAAGATGCCTATATTATGTTAATATGTGAAAAACTACCTAGTCAATCTTTTTCAACACAGATGTAGTTCGCTAATAACTGCAATTTTGGATGACTGCATTAAGCTTAAATATTTAATTCAAGAAACTACTAAAGACAATTTTTTTTTTGTCAACAATTAACCCATTAAAGGTCCAATCTGTAAGAATTTTGTAATAAAATATCCCAAAAACACTTGCACAGTGTGATATATTTCCTGCAGTTGTGTACTTACAATATCCCAAAAGTCTCCAAAGTTTTTTTTATTTCAGAGAAATTCCAATTTTATATAAGTGGCCGTCCCGGAAATATTTTTTGCCTGTCAATGGCACAATATCCGCGCTATCCTCGGTTTCCGCTCGTACTGCCATAGCAATGACGTAACCATGGCGACAGACGTGGACAACTGCGTAGTGAGTAACGTTTTGCGGCACCCAGTTCTTGTTTCGTTCAAACAGACCATGGCAAGCAGACTTTGGGACAAACAAGGAGAACTAAAATGAGGATCAATATCAGCGTGGCATTTTCGAGATGCCGAGAGCTAGTGTCCGAGACTGACTTCCACTCGACAGAGAGCTAGCGTCCGAGACTGACTTCAACTCGACAGAGAGCTAGCGTCCGAGACTAATTTGGACTTGACAGAGCTTCACGAGTCACGAATTGACAGCTTCATTAGACAGGTGAGCAAATGTACATAAAACAAATCAATGTTATAACGTTAGCTCGACATGATGAAATCTTATGAAATTCTTATGTTGATCTAGCTGCTAGTTTCGTATAACAAACGAACTAACACGTAGAATAACATCATAACTTTCAACACACATTTAAAGGCCGTTTAGTGTGATAACGTTATACCAAGTGGAACAGCGCTGCATTACCTCACAAGTTTAATTCGTCTAATAAACTGACCTGTGTGAGTAATCCAGCACTTGCGTGTAGTTCGATAGGATGAAATTTCCTTATTCCTTTATATCCGCGGGACTCGCGTGTGATGTCTCTTATTAGCAATCGCGACCTGCTTCATGCCACTGTAATGTTAAAAAACATGAGTGTTTTCACTCATCCATAAACATTATTAGATCCATCAGCTTGACAGCAAGTCCCATCATTCAGCTCGTCACTGTGTCATAAACATACGCCTTTGTTATTGTTGGAAACTTCGCCCTCTTGTGGCCAAAAAAGCTACATATTGTAGCTTTAATACTAACAGTTACTATTCTATTCTATTTGGATAAAAGCATCTGCTAAATGATTAACTTTATCAATGTGCATAATAAAAGTACATTAGCAAATGTTATCCAAAAACCTAATTGCATTCAGGAAAGCTATAATATAAATCAAGTGGAAACTTGTTAAAGGTGCTCTAAGCGATCCGGGGTGACGTCACTTCTTGTTGACGTTCGACTATTGTCAAAAAAAACGGAGAATAGCTAGACCCTCCCTCCTCCGCATCTCGTCTCCTCCCCCTCCCTTCCCTTCCTACCTGAATGTCGGACTGGAAGCCCTTCTGCCGGCGGAGTTCTCGCCATCTTTCGAATGCTTTACCGATGTAAATTCGGTACTTCGCGCGTTTTTTATCCTTTTCTCTCTTCTTTGTAAGTTGATCATCGGAACGTCGTCTCTTTGGTCGTGTGTCGGCCATTATTCAAACTTCCCTCTTGATGCTTCTCTCTCCTTCACACACCCCCTTCATGTGCACGCGCACTAACCCCCCAGACCCACCCTCAAATACTTCTTGCCAGTGATTGGCTGGAACACTGTTTGTTATGTTTCGTGGTGCAGGTAAGCCAAGTTTGTTTTTGTTGCCGTTTGTGGAGCCTGTGGTGTCTACAGAGACCACGTTTTTTTACAGTGTGTTCAGGGGACAGGCAGCTAGCGGATAGTGAGGAGATGTTTGTTGTATGTGACAAAAAATATTTTGGCCTGACATCACTTAGAGCAGTGGTTCCCAAACCTGTCCTGGCGACCCACCAACACTGCACGTTTTCTTTGTCTCCCTAATCAAACACACCTGATTCAACTCATCAGCTCATTATCACATGGGTTATGTGCTCGCCACACTGGTATATCAGACTTTTGCCGAATCCAGTCGGTAAGACAGCGATAACATATTTTTTAGACATGAAGGCTTTGAGTGTTGTCCTTTTCGTTATAAACCCGAGCAAAGAACATTTTAAATTGCTAAAAACAGACGCTATAGCTGATTCGAACGAGTGATGTTCCACGGTGGCATCCATCTTTTCACAGTTGCTGGCTGCGCTGTCGTCATCATGTAAAGCCCGCCCCAACGTTTCTGATTGGTGAAATGATCTTGAATGAGCTCTTTGCCAGACTAACTTTCAGAGCAAATCTAAATTTGCCGGAAGTTGTCTGGGTTTTCCCAGGCTATCACTGACTCCTAAGAGAGAGAAAGAGAAGTGAATTACTCTCTAATTTTAAATTTCATATTTAAAAGATCTTAGTTACCACAGATTAATGATAATGATAAAAATAATTATATCAATCTTCATACCAATTAATGTTCATAATACAATATTTGCATACTGTTCAAAGATTTGGAAAAAAATATATTTTGATGTTGTGGGAACAAAGGTTCTAGAAACACTCATGTCAATAAAGCCCATCTGAACTGAGAAAAAAAATAATGGAGAGAGATGCAAGAAATCTGATTAGAAATAACATTATTGACACGACTTTTCCTGACCATATATATATATAAGATTTAAAGCACACATTGTCATGTATGCAGCAGCACTACCTACCACCTGGATGCTCGCCCCTCTTTTCGCAATTGTTTTTCTGTCAGCCTATTCAATTCTTCCACTTCAATAATGGAGAACATAATCACTGCTAGGTTAACAGAAATACTGTCAGTTATTTAAGTCAATTATTATAATGGCCTCTCTGATATGTCTGACTATTAAAATGTCATATGTCTCAACCAACTTTATAAAACCATGTCAAAATGAAGAGACGTACACATAACATGTATTGTGGGTAACGTTAAACAGACTGACTGTGAGCACATGACAGTGAAAACATTAAGATTATTTTAACTGAATTAAAATGGAAAAACAATGAGTAATTAACAAGCTTTCAGAACGAGCATGCTACAGTTTATTGTGCTGTAAATAAGTCAACACAGGCTTATGCAACAGTTCCGTTAAATGAACGTGCTAACAATTCATTTTCCAGCATTAGAGGCTAATATATGATGGCTATGCATTCAAGACTGTTTAGCAAATCACCAGCACATTGGCAATGTTAACTTTCCAATGAAATGCATCACAATTGTTTTTAAAGTTAAACAAATAAAAATGGATTCGCGTTTGATACTCACACTCTGAATGTCATCCATCTTCGCTGGTCCTCTAATTCGGTAGGTGGCGTTGTCACTAAAAACATAACACCACATGTATACGGCGCCGGGTTATTTCTGTTTGATGCTCATTTTAGCAGATCTTTCTTGCCGTAAAGCAATTCGTTACATCGCGAGACCTGATGTTGCCCTTGAGGTAAACTAAAACATACCAAAAATTGATTTCAAAGTGAACTATCCCTTTAAGCAGGGCTTGATGTTTAGTTCAGTTCAGTTCAATTTTATTTATATAGCACATTTAAAAACAATCGTAATTGACCAAAGTGCTTCACAAGATCCAACAAAGAAACAAACAAATTATTATACAAACCATATCACCAAGTACAAAAAACGAAAATAACCCACAGGTCAAGATATCAGAGCTAGAATTGAAAGCCAAAGCATAATAATGCGTCTTAAGCAGGGACTTGAATATTTCAATAGTCTGCGCTTTTCTTGCATAAAGTGGCAGGCTATTCCAAATATTAGGAGTAGCCACTGCTTATGTTATGTATTATGGTTTAGAAGGAGCACCACAATACATAACAGTATCATCTGCATAAAAGTGAAAGTTAACATCTTGAATATCATAATCAAGACTATTTATGTAGATAGTAAATAAAAGAGGCCCCAACACAGATCCTTGAGGAACACCTTTAACAATCTCCAATAGTCCTGAATGTTTGCCTTCAGCCTGAACACACTAAGCGAGTGATAAGTTCTATCACTTAAATAATTTTGAACCAGAAAATAATATGATTTGATAAGCCAACACTCTCTAGTCTATGCAGCAATATTTCATGATCCACTGTGTCGAAGGCCTTTGCAAGTCAATAAAACGGGAAGCACTCGTGAGTCAGACACTGAGACTAGAACTCACTGGAGGGCACCGAAGGGAGATGGGCACCATATAATGAGGAGTTATCCATTTCCCCCTGGGAATTAACCATTTATTTCCTCAGAATTAAATGACTCCTCAAAGATCAGATGAGTACATAATTTTCTAAAAAATTAAATGCAGCCAAATATCAACCGGACAAATAAACACAGTCTGGATGAAAAAATTGAATGGTATATTAATACACACATTTAACTCCTCAAAGACTAGATGAGTGCATATTTAATTTTCTCAAAAACGAAATGCAGCCAAATATAAACCAGACAAGTAGAAACGGTCTAGCTGAAAGACTGAATATAGTGTATTAATATAGACCTCATATGATAATAAAGAATACAAAATTAGTTTTACTAATCAGTTTGATTAAAGGTTTCTCGCAACCTTTAGGATTTGCATCAAGATTAACGTCAAATTGTTAAATGAAATGAATAAAAAAAGGAAATGTTTAAAACGTATACATTTGATGACATCATGTTGGTGTGACTTGGTTTCAATAAATAAACATAATTTTGTTTGCTTGTTAAAGTAGATAGTGATACTTTATATATGTAAAGTAGATACTTTGTGTATGTTGAACTATAAGAAAACTCATCCACAAAGGGGAGTTTGCTCCCTTATTTGAGAATTCCCCCCTGTGTCATTGGCTCAAAGAAATTCAGAATAAGAACATAAGTGGTTAACATTATGTTTCACTATTGTTTTCTCAGACTCGAGATGCCAACTACTCAGGACAGCAAGCATTAGCAAAGAAGAACTCCAAAACGGCACGCACCCTGAATCATGTCGCCGTTGCTATTGGGCTTGTTGTCACTGCGTTGGTGATTTTCTACAAGGTTTTGTTTAATCAGTAACAACTAATAGAGCTGTCATGTTTGGATGCAGATTACAATTACAATTTGGTTCTCTGCATTTAAAATGTTATTTGCTCAATGAATGATTGTACTTAAAACATACGCCGATTATGGTATGTTTAAAACAATGTAAGCTTTGATTGGCCAATTAAATTATATCATGAAAAACAGTACTTTTTATACACTTGTCTGTCTGTTATGTTTTTCTTTATTATTGTGCATATTTTTTAAGAAACTGTTATTTAGAGGTAAGAGTGGGATTAGCAGCTCAAAATATATTTTTAATTCTATAATGTTACTAAAATTTAAATTTTTCTTAAACATTCTGTCCATTACATTACATATTATTTTTATATCCTCTATAAAATGGTTATGTTTGGGTTTGGGGGTAAGGTTAATGGATCTAAAACTTATTTATTTAGATTTATTTCACTTTTTTTGTTGTTGCTATGTAAATACCTAATGTTTACGTTAAAATGTTGTCAATACGTCCATATTGTACGTTCCAAATCTATGAAAACGTACAAAAATGTACATTTGTACCTGTAAATGTTACGTATTAATGAGACCAGGCTGAGGCCTTTCATCTGGAGCCAAGGCAGTGCTTCCTCAAAAGAATTGAATGAGAAGGAATCCACAGTGCAAAAATAAAACAATGGAAAAAATATGACATTAAAAAGTGTGTAAATCACTCATTTTCTAAAGTGACACTGTTTGACAGCGACACCAGTGGTTAAAGTTACAGCGGGTTGCGGCGTCTCTCTTGCCTCCCCAGCCCAATGAGTTTGAAAGTGTGGATGTGGGGGGTAATTGAGAATGAATGGGTAAAAGTCACAGGAGAGGACGCTGTTCCTCAGATTGTACTACCCATACTCCATGTGTTTATGGGTCTTCAAGATGACAGATCTTTTTAGAACCCCCCATTTAATTTAACAATGTGAGGATAAAATAATAAATGAAAAAATGACTTCAGTTATAACATTTTAGCAGAAGAGTTTTTCTATAACTCTACAAACCAAGATGTGCAACACAAGTTTCAACCACATCTGTGCAGGAAGTGATGCGTTTGGCAGTTTAACACCTACACCTGAGAATTTATAAGTGAATTTCGTCAGACAAGCAAACAACCAAAAATACCACAAAGATTGTTAGTTCCCACTGATCAACCAACTTCAACATACGTAAAAATGTTAGTCAAATACCCAAATCGGGATTTGATGAACAGGAACCTGACAGGAGGAACCAGAAACCAGATAAGGAAAGATTTTAAAAAGACGTTTAAAAAAAATCTCCATGTCTCCTGGTATTTTATTTTCCTGAACTCATGAAGAACAATCTGTAATTTCACTTTATTTTGATGGTCCCTTTAACACATTCTGTTGACTATAAGTAACGACGTTGCTCCTACATGTCTACTAACTCTCATTAGAGTGTTAGTAGAGTGTTAATAGACTGGTAGGGTTAGGGTTAGATTGTTGACATGTAGTTGCAAAATTACTTCTAGTCAGTAGAGTGTCTGTTGGAGGACCATCACAATAAAGTATTTGCAGATATTAAGCAGACAGTCTACTAATACTCCAATGAGAGTTAATTGACATAGTTGTAAAGTTACTTAGTCAATAGCACGTTCAAAAGGGACCATCAAAATAAAGTGTTACCCAAACGGAAAGTTACAGTCAACAGTTGATCTGAGCCCAAATTCTTGTCACTCCTCCCCTCACAGTACAACACAACCCAGCTACCAGTAACCAGAAGAACTTGACACAGTTAACAGATCGATCTTCACCTGACTACACACCACAGACAGATGTACAGATCTTTCTTGTTGCAGGAAAAAAACACAATCCAAGACAAACATGGATCCAAAAAAGTCTCCAATGGAAGAAGGGCAGCCTTTACATCCACTTCAGCAGAACCCTCCAGAATACTCCATTGGATTCGCTCCCTCTGAGAGTTATCCCAGCACTTCAGGTCAACCTGTGCAGCATTATGGAGCTCCACCAGCATCTGGCCAGTACACACAAGGGCCATATCCGGTGCAGACTGTGGTCACTGTGCAGCCTCCAGTTAATGTGTCCTTCACTCCACTGACCAATCCAGAGTCAGATTACCTGTGCTATTCCATCTTTACCCTGCTGTGCTGCTGCTTGCCTCTGGGATCCGCTGCTCTTGCTTACTCCATCACAGTACGTATTGATTCATACACCTCAACTCGCTTAGCACATTTACAAATGATAGGCCTATCTTCAAAATAAACAAATACTTGTTAAAATAATATAAGGACATATATTGTTTAATTGAAGTGTTTGTAGAACTCAAAGTGAAACAGACAAGACAGCCAAGGATCATATTTCATTGTTAAAATACTTCAAAAAGTCTTTCTTGTTTACATCCTGATCATTTAACGTGGATCAAGGTTGAATTCAAATCTCAAGCCGAGTTTGTTCAAAAGTAAAAAAAAAAAAACTCTCATAAGTCCTGCAACTGCAGCCTTCGTTACTAAAACTGAGGTTACTACTGGATGCCACCGGGGGGCGCAATGCCACTGTAACAAACACTGTCCTTCAGATCATGATGAGACGTTAAACTGAGGTTAGTTAAAGTAAAACATTTAAATTACATAAAAAACACATGCAATTTAATGTTTTATATTAGTGAAACTGGATATTCAGTGAAAATAAGTAAGGGGCAGTGACAGTATGAGAATGATTTGATGCCCACCCTGTCATCACAAAGGGTTTTGTCTGTATCAGCTGAGCAGAAATAAATGTGTTTTTGTAAATTCCCCACTTGAGGCAAGGCAGTTGAGTCACCACATGTGAATAGGGGTGAAAATGCCACCAATTGATTAATCACAGTAAGACAATTGTTTTCAGAAAGTTTCAAATGAGGCTTAAAATATCCACTGCATTAGAACAGAAACATGAACATTAAATAAAGCTAGTTTTTTGTTTTCCATTAATCAGAATGCCTTAAAAGGAGATTCGGTAACACTTTATATTACGACCCGCAAACAACTGTGTAAGTAAACCGATATTACAGTGTACGTTTCTGTAATTATAGTGTACTTCCGTGTAGGTATAAGGGAACAATATGTTACGTTTTGGGTAATAAAGGGGTAACAAGCAGATATATAAGCAAATTATTTATAATGTAATTATTTTAAAACTAACAGGTATTCTGTTAATATATTCCAGGCAAAAATTTTACGTCTGTTGTAGGCTATATAAAAGTTTTTATCACATTTCTGGCAAAATATGTTCTTGTGCAATGTTACAGGGTAATTTTGACATCTGTGGTTTGCAAATTAAATGTACAGTATATATATATATATATATATATATATATATATATATATATACATGGCTGTATGTAAGCACAGTATGATAAAAACTTAATTTATTGGCTTTTCTACTAAACTAGGCTACTTAACGTTAAGCAAAAAAAAAAAATTTAGAACGTAGCCTACCATGTAGTAGCCTACTTAGTGCTTACCTTATCACATTGTATTGCAATGACACTTAAATGTGAGGGAAAATATACTGTGTAATTAAAAAGGTTTTTTTTTTTTTTTTCATAATAAGAGTACCGTTCTCTGAAATTACTGTGCAAATAGTGTTGTTTCGTATTGTTACATAGTGTTTGTTACCCGTTTCATCTGTGTATTTACAGGGTAAGTGTGACTCCTGCGGGCTGTAAATTAAAGTGGCGCTTGTTACCCCTTTATTACCCAAAACTTAACATATTGTTCCCTTATACCTTCACGGAAGTACACTATAATTACAGAAACGTACACCGTAATTTTGGTTTACTTACGCGGTAGTTTGCGGGTCGTAATATAAAGTGTTACCGGAGATTCAATTTAAATGTCTTATCAGCTATTCACTCAATAGTATATTTAGGGTCCAAAAAATAACTCTGTATTTTTAACTTTATGCTCCAATAGGTGTCATACGATTCACATCAAACTTTCTCAACATGATTCTAATATATTGAAGATGCTAAATTGCGAATGGGTATCTTAAACGGTGTTAAAGGGATTAAAGGAATGTCAAAAAGGGAAACTGGAAGTGTCTTATATCTTCTAAATAATAGAGTATATACCATTTATTCCTATATAAAATTATACAAATAAAAAGTTTTAAAAAAACATATTTGATATAATATATATTTTTTTATAATTAATGTTAAAAATAGTTAAAAATATGCAGATTTCATGCTTTCCAGTTTAAATAAATAAAATGTAATATACACAGTATAACCACTTGATCATGCCTATTAAACAGGGTTAAGAAAATTGCTGAGAAAAGTGTTAACTAATCAGTCTTATCCTTTGATTTCACTCTGCCTCTGTGTGTGTGTGTGTGTGTGTGCTGTGTGGTTTTGCCTAATCATTAAAAGACCTATGTCATTGGTCACTTTCAAATGAGTGTGAAGTTATCATTTGCAGCTCAAAATTATGACATGAAATTCCTCTCAATTTAATTGATGTTTTATTAACAAGGTTCGGGAGGAACACGGTCTAATGATCAAACAATCAAGTCATTCCAACCAGCTGTCAGCAATCAGTAATCAACAGGTCCACTCAATCAGCATGAGTAAAGCCTATAAATATACACAGTCGACTCACCCATATTTCTCTACAGTTTTCACCATCCCTCCATCACCCCATCTCCTCACACTTAGTTATCTTCCTAAACAGAGTTACGTGGGGAGTACTCTGGGTTCGGGCCCAATTTCCGAGCTCGGAGCCCTCACCCCGGACAGCACGCCAAATACGCATAACCACTTACTCTCTGATCATTCGTAAGTGTGAACTCGTGAAATGATCTCATGGATGTGGCTGTTGTGGTTCATGGTCGCTGCAGTAAATGTGGGATATTCAAAAGATTTTCATATAGTTACTTTAGATTTACCCACTTTAACTGCACATTGCCCACCATGCACAGTTGTTCTAAAGCCACCGGGTGGCTGTGGCACTGTGGCTTGGGCCTGTCATCGCTGCTTGCAGCTATATTTATTATCTTGGTTTTAGTTAATTTTATTATCTTGGCCAGTTGATCTATTTGTAGAAACTTTTAAAAACAGATTTAATGATAGCAAAATCTAGTGGAAATGCTATAATGCACACCAATCACTGATGTTTAAAAACTATGTGATATGTTTTGTGATTATTATTTTTTTACGGCCAGTTTAAATCAAATACTCAATAATATATTTGGTTTCATATTTTATTCTTAGTCGTTCACTGTTAGAGTTGCTTTTGTGTTCTATACCAATATTTGTTTGGACACCAACCAATAGCAAGCAGAAACTCCAGAATGGCTCGCATCCTTAACCATGTCAGTGTTGCTATAGGCCTTCTCTTCTGGCTGATCCCTGTCATCATATTTATCATTCGTGCTGCCATTCGATTTTAAAACTCCATAACTAGACCATAAGTGTAAGGAATAGACCTTATTCAGACCAGCGCCATGACAGGTATGAAAGTGAGGCTGTGAGGGATAGACTTACTGTGTTTTCAATGGGATCCGCTGTAAAAAGCTGTATAAAGCTCCTAGATCACTTATAATTTTAAACAGATCATATTATCTGGATTATTTGGTCTACTGGAATTTCTCAGAAACATATTTTTGCATGGTTTCGTCAGCAGAACAATCCACAAACACATTTAATAGCATACAACCCACTGAAGAGATGGAGGTCTATCCCTCACAGCCTCGCTTTCATTCCTGTTAAAAATCAAAGATGGCGCTACTGTGAATAAGGTCTATAGTATGGTAGGACAAAAGAAAGTTATACAAACCTGAACAAATTATGTTTTGAATACACAGGCATTTGGTGATCTGCCTAAATGTTAGTGTTTCTCAAGTTATTAGTACAAGAGCTGTAAGACTCCAAATGCGTGAGGAGCTCAATCTATAGGGCCAGTGAAGAATGATTTGTATATTTCATGCAACTCATCTGCCATATTATTATTTACAAAATTAAAAAATAAAATATATTTTTAAAGTTTATTATTGTATTTTTAAAACAACGAAAGCTTTGACTGAAAATGTGTAATCAATTAAAACATTTGTTTTTCTTCTTATCTTTGTCATATCATAAAACTTTGGAAATCAATAATAAATGTATTTAACATTATGAGTCTGATGTCGTATTTTATCAAACTTTAAAAAGTATCTGAAGTTTTCCACACTTACATTTTCTACTGTCTTTAGTTCAGTTTTATATTTTTCTTCCACTTCACGTTCTTATTACAATTATAAACTTTTTAAATTGTGGCACTCTTGATAATAAAGGTGCATCCGTCTGTCTGTCTGACATATAAACTTTAATATTAACCAAATATTTGTTCACAAAAAGCAGAATGTACAAGTTAAGGTACCAAAATTTCAAACAATAGATTTGCCCAACAGAGTCAACTCCGATTTTTCGACTCCACTGGGTGTGGGGGGTTGCACAGGTGGGGGAAATACCCTAAATGAATGAATGGCTCACACACTGTGTCCCAATTCAAAGGCTGCATCCTTCGAAGGTCAGACTGAGCGCTATTAAATGGGACGGTCTAGCCTAAGGAGGACTGTTCTTTTCGCCTAGCAACTGTAACAGCTGCCGTTGATGAGTGACAGTAACATTTGCACTAGACTTTTTTTAAAGTTATATTAAACTGTCTAAAACTAAAACATGGTTCATAAACTGTATAAATATGTTTAACATGGTCCATTTCTGTATATACATAATCACATCTTAAGATATGTCAACATTTGAATCGCTTTAAAGTTTTTTATTATTATTTTTACGTCATTAGATATTTGAGTAAGTTAAAACCCAATACTTGCATTCAAAAGTGTACTACTTAATAATAAAAAAATCCTGTTGTCACTGGCGCACTGCGGCAAGGCCGCAAAGGATCCATCTGTTGTATCCTTCATTTCACGGGAAATGAAGGACGCATATGGAGGCCTGTTTGTTAAATCAAAACAGGGGCAGCAAAAATAATGCAAGATTACCGCCGTTATTACACACTAAATGTAGGCTTTTTCCCGACACAAAGCCTAAAACTCCCTTTATTAAAACAACAGACTTAGCGTGACTGGACAAATTAGTCCAGTTAAGATTACATTAACTTGAAATTATAAGTATCACCTTGTTTCCTAGTTGTTACCAATACCTGCTAAAACTGCTGGAAAAGAGAGTTCAAGATAATATCTAGCATAAATACAACCCCATTTCTAGAAAAGTTGGGACATTATGTAAAATGCAATAAAATCAAGAATCTGTGATTTGTTCATTCTCCGTCATGCTACTGTGTTAAATACAGCCACATGGGCTCAGGATTACTGTAGAAAACCGTTTCCACTTAACACAGTCTGACTCTGCATCAAATGCAACTTGAATCTTTGTTACGCAAAGAGAAAGCTATACATCTGTTCAATGCAGAGATGCTGCTGAGTTCTCTGGGCCTGAGCTCATCTCAGATGGTCTAAAAGACAAATGGAAATCTGTGCTGTGGTCAGATGAGTCCACATTTCAGCATGTTTTTTAAAAAAAAAACTCATCCACGTTCTCAGTCCCAAAGACTAAAGGAACCATTCATACTTTCTTTAGCAACTGGTGCAAAAGCAAACATCTGTCAGGGTGCATCAGCACAAACAGCATGGGTGACTTGTATGTGTATGAAAGTACCATTGATGTAGAGGCATATATTGGGATTGTACAAAGACTGCCATCAAGATGACATCATTTCTGGGAAGCAAGACAATGCCAGGCCTCATTCTGCACATAAAATGGTGGTTTAGACATGTGCTTGACTGCCTGACTGCAGTCCAGATCTGTCTCTTTTTGAAAATGTATGACCCATCATGAAAAGGAGAATCGGACAATGACGACCACGGACTGTTGAGCAGATGTCTTGTATCAGGTGAGATTAGGCAAAAATTCCACATGAAAAATGACAACAATTAGTGTCCTCAATTCCCCCCAAAAAAGCCCATCACAAAGATGTGGCACAGTAAACTTGCCTCTGTCCCAACTTTTTTGGAGTCTTTTACAGCCATAATAATAATAATAATAATAATAAAAAAATATACACAGACACAAAAATTTCCAAAATTTTCTGGAAATAGGGTTGTACATAAAGTACTTAAAAAAAAAAGAAAAGAAAAGATGAATACTTTAATTATTATAAACGCAAATAACCAGTGCAAACCAAATTAATATTTATTGTATTACTAAAACGTTTATGAAACTACAAAGCTGGCAGGTCCTGGCACGGAGGTAAGGATATGTAGGCTATAATTATTACAATGCAAAGTTACAGCTGTTTTTTTTCTTTTTTCTAAAGTAAGCTACATGATTTAGAATAAAAGTAGGCTAAATTACGTTTTTCTGCGACATCTTCAGGCTAGCTCTCTGATGCACGGTGTAGGTATATTTGGTTCACTCCAGTCCATACTGATATAGTGCACTCAACTCAACTCAATGGATTAGTGAAGGTGAGTGCGCGACTTCAGATATAGCCTACCCTACAGCAACGACTCGCCTCCCATCACTGCTTAGTGATTCAATCCTGAAATCCAACTATCTTTCCTTTTGTAACAAGTTCACATGTTCACCACACGAGGTCATCGTGACGTTCGTCCTAATATAAAAAATAAAATAACGCAAATTGTGTTCTCTTTCAACCATATAAGACCAAACGCGTTAATAAGAAAATATGGACCACCAATTTTTTTTAGTTTGTATGTTTAATCTGATATTTTTACGCTGTATGTGCTGCTGGGCACCCCCGCCCACCGTGCCTCTCTCTGCGCAGTCTCTCTACAGCACGCGCCGACTCTCACGTATCTGCATCCGCTCGCCACTGTCAAGGTCACGTGCTTCTGCGTGCGGAATTCCACCACACTTAATTTCCTCATCCTGACGATACATTCATGCACGCTCATTTCTGATTTTTCATAGAGACTAGGACGTTCACCATAATATCCAATAGGAGGCAATGAGGTTTATGTTAAACAAATATTTATCCCAAATATGTGAGCACCAAAATCCCAGCAAAAAAAAAAAAAAAAAAAAAAAATCTATTTTTTTTGTTAGATCGTTGAAAACAAACTGCATGGTTTTATTTTTGTCAAGTTAGTCAAAGTATGTGATTTATTCCTGGTCACGACTGTAAGCAGAGTGAAACTGAATAGTATCTATCTATCATTTGTATCTAAAAGTTCAAGTTCACATTTATTTCTTATTTCTATAGCACATTTAAAACAACCTTGGTAGACCAAATTGCTGTAGGCCAGTCATATCAAAGATATTTACATTATTTAACCAAACATAAACGTATGGTCTACATTTAATTTAGCAATGCTTTGAAAGATATGAATCAACAAGTTAGTATTACACAAGTTGTTATTATTATTATTGAGCATAAAGCATGATCTTTAATAGGCTACTGCATCTGTATCATGACTGTATCATCTGTCTCTCCTTTTACTGAGCTTTCAGAGGAGAAAACGTCAATTAAATGCCATCTTGTGAAAGTAACATCGTGTGATGGTCAGATAATACAATTCTGAATGGAGCATATTATGCATTTTTTATTTAGCGTTTTATTTCGCATATTGGAAGTCTATCAGATCTATACATCTCCGAATTGGTTGTTACAGGCATGCTATATATATCCGCTCTATGTCCTTGTATAATATCGTTTTACCCAGTCTCCCATTAGCATTTCCATAACGTTCGTGATATATAGCTCGTATACGCTTCTTTAAAATGATCATACGAACACGGCGTGACGTCAGGTTGCCATGGCGACCAGCCTCGGTGGCACGTGTCTGGTATAAAATGGTGCGGCATTACGCGGAAACTGAGTAGAAGCCGCTGCAGCATCACTGAAGGAGGTGAGTTCTTCCTCATAGGCCTACATCATTATTGGGGCAAAATATTTAATTGTGAAATGTCTTACACTTGTTAAACTTTTTCAAGATGACGTTTAGCTTTTCAGGATGTTGTTTACTGCGTTTGGGCTTGTACAAAAGCGGTTACATAATCCTTCAGTTTCTGCGTGATGCACGAATATAGGAGGCCGGAGGCGTGGTTCATTCATCCATTTTATCCGACATTATGCACATATTCCGGAGTTTTATTACAAAATATAAAAAATACATTTCATTCATATGAAATTTTAGGATCTTTTATTGCAAATAAATGTTGATGAATGAAGCAGCGTGACGTGCTTGCGCTCGCGATGGTCTCATTGCGTCATATCATTCCAGAATGTACCATCTGCTAAAGATGCTGCGAAATAGGGGGAGGAAATATAAATGAATGCGTTTTTTCTTCTCGAAACTCGAAACGCGACTGTGTCGTCGTGCGAGTGCATTTTTTGGAGATCTTATTTGAGTCAAGAGTTAGTTATATTTATTCAACATAATGATATTGACAAATAATTAATGAAGATGGAAACGCACTCCCCCTTTTTTAACATAAAAGTAATTGTTTGCGCTCTAATGCATATAAAAGCAGATAAATAGAAATGATGTCCGACCCAAAGGACATCACTCGCATCATGAAGGTTACATGAGCCGTCAAGGTCAAATATGATATAACGCTTTGCGATTAATCAACATGTCTTTCTCATAATAGATGCGTTGTGAATGCTTTATACGAGAATATAAATATGCCAGGGCTTCTGCCTGTATTTTAATGTAAATATGGACAGGACACAGTTGACACGGTGAGAATCATGGGAGATTTTCTCCCTCATGTACGTGACTGGAGTCGTGTTTCCATGCTGCAGTGGCGAACATGACTCAGATCTGAAAACCTATCATGAGCAATACTGAACTTCACTATTAGCTTTTATAGTCATTTCCTGTACATATTCTGATGAGTAAAACCCATTAAACCAGTCTACGGTGGTTTGCTAGTTTCAGCTGGTTTAAGGTGATTTCCCAGCTGTTAAACCAACCAATAGACCCATCTGACTAGGTTTAGGCTGGTTTAAGATGTGTTTCAGTAAGTTATGCATTTTATTCACTATTATGCTGTGATCATTTATCATAAATTATGTTACTCATTATGCTCGTGCAATTCGAAGACTGTAGGATGAAATATATTATGCGAGGAAATGACATGCAGGCGGAGTCTCCATCCCTCCTTATTGACCTACTGCAGTCTGACTCTGCAGTTGCCATTGGCAACAAGAATGGCCTTCAGCTGGCAATTTAAGTGTCACTTATAGTGGATGTTGCCTTATACCAGGCAAATTTGGGTGTTCATACTAGGCTGTAATGTGAAAAAGAAGCCTATAGAAATTTGATTGGGCATATGATGGCCCATTGCGCTAATTTATTCATCATGACATCACAAGTGGCATTGATGTTCATTGGTTTGACACTTGTGTCTGCCTCATCTAAATTGTCCAGATGGCACACAGCTCAGACTAATGTACAATGAGCAATGATTTAACAATAAAATCTTGATTTGTGCATGGTCATACAATGACTAGTCTAAAATAGTTTTAGAAAATGGCATTCTGCATGTTTAAAGCTACACTGTGTGATTTTTACCCCCATCTAGCGGTGAAAAGGTATATGACCATCCAGTGAATATTAGTTTCTGTTCCTCTCAATTCCGATTTCGTTTTAACTCCTACGGTGGCCAATGTAGTCCAAGATTAACATGGCTTCCAGTTCAACCTCCTCGACACGGTGCCATTGAGTGTTAAAACGCGAAAGGCGAAGCTTGATGTCCCTCTTTGGCTAATGTACTTTCAAGATGGTGGGGCAACATGGCGGCCGACATTAGAACCCCTCACCCGTATGTATTTTCAATGGCATATTATACACTCACGAGAATACTTTATTACTTGAACGAAGTAAATATACATTAATGAGCACATATATTTTTGAAAGAACTAAGTGTTTTTAGCTAAGAATAAACTAAAAAAGTTACACAGTGTAGCTTTAATATTACAGGAATGCGCTACTGTACAGTCATGCAGACTGTGCATTGGTTGCTTTTTTCCTCTAGGGTTTTACAGGCTCTAATTAGCACCCTTGGAGTTTACAGTATAAATACCATTCCTTCTCAAACATGTCCTAAAAAACAGAGAAAAAAAAATGGAAGTGGGTTGCAGTGTGGGGTAATTGAATTTTCTTACATCATACCAATTGCTACTAAAGCCAAATGTGACCATTGGCTCACAAATAATGGTCCTAATGTTAGACATTTATGGACTAGTTAAAGTACTTTAACTCTGTTCTCTGAAAACATGTTTTCCTCTGCTGCTATTGTCTGGCTGGAATGACACAGCACTTCCTCAGGATGCCTTATAGGCACACCACCAGGAGTACAATACTGCTCTACTCAATATCTTAATATTGGTCATTTTAATAATAAAAACGAGGGCCCAAAACCCTTTTCTTTTGTCATTAGTTGCTTGCTATTTTTTCTGAAGTGACATTTAGAAGTTCCTGTTTCATTATATGTGCCACACAGCATTAGAATTTTCCACTTAAATGACTATGTGTCCCAGGAAAACTGTCCTGGTTACACTTGTCCCTGTGTCCTTGTTCTGTCGCACAGGGCTTTTTTGGTCAGAGAAAATGGCCACATGCTGGGTCAGAGTAAATGCTGTCCTCTTGTTCCTACGAGAGAAGGTGTGGCAGTGTGGTTAGTCAAGACGTGCTTCCTACTGCATTGAGCAATCCTGTCAAATAGAGCAAAATGAATACAGAGAGAGACTAAAACAACATAATAAAAGACACTTATAAATAAACAATACATTTAATATTGTAATAATCACAGTAATGACTATAAACAATTATTCAGTCAAATAACATTTATTGTAGGCCTTTTATGGTAGGTAAGTGCATTATGGGTACTTTAGTTCTACACCATGAATTAAATTAAACACATTTTTAAACAAAAAAGTTGTAGCTGATTTACGGCTTCTACAAAAGCTAATGCCTTTGCTTAAAGTCGTAATGTTACAGAAGTAGGGACAGATCTTTTCCTCCATATTGTGACAGTGAAACAAATTATCGAAAGAGGAAAAAAAGTAGGGCAGGTTTTCAGTTGATATCAAGAAAAAGGTGGGGTTTAAACGGACTAAATGATTGCAGAAGTCCGGCATACATTACCAGAGAGTTTGTTTCACAGAATGATCGAGTTACATAAATAAAACTCGTAGGTAAATAAAAAAAATACAAATTAAACGATCCCAATAACCATTCCCAATAACGGTGCATTCACACTGGGGCGTCAACGTCGATGCTTGATGGAGGGCGTGTGAAGCTTGGTGCTGACGTGACTGTCATGGTGACAACAGCCATTTTACATTACTTTTCCGGTGTTGCATTTGCATAGGCGTTTTAATTGGCTGACGCCTGTGTTGGCGATTCTGCCGAAAGCAACGGAATTCAGTTCGGCAACACATGACGTCGCCCATTCAAAGTAAATAAGAAACGTTAACGCAGACGCTCATGTGTGAATGCACTGTTAGATCAATAACATCCATTTATAAAAGAGATAGGGTGAATTTCCATTTCATTCCAACTTATATATCAAGCTTATAGAAGGTCTGTCTTATAGATTTATACATTTTTCTATGTTGAAAATGAATGGGATATTTACTTGACTGATGTGGTCTGGTGATGTGTGATCACAGGTGTGTGCACAGGGTATTTATCCAATCATATTATGTAGCCAGAATGAATAATTATTAGATAATTTGCATTTAATGTTTAGCATCATGTTACACATGATATGCACGTGACAGCGTTGGTAGGACTGAGAGACTCTAAACAGAACAGTGGGGGAATTGAATGTAGGGTCAGTTCAGAGGTGGGTGTGTCATTTGATCCAGGTCTAATTGGAGACAGCAGGCTGTTGGCAGGAAACCAGTTTTCATCATTGACTCTGTTCCTCTGTTCTTTTTGTCATTCAAGTTTTCTAAGAAGACAAAACAGGGTTATACTCATCTATTGACAAAAATACATAGTGACACAATTTGCTGTGAATCAAATGAATCACACAACCAATCACCAAAATCAATCACTAAAATCAAAAATACAAAGAAAAGAAGTCAGAGAAGAGGAAGGGAAACCAAAGAAGCCGACATGGACATTGTTTTCCTGCACTGAATGACCTTGTCAACGTCATGTGATCAGTCTCAGTCTGGAATTTAATCAGATCATTTGACTTTGATTAATTTATGGATGATTTCTTTGCTTGACCTCCATGCATGGGTCTAAAAGATTAATTTCTGAATTAAGCAAAGGCCACTTTGTCAAATAGTATAAAGTATTTCTGCACCAGCAGCACTTGCATACTAAATGCACCATTTTAACTTGAGGCTGAATCTGCTAGTCGGTTTGTCATTTTTAGTGCAGTGCATTCTGGGAGTCCTTAACCGCATTGAATAGGGGACTTGGATTAGGATTACTCAGGCCGGTCAGGTGCAGTACATGGTTCACACACACATGGGCAGATTAGGAGATTACAGGGATGTCTTCAGTTTCACACAGCCAGATGCAAGGACGCTCTGTCTTTATGCATGCTAATAGACTGACTGAGCTTTCATCATCACTAACATCAGCACATTTCTTGAATATGTAACATTTCAATTGTATTTTAGCTAGTAGCCTACTTTTCCTATTTTTATCACTGTAGATGGAATAGAGACCTAATCTAGATGTGACTATAATACACTGAAGAATCAAATAAATACTTTTAATAGTGATTTTATATACATATATATATATATATATATATATTTAAACAGAATATTATGCAAGCTTTTAAGACTGACATTTACATGGACATTGGCATCAAAATAAGTCACCCTATTCCTTTTTTTTATTTTTATTTTTTTATTCATTTTTTATTCTTTTTTTTTTAATTCCTAGATAGATATCAGCCCTTGTCTTATTTCACAGCGAGATAAATGACCTGATTTCGTCCAGTCTGGCGATGTGGGGCATTGGTTGTGGTGCATTAACTCACATTTGAGTTTAGGGTCAGTGCTCATCTTGTACAGCCAGCGTTACACAAACAAGGAAACATCAGTGTTTTACACTAACTGAACTGAGTTTGATCCATCTGAGTGAGATGGTTTCAGGCAATTGGCCAGATGTTCACTTTAGGTTGATCGGTCAAGGTGTCGCTTTGATTGGTTGCTGTATTCTGAGCCTGTGGGGGATTTTTCAGTTTTCATGGAAAATGCCATTGCCGTTGGGAAATGTGCTCGCTAGTGAATGACTTTCCCAGGCAGTTCTCCTCTATAGAAGCTGCTGCTGTAGTGTCCATCTCAAGATCTCAACCTCATGATCTCATGGACATTTGTCCCTTTGGATTTAGCAATGAAACTTTACATGCACGGAACAGCATTTGTATTATTCTTCCGCATTTATACTATGCAAAAACGTCAATTTTCCAACTTATGCAATTTAGGATGGATTGATTTTATATCCATTGCAAACCGTAACAGTTCATGTGAACCATATCGCAGACCCAGACTGTCTTTTCAAGTAGACCGTGAAGGTCATTTGTGGCCATTTCAATGGTGCACAGAGACAGACATCAGAAGGGTAGATGAGGTCAAATCAATGGTGTCTATGGAAACCCTGTTCATTAATGACAGTGTGCATGGTTGTGTACTACTTGATGCACTACTAGCCAGCATGTGTCTTGATGAAAGTATAAACATATGGACTCAAAACAAACCATAGCTCACTAAAACCCAACAGATCAGACATTTTACTATCCACATCTATGGGCTTTTAGAGAGCTATATTTTGTCCTGGGTATATACAGTAGACATAATATATCTTAAAACGTCAAACAAAGTGTAATGCCAAAATTAATTTCTCTGGAGTTATTTTGTAAACAGGCATATAGTGTTTAAAATACAGCAATAAAGTCAATCATTGGAATGTTACTTAACGTCTAGCTGTAAAAACAGTGACGACAGAAATCAACTTATTCTAAACATTTCTAAAGTACAGACCGTTACAGATTTAGATTTCCAGTTTGTGTGAAAAGGCACAACTAAATCAACTGAAAATCACTTATATTTTTATCTGCATTTAAATTTGTTAACTTTTTCTTTTTCATTATATTTTAAATGAGTGAATCACATTCACATCATATGCAAATATATCCATTCCCTGTTGCGTTTAACTCCTCCTCATCCCTTTTTGCTTAACAGTGATTCTCCATATATGGCATGATGTAAAAATATTTGACTCTGGTCCAATTGTCAGGCTCAGATTACATAAAACCCATCCTCACACACCGTGCCATGCTTTTCACTCTAATAATTGAGAAAACTGCAAAGGATGTCAGGCATGTGACAACTTGCTGCATTTTGAAACCCACAGTGAAGATTGTTTGGCAATGCATGTACATTCCCCCTTCCACCGCACTGCCAATATTTCAGCAGATTTCTGAACTTCCTGTGTGCATATGAGGAAGTTTAAGGACAAATTGTGTGCATGACTTACCACCCCTTGTTCTGAATGGAAAAGGGAGAATAAAAGACGTGTCAAAACACAATGGACCTTCTGCTCCACCAGGCTAATAAAGTATGCAGGTCCAGTGAGCACGAGGTTTGGAAACTTCCCAGACAGAATGCTAATGGACCCGAAAACAATACAAACTAGACAACAGTTCATGCCTCCACCCACTATCCAGAACACCACACTGACTCAGAAAAAAAGTTCACGAATCCCACGAGCATGTTTAGACAGACCACTAAGCTGCTAATAAGGATGGCCGGTACACTCCTAAAATGAAGATAAAATGTGCAAACAGTTTGTCGCTGGGACAGTACCCTAAAAAGGACATCTTTGAACCTTTTTTACTCCTACTACTTTTAAGGCACTAATAGGCATATTTTAGTCATAAATAAGGTACAAAGTTGTACAATATATGATTAAAATCTTATATTAAGGAAATCAAATATCAGAGTAATGCTATAAATCATGAAATAGTTAAATTAGTTCAAGTTATTGTTTCATTAAAATACTGTATTTACAAATTAAATGTACTCCATCTTATTTTATTATTTTCTCTTTATATGTGGAAGTTGATTGGCACAAATCACAAGATTAGACTATTCAAAACGAATGACAATTCAGTACCAAAACAGCCTGACAGAGAAGTGTAAAGTTGATGCCGTTGTTCTAAAAGCCTCCTTTTGTTTTTGTCTTCTCTTATTTCAGGTTCAAAACCACAATCCACACTCTTGCAATAATGTCTGAGCTTTGCGTTGGAATCAATGGGTAAGTTCACTGATCTGATATATGACATTTGTAGGCTTTAACATATGACATTCAACATGACAAAATATTAAGCATATAAATGCAAAATTTTGATAGCATTATATTAAATATACTTGGAATTTTCTCAAAAAACTACTTTCACACCTTTTACGAACCTCATTGGCACTTCACTTGGGACACTGCTTTAAGGCCGGAGACTGCAAGGAAGCTCACTAGGTTTTGGAACAGAGTTAATAATCCCATAAACAGAGATTGTAAAAATGCAGATAAACAGAGAGAGAGAGCAAATGGCCTGATTCAGAATGATTACAAGGACAGGATTACCCAGAATGAGCTTAACGTATCCATCCACTGAAGCACACACACTCACATCTGCTGTATAGTCTTACCAGTCAGATTTCAACTGACAAACATGAATTATTCCTCTTACCTTTCATATGTTGATATATTTAAATAAAGCCATGTAGATATTACCATGGTTTTAATAACATGATATTCCCTTGTTTCTTCTAATAAATCACACAGTCCTTCAGTGGTATGTTCCATCATGTTTCCCGCGGACAGACAGATGCAGAAGAATCTGAAAATAACAGATACAAGACGGATTGTGTGATTATTATGACACATCTTAAATAACTCTGCTCTCTGTTTGTGTAGATTTGGCCGCATTGGCCGTCTGGTCCTCAGGGCCTGCCTGCAGAAGGGAATTAAAGTCACCGCCATCAACGACCCCTTCATTGACCTGCAGTACATGGTGAGATTCGCTGAAGCACAAATGATCGGCATTGTGTTAAGCATAAGCCAAGTTAAACAAACATAGACCAGCATGTAGTGTTTTTTTAGAGTGAGATTTGAGATGCTTTCAAACATGCAGCTTTTGCTATGAATTTAATGGGATTTTTTTTTAGCATCTATTCTTAAAGCTACCATGAAATTGGACTTATGTCAATTTTTTTAAGTATATACCTGGTCTTATTGTGCATATTTTATTGGTGCAGAAAAAAATATGTAATGTATAAAAATATTAATATATTGATCAAATAATTTCTGCCTCTGAAATGATTTTCGGAAGATGTCACAAACCCCTCTTGTTTTTCTACCCATTTTCATAATCGAGTTAATTCCCAGTAGACAAAATTAATTCCCAAAATGCATTTTTCCTATTGTATATCCGGTTAAACATGGAAGTACTTTAGATTACAATGTACACCGTTCAAATGTTTTGGGTCAAGAAGATTATCTTTAAATAATATAATACTTTTATTCAGCAAGGATGCGTTAAATTGATCAAAAGGGACAGTATAGACATTTATAATGTTGCAAAAGATTTGTATTTCAAATAAAAACTTTCTGTTCATCAAAGTATCCTGAAAAAAAATCATGGTTTCCATAAATATTAAGCTGCAACTGTTTTCAACATTTGATGCTGAAACTACAGCTTTGATCACAGGAATAAATTGAGTGTATTAGCAAAAATCTGTAAATATTATTAATTTTCGTAAGTGAAGAATATACCTTTTGGGTTATGCTTAGCTCAAAAAAAATAAATGTGCTCTTTGTGAGTCCTTACTCTATTAAATGAATCCTAATCCAGTAATCTTCAACAACTTCAAAAGTCAAGAAAATTAATAAATCTTGCCCTACAGGTCTACATGTTCAAGTATGACTCCACTCACGGCCGTTACAAGGGAGAAGTGCACCATGAGGATGGAAAACTGATCGTTGATGGTCAGTCCATCTCTGTATTCCAGTGGTAAGTTTTATTAGTCTTATATATCATAGTCGCCCTTCAGGAATGTAAGGATATAACTACAAGCTTGACACATAGACAGCAAATATGTTGTAGTTCAGAGTAAATACTGTCATATTAGGAAGCTTAGGCAATGTACATCATACAGCATACTGGATAGTATTAAAAAATATTATTAACAGTATGGAGTAATACACCAATAAAAGTTTCAAACATTGCATGTTTAAATTTATTGCATAGTCTCTAGTTATCATCTCAGAAAAAACATGGTTATTTTGCATTTTTAATCCAATTTTTAAACAAAATTTTCAGCTAATATGGTATTCATCACACTGGAAGTAGTGCATTGTGGGATAACAGTACTGTTTCGGCAACTCGTAACTCGTGTTTATTTTATGCATACAAACAAAATAGTATCCATACTGCAGAAATAGTACAAAGAGCATGATAGTATGCTATTTCAAGCATATTCTGTAGTGTTGTGCTAATTCTCTGTCTTATTTGCACTTAGCATGAAGCCTGCTGAGATCCCATGGGGTGATGCTGGTGCCCTGTATGTAGTTGAGTCTACCGGAGTCTTCCTCAGCATTGAGAAGGCCTCAGTAAGTGGCCAGTAAATAATGATAATATATAGCATCAAATGTTATTATAATACTGATATTTTCTGAAATTCGTTCCCCATAGCTTCACATCCAGGGCGGCGCCAAACGCGTGGTTGTGTCCGCCCCATCACCTGATGCTCCTATGTTTGTGATGGGAGTCAACCAAGACAAGTATGACCCCTCCAGTATGACCATTGTCAGGTAAGCAAACTAAGTACTATGCATGTAAATTAGTTATTTAATGCATGCATGTTTAAGTTAATGACCTCATTTCTGTTTTGGTGCAACATTAGCAAATAACAAAAGTAACAAGTGTGTTTTTCTTGTTGAAAACATCACAGCAATGCATCCTGCACCACTAACTGCTTGGCTCCCCTGGCTAAAGTTATTAATGACAACTTTGGTATTGAGGAGGCCCTCATGGTAAGTCGATGCCTGGCGTGACGTGAGTCCTTCTTTGAGTTGACATGAAACAGAAGTTGTGATAGTCTTTTCTTCCCTTTTGTGACTTCTATAATCGAGTGAAACAGCATTTTGAATTTAATTTTAATTTTGTCCATCTGGAATGGATGGCTCATCATTGGATGGTTGTGGTTTGCTATTGGTTGATCTCATGTGAGTGACAGGTTGTCCCGCTCTCACGCCAGTAAACATCATAAGAGAAGAGATGTCGCTGCAAGAGGGAGGGGAATTTATTTTGAGTAAAGATTATGAGGGGATATGAATAAAATAAAAATATGCATGGACAAAACATTTATAATAAATACTGCAATATTCCATAAAAAAAACAAGCACTGTCCCCTTTGAGTTCATGGTGATTTAAAAAAAAAAAATATATATATACTGTATATATATGTATGTATATATATATAATCGCACTAGGACATATCAGGATTTTATTTTGTCTAATTGTTTAGCGTTCGTGTATTCACTCATTACTTCCATTCAGACGGTTTGGATTTCGATTTATTTTTAGCACAACTGCTTTCAACATTGATAATAATAGGAAATGTTTCTTGACCAGCAAATCAGCATATTCAAATGATTTCTGGAGGACACTGAAGACATCAGTAATGATGCTGAAAATTCAGCTTTGCCGTCATTGGAATAAATTACATTTTAAAATTAGAATAGAAAACATTTATTTTAAATTGTAAGACTGGAAAAACTGGTTGAAGAGATAGACCTGACCACTGTTCTATGAGACAAAGGACTTTGCTGGAAATTAACATTTGACTTCCCCCTCTTCCCCTCTCTCAGGGACACCAGAAACTCACATAAGAATAGATATGGTTTAACGTGAATGATTATCATTGAGTATTATGTTTAGTATCATTTAAAATATCTCGGAGTGAGTGGTACAAATGTCTCATTCCCAAAGAGTAAAACACAAGGTAGTAAGGTTTTTAGAAGTTTAGAGAAACTGGCACACAAAGGAGGATAGGCAAATGGTCCTCCTCCCAAAAGGTTACACCTCTGAATGCAAATTACCATTGTTAGCATGTTTCCATGTGAAAGAGGTTTTGGCTATTTAATGGAACGCAGCAAAGGGGTCGGGGCCTTTTCTGTACCTCAGATGAGAGCGCCCGAGACTCTCAGCCTCATGTAGCCTATTTCTTAATGTCTCCAAAAAAAAATGAATAAAATTAAATGAATAATGAATAAAAAAATCCCAAACTTTTGAACTGTAGTGTATGCGTCTTTCTCATTGTTTCTTTTCTTTACCTCTTCACAGACCACAGTCCATGCCTACACCGCCACACAGAAGACAGTGGATGGGCCCTCTGCCAAGGCCTGGCGCGATGGACGTGGTGCCCACCAGAACATCATCCCTGCTTCTACTGGCGCGGCCAAGGCTGTGGGCAAAGTCATTCCTGAGCTTAACGGGTCAGTAGTACAAGAACGATCAATTGATTGAGTTTGATATCGATTGGAGAAGTTTACCTTCTCTCTTTATTTTGTAGCAAACTGACCGGTATGGCGTTCCGTGTGCCAGTCGCCGATGTGTCCGTTGTTGACCTCACCTGCCGCCTCTCAAGACCTGCCAGCTATGCTGCCATCAAGGAGTCTGTCAAGAAGGCTGCTCATGGACCAATGAAGGGAATTCTGGGATACACAGAGGATTCAGTAAGTGTTAACAGAAAAAATATTTTAGAATACCACAACTCGCATGCATATTTTCACATATAATGGACAAAAATTTATGTTTTGTTCATTATTTTTGTTTTCTTTTAGGTTGTTTCTGCTGACTTCATTGGTGACACTCACTCTTCAATCTTTGATGCTGGTGCCGGCATCTCCCTCAATGACAACTTTGTCAAACTTATCTCCTGGTAAGCTCAAAAACAATATAGCTTAAAATAGATGTAGCTAGGGTTGGGCATAAGCTACGTATATATTGAAAAATACTTTTACAGTGTTTTTTATAGATACATTCAAGTAAAAAATATACTTTTTATTCATTAATTTGATTAATTCTGTGAAAAACATGCCGTGACTATTTTACTGTATTATATTTTGCATTAAACATTTTGAATGTATTTTGCTACAATGACTGCTAGGTCTTTATTATTATTATTGTAAGTTGTTTCAGAGAAAATACAGTATAAAAATAGTGTCAAATGGCAGAAACATAATGAGATTTTTAAGATTGCTATTCAAAGCTATTTCTATAGCTATGTTATATTCTAGTCAGCGGAAAAAGCAGTGCTCTAATATTCTTCTGTCTTTCTTTCTCACAGGTATGACAATGAATATGGCTACAGCCACCGTGTTGCTGACCTGTTAGTGTACATGCACTCCAAAGAGTAACTCCAAGTTTTGCGACAGCAGAATACCATTCCTTCTTTTCAACGCACTCGATTCATAGCTGAAGCCATAGTTGACACGCCTTAGCATTCCTGTTCCCACCTACGAGACGCGTTCGTCTCTGTAGACGTCTGTGTGTGCGTGTTAGTTTCTTTTGACAGTATTTGTGTCAGTGTCACTCCACAGGCAGTGCTGTAGTTGTTGCCATTTTGGGTGTAATCACGTTGTGTTGGTGTAAAGAGAATAACTGATAAAAAAATGTTACATGAGGCTACTGTAATACAGTTTAAAAAGAAACTAATTAAACTGTTTGGAAAAACAAATGTGTTCCAGTCATTTTGTCTCTTATAAGGTGCACTTATTTGCCATCATGGTAATAGTTTACTGTATCATAATTAACGCATGATATTCTAAGGCCTCTAATTTATCAACGTTAAGAACCTGTTGCACACAATCTTCTACATCTGATTGATAGTTCATACTTTTTAGTAAGTAAAAGTCCTTTTTGTATAATTCTAAAAACGTCACCATTCAGGATGGGGTACGTGTTATTTTGCTGTGAAATCTTGCTCTTAATTAAATGTAAGTTAACAATAACTTTTATATTGTTGGTTATATGTCAAGAGATGAACACTTACTGGACTGATGCAATATATATATATATTTTTTTTTTTTTTCAACAGGGACAATGCAAAAAACATTAAAGATGCTTTGCACCAGATTTAGCTTGAGCTAGTTTCCGTCTAATTAGCATTACTTGATTATCTATTTATTTATATATATATATATATATATTAAAATCAGGTCAAATACAGCATGCTTTTGATTAACGTATATTTGTTCATCTCTCAATCATCATTGTATTTTATTGCATTATATGCTTTGCCTTCCACAATAAAAACTACAGAGATTAAAACATTCAAATATATAACTTAATTATTGGGGAGATTTGTAATGTAAATCAATGAGATATAGTATACTGTAACAGACTACTTAAAATGCACTGTATATATCACTTGTATACAGGGCTTGACATTAACTTTTTTGCTCACTAGCCTAATGCCAAACCCAAATACAAGTGATATACAGTGCATTTTAAGTTGTCTGTTATGCAAAAATTGCATCTTTGTACTCAGTTTGGGGTTCTAAATAAAAGTGAGGTGTCCCTCGATTATGAGCTCCATATTCTCTTGAGTCTTAAAAACCTGATGCATAAGATAAAACCAAAGCCCGTCTACGGAAAGCCTGGCCACTCCCTATTAAGTCCTATTGTACCGAATTTTGGTTGTAGTTCCACCAGAGTTCCACTGGGGGCGATCGTCTGAGTGCAGAATGAATGGGAGTCTATGGAGCAAAACGGCTAAATTTGTCTCTTTCACCCGATTGCCGTTGAGAAATCTCAGATTTGAATGTAGGTTTTGCAAGTTCAACATGGGTTATAGGTCGAAAGTTGAATAAACGAGTACTTATGTCCTTTCGATTTCTAACAGGATGAGTTGTTGTTGCCCATAACACGCTAGCATTCTGCTAATGGATGCTGATTGTATGACGTCATTGACCTTTTAAAAGACTTTTAAAGCAAATAAGTAACTCTAAAAAATCTAACACCCAGCAATCTGTAATTTCTTTGCATCTCCTTTTGAAAACAACATTCAAATTACTAGACAAAAAATTATATCCTGAGAAAAATGGATTTTGAGGGGTATAGCTCCATTGACATCCATACTGCACTCGTCCTGTGAGCGCCCTCATATGGAATCCGAGTGGAACTGCAACAAGTTCAAAACCCGGAAGTTTACTGAGAGTGGGAGTTCTCGCCATATTAGACATTCTCTGATAAAACACTTTTTACGCAATATTTAAAAAAAATTAAAACGCCATAACTTTTCTGTGAAATCGTCCTCCAGTGCATGACGCCTCAGATGAATCTCTGTAGACTACAAATGTAACAACATGGGGTATGGAATAAAGCCTAAAAAACTATTTAAATTAAATAGGCAGACACTAACGCGTTCCCTTTTACTCCTCCACAAAAAAAACAAAAAAAAATCGTTAATCGTTTATGGTGTTCAGTCATGTTAATATTCGTTATTATATCCCGTCCGTATTTGATCTTCTTGGGAACGAGATTGTTTCACGATCTGAAGATATACATATGTCTGAATGAACACTTTTCGTGTTCGTTGTAGTGATGGGCGATTTCGAAACACTGCTTCATCAAGCTTCAAAACATTTAACGTTAAGAATCTTTTGTGTTGGTGAAACCTGCAAAACATTTGGTATCTCTCGAAAGCCCTGAAAGTGCTAATTCACTCAAATATAATGTCTACTGCAGTGGACACAGGGTCTATTCCTGGGTCCCAGGAGGATATTGAATGAAACCTAGGCGGAACTACAGTAAGATATAGAGCGTATCCGCTCGGACATTTAACAGTGATGCACAGGAGGATTATTTGACCTGCGCCTGTCATTCTAAAAGCGCAATTTTGTTGGTAAGAAATTCTAATAATCTTTTAACTGATCAATGACAGAAGTATTAAATTAGTTCTAGAAACAAATACTTTTATAAAAAGTTTTACTGTAATTATATATTGAGTATTTTCTCACGATATGAGCACGCTGACTGATCACGATGTAACGTTAACGTTAGTAGAAGTGGAGCTTTAACATGTTGACGGTTTAATACACCATTTAATATAAACATATACATCGATGTAATATATCTATAACTTTATATATACTGTAATTTGTGTAGATATAGTTATAAACTTGTCATACCATGAAATTTCGCCTTATTAAACAATTTCATAAACGTTTATTTAGTCCTGATTTGGAATAAATCTGATGTTTTTTTCCCCTATATTAACAGGATCTGAGGAGCAAAATCTCTACCATGACGCTCTTTCATTTCGGAAACTGTTTTTCCTTGGCCTATTTTCCATATTTCATTACTTACAAATGTAGTGGATTGTAAGTATTTAAACGGGTGTTTTTTTTTCGTATATGGAGTAAAATGTCAAATGTATATATGTTGATGGAATTGTATAGAAATTATCGCCTCAATATTGGTGCTACAGTATGTAGTATTTAAGACGTGATGTTTGTTTTATATGCTGAAGTAAGTGTACAGTGTAATAATCTTATGTCAGGTGCCATATGCCAAATTAATGTGTTCAATATGAGACTTCCTTGTTCCTTCCTTATGTTTGCAAATGTAACATCTTCTTACTGTACAAACATTCAACAGTTTTCAGCTGTTGATGATAGATGCTACAAAGATTTAAAAAAAATATTTCTAGCTGTGATGACTGTTCTAATCTTCACACTTTGTTTTTTGGCAGATCGGAATATAATGCATTTTGGAGATGTGTTCAAGCAGGTGCTACATACCTCTTTGTGCAGCTGTGCAAGGTGATTGTGTCTATTGGTCTTCACAAAGATGTTTTGTAAAACAGAATGATATCTGTAAATCTGTGATATCGCTTTCAGATGATGTTTCTTGCCACATTTTTCCCCACCTGGGAGGGAGGAGCTGGTGTGTATGATTTTGTTGGGGTAAGCTGTCTCTGAGCTGAATTTCCCACTCTTCATTCATTTTGAAGATTTTCATTATGCATTTTTCTACAGATAATTTATAAGCAGAGGGATTTGAATCGAAATATTTATTAATTATAGAGATAGTTTGTTAAAAAAACAGGAGATATATATATATATAAAATTTACTCACCCTCATGCCATCCCGATGCACATGACTTGCTTTCTTAAAGGCACAATATGTACTTTTTCTGCTTTAAAAATAGCAAAAATAATTGTATCTATGTTATATATTTCTTTTAGTTGTGTACTTACATTATCCCGACAGTTTCCAACAACTTTCAAATCCGGAGAAATTTATAGTTTAATTCGAAGACACGGGCCGTGTCTTTATTTCCGTTTCGTCGCCCGTCTATGGCGTCATATAACCTTTGACTCCTCCAAGTCTCTAACTTCCTGCGGAACCCGGCGAAACTGCAAACACAAAGCAGGGGAACACCGGACACTAGGGCTGCAGGATATTTTTTTTCCCCTGCGATATTGCGATATGTCACCAGATGTTGATTACTAAGCGCGAGCGTGAGGCAGAGAGAGCAAGACAGCGCTCGTGTTGTTTGAAGACGGTGAGAGCGCGCGCGCGGCCGGGGCTCGCTCTCCCTCTCTCTCTCTCTGCTCGCTCTCATATGCGCCCTGTCCAGCGGCAGCAGTCATTCTATTCTACACCATTCACCCATCAAATAATCATCAAATAATGCTTTAGTGGGACAAAAATTCGATTTGGCAAATTCGAAAACTCCTGCATAACTGACTGTGTTCATGAGGATATTCACCGAGATGGGTATTCTGACTTAATTTTGAATGTTCGTGTCCGTCAAGCTCAGAGAGAAAGAGCACTGAACTTTGTGTCTGCCCGGCTCTGTGTGCGTACACTTCTTGCGCTTGATGTTTAAACTAACAGGGCTTAAAAACACATGTAAATGATATGTGAATGATAAACTTTCACTCTATGATGGTTAAACTTCGCAATTAATCCGTGAATCACAAGCGTTACAGGACAAGAAGCAGCTGACCCGTACTGATCATGAATCAGATCAACTACGATACCTATCGCACGTCATTGACAACGACAACAACTCCCATGAGCGCACGCTCTTTCCCGACGTCATCAAAGTACGTCTTTTGTTATTATTTTGATTGAGTGACCCCTGGTGGCCAAAAATTACATACTGTACGTTTAAGATAAACACAAAGGAAGATTTTTTAAAATAATCTATCACTGTCAGTCCATATAATGCAACTGAATGGCTGCCGCTTAGTTGACGGTTGAAAAACCACACACAGCGATAGTGACGTATTCGATACGACCCAAGTGGGTAAATCAATGTTGTGAAATGATAGGTGATAGATATAAATCATTGCTTCAGGTCTACTGTCATACGAGTGTTCATGAGAGGGATTTTGTGACACATGAAGTACAAGCGAGAAGTTACGCAGAAGCACAGAGGACCGATACTTGTGCCGCTCGTATGAGTAGACAGGAAGCAATGATTTATAGTTAAAAAATAATATATTATTATAATAATAGTATTTTTCTCACACCTATTGTTTCGCTTCACAAGCATTTGATTCATCCACTGGGGTCGTATGGATTACTGTCACGATCGTTAGAATTTGGTCATTCTAAAATGCCTGAGCAACGGGGTTCGGTATAATAACCTCCCAGAACTGTCTTACACGACTGCGTTCCCAAACAGCAGGTATCCACCTCAGAAAGCACGTTAACATGACTGTGTTTATTGCGTCTCGTCTGCACCCTCTCAGGAGTAATATATACAAACATTATTAAATACAGTGCCGTGGCTTCTCCTACTGCATCAACGTATCGCCAGTTTATCAGGAAGTGATGATTTTGTTCTCTTCGACTCACTGGATGGATAAGGTGCTTTATTCACAAACGTTTTATGCAATATGCCAATTTTGCGCATAGGTTAATTTCGCAACTTTGAATGGAAACATTGTTATTAAGGTTGAGAAAATGTTCATTTTTGGGTCAACTATCCCTGTAAGGTGCACTGTTGTGCAAAGTTTAGCTCCAACCCTGATCAAAAACTCCTGAACTAGCAAATCAAGCTTTTCAGGATCGCTTGAGAATCACATGTAGGTGTGCTGAAGCAGGGTTGTAATAAACCTTGGACAGTGGGTCTCCAGGAACAGTGTTGAAGGCTTTTCTTTCACAATTTGTTCATGTGTTGTTGTTTCAGCCCTGCTGACAGTACAAATAATCCATGTTTATCACATAGTCATCAGACTTCTTTAACTCCATTCATTTTGTCCTGTTAACCCCAGGAGTTCATGAAGGCCACAGTGGACATGGCCGATCTTCTAGGTCTTCATCTGGTTATGTCTAAGAATGCTGGGAAGGGCGAGTATAAGATCATGGTGGCAGCTATGGGCTGGGCCACTGCAGAGCTCATCATGTCAAGGTATTCTGATCATCCTGACAGATCTTGACAACTTTTCACCCGCACAAACCAATAGAAATGAATGTATATGTCTTAGTTGTGCATTTTTGTTTAGTTATAATACATGAGCTTGTTGTCCAAAGTTATAGAAATGATTACTGTAAAAAAAAAAACGTTTTTTTCTGGCATTTCTAAACAGATGTATACCCTTATGGGTGGGAGCTCGTGGCATTGAGTTTGACTGGAAATACATCCAGATGAGCTTTGATTCAAACATCAGTCTGGTAAGAAATGTGCTTACTTTGTTTTTGTATGCTTGCATCACAAAGTCTGCTTCGCACTCTTATTGTTCTGTAATATTGTAACATTAAATGTGATTTTATTCATTTCTTGTCAGTTTTACTCACTCATGTTACTTTATCCTGTGCCTGAACTTATTTGTTTTAATCATATCAGGTACATTATATTGCCATGGCGGCAGTAGTATGGATGTTCACTCGATACGACCTTCCCAAAAGCTTCCGTCTCCCTGTCACCGTCCTGCTGGGATTGTGTGTTTATAAGGGATTTCTAATGGAGTGAGTATCAGTCATACATTTATTTATTAGCTGTCATAATAAATCAGCATTTCATCAGTACTTCTTAGTTTGTACGGAGTATTTTTAATGTGGCAAGTTTCTAGTAATATACATATTTTAAGTGGATTATTAGTGCTTATTTTTCCAAATGTAATCAGTGTGCTGCTTTACTCTGGCAGATTATAACAGTGCTAAACAGTTGTTTATCCTATCTACTGTACAATATAATTTTACAATGCTTAATTTCATAATGAATAGTTCCAAACAATACAGATTCACAATATCAGTTATAATATCCATTTTTGGTCATAACATATAAAGTGATTCTCAGTGATTTTCACTGTTGGACAACATTTCTCTGTAAGTCAGTCTGTTTTTAAAACTATGGATTTGTTTCAAACGAACACATGCAAAATCCGAGGTAAAATGAAATGGTTTTGTTTTCCCCTCCAAATATAAACATTTCAAAATAATATATTAATTTTAAGATGTAACATTAACATGACTATAATTTAAACTTATCTTTTGTAAAAATATAAAGCAAAACATTAAATGTGCCAAAAGAAATAATCAGCTAGTCTCGCAAATACCTATTTAAAACCTACATTAATCTACAAAGATAGTCAATTTGTTATTATTTAATAATAGTTTTTTATTTTGTGTTTGAATTTGATGTTAATTTATCTTAAAATGTGCTTAGTTTATATTCTAGAGTTTCTGTTGTTGCTTAAGACTGATGCACTTGTTTGTTCTTCCTCCAGATGACACTGTTGCCATAATTGTGATTTTAATTTGCTTTAGTTACTGGCTGTTTGGAATTAAATACTAGCTTACTACTTACTGAATACTACACACAGTATGCCATGTACACTGCCTACTATTTTCTAAAAATAATATGTCTGAAACAGAACACATTACAGAGCAAAACAATAGTATTCTGTATTATTGTAATATGACTTCCTCGTTTTGCATGTGAGCATCATGCAGTTATTTCACATTTTTAGATTTGTTTGAAAATATTAAAGTAGTTGTTTATTATGACATTAAAAATGTCAAGTAGAGTGATCTGCATTTTGGGATAGAGTATTAGTGTAGTACCGGTATTCTCAGATATGACCTTTTTGGAAAATAAGTTTTTCGGATATTACATGTAGTGTGTAATATAGCTGTTTGTGAATGTAAAAGGTCTGAAAAAGATCAAAGTGCCTCATAAATTAAGTTTTTGTCTCCCAAAAAAAAGAACAGATTCTGAATTGCCTGAAACGTGTCGTCAGTAATTCCAGTCTCACTTCCTGCAAGATCCTATGTAGGTTTGTAACAAATTTGCATAATGCCAGCCTATGGTCTTCATTGGCTGCTCGCGAACAACGTCTACTTTGACCCGTCCTCAAACACTGTAGTTGTAGCTGAGACTGAAAGAGTTTGGTTCATGTTGTCGAAATGTTGAGAAGACGCTGTTTTCTGTCCTGAGAAAGAAAAAACCACTTTACATCAAATTGATATGGTAAAACCGACACCATTGTTACTGTTTATATCACTGTGTAATAAGTGCTGAGGAAGACTCCAGAGCTGAAATTCAGATATGGTAATGAGTGTTTCATTTCTGACATGGACTGTAAACGCTAGACCATTCACAACAGACTGGGCCATCTGACCAATCAGAGCAGAGTAGGCTCTCCTAAAGTAGGGGTTTAGAGAGACTGAACCGTTTATTGGACCGTTCCAGACACTGTGAGAAAAGAGGTGATTTGCAATGTATATTTTGAGAAAAGGTGTTTTTAAACTCGGAAGGAACTTCTAAATGAAGGAAACATTCTAAATGATCTAAAAATCTTTTTAGTTCTTTGTAAATCTTGTTGTGAGGTTTTACTGCACGACTGTTTATTTGCACGTTTGTGTCTCTCCTCCAGGCTGTTCGTACATGTTTTCCTCCTGGGCAGCTGGACGGCTCTCCTCGTGAAGGCCTTGCTCACCGGTGCCATCTCCCTCTGTTCACTCTTCCTGTTCGTCACACTCGTTCACAGCAACTAATCGCTTTGTGTACTGTACAGTGCCACCACACGGGGCATTTCAAGTATTTAAAGAGCAACTCCACATTCCTACATTGAACTTTTGTATCTGCCTCAATGAGACTGTCATAGCATAACTTTTATTAGTGAACATGTTTTTACATAACTCAATTAACTAAATAAACATATGCTTTCAATATGAAGGAATGCTTGGACGATTTTGGGAAAGAAACCTGTTATGGTGAAACTTACCTTCTTAATCACGAACTAATTTATAAATAAAGACCAGATGGGATAAAAATCCTTTGCAGTTTTTGTATGATTGAATTTAGTTATCATAAAATATCAAGTATGAAATATTCTCTGAGCAAACCAAACCCAGCATTGATCAAGAATGAGATATGTTAAAGCATTGACTATAAAAATGTTAATTGGTACACTTGACAATGAAGTATGATTTGTTAACTTTAAATAACTACAATGAACAATACTTCTACCGCATTTATTAATCTTTATCAATCTCAGCATTTTCTAATACATTGGATTTCACTATGGGTTTTGATGAATCATCATATGAAATCATAATGAACAGGGAGTGGCTTAGTACAATATATTTGATGTATCTCTGCTGAAAAATACTACTGATGATGTTCATAACCATAGATCAAACTGACTTCTTGACCAGTATAAGGTGCACTTTGGACACGTGTATGCTGGTTTTAGGTTGTTACACATTACAGATAGTCAGGATTTGATATACTAGTCTGCTATACTTATTTACCATAATTACACATTCAGTTCTATTGTGAAAATGAAGTGGAATAGATTTGGCTATTTTCAGATTTTAAGTTTTTGTATTTTTCAATCTCCAGAACTGCCTGCTAATTGATTTTTAAAAATCCTTTAAAAAAGACTACAGTGGATGCATACAATCAAGTGGATTTAAACCTGTGCATTCTCTTCATTTAGTCCACAGAGAAAGTTTACTATCTATGACATCGGTAACTTGAACTTGTTGTCCCCCATGGCCATGGAGCCTTCTTATCGACTATTTAGCAAGTTAGTCTACCTGCAACAATAACAGTCATGTACTAACAAACCAGGCCACCGTTCTTCGGTCGTCGCTAACTCGCTTAGCTGGATTTGAGTGTTGCCGATTTGGCATGATCTTGGATTGTTTGGTTCTTCGACGCCCATCCTTGATGTCATAGCAACAGGTGCGTAAACTTAAACCTGCTCGCGAGCAGGTTTATTTCATGTTACCAGGATTAGATCATGGTTTGTAAGCGGAGGTGATCCGGGAAGTCCTTTAGCACAACGCGATAGTGTACTTTTTGAGAGATTTCGTTTTACTCGTCGTGAGAGTGTAATTTGCATCATTAATTTGTTGGAATGACACATTTGATGTTCGACTCGTCGGAGTCGGGCTTTAACAACAGCACAAACTGTGCATTTCTCTGAAATTCCATGCGAGTGGCACTTTCCTTTACAATATTGGAGATACGGTGAACTTTACTTGGTGAAAAGTGCTGCATGTCGTACCATTCGCAAAGTTTACCTCGCGCTCAAGCATTTTTTAGGGGTTTTTGTGGTATTTCCAAATTTTTTGCCATTGCAAGTACATTATAATTTTTAATGAAGATCATGAAATCACCTTGTCAATAACTATGATTTACAATAATAGCCTATTGTGTCCCTCAGGCTTCACTAACGTGATTGTTGCCAGAGACTGCACACACGTTCCCATCAAGGCCTCAATGAAGGAGATTTTGTGAACAGAAATTAGGTTCACAGTGTAAATGTGCAGGTAAATTGCTATTATAATTCTAAATAGCCTATACCAGATTAGTAATATTATTATATCAAATAAAAAAAAAGGAATGGAATCAAAAGGTATGCGAGTCATCGTGAACAGGCAAAAATAACGCAAGAAGTGCTCAAAATACAAAGTTCAGGAATTGCTCAGAGTAGCAAAAAATCAGACATGGGAGGATTTAAAGGAGAAGGAAAGTTTTTTTATTTCTTTTTATATATTTTTTATGTTAAGTACTCACGGAAGAGATGTTTTCAGTTGTCTTTTGAATGCTGTCAGGGATTCTGCCACCAGCATGGAACCGTGAAGGAGAATGTTCTGGAGAGTGATTTTGTGCCTCGTTGTGATGGTAACACGAGCCGTCGCTCATTGACCAATTGTAGGTTTCTGGTAGGGGTGTAGACTCGTAGGAATGAGTGAAAGTAGGATGGAGCTGAGTCACTGGTAGATCTGTAAGCAAGCGTCAAAGCCTTGAACTTGATGCGAGCAGCGAGTGGTAGCCAGTGCAGTGAGATGAACAGGAGTGACATGGGCCTTTTTGGGTTCGTTGAAGACAAGATGGGCTGCAGCATTCTGGATCATTTGAAGAGTTTTAGTTGCACATGATGGAAGTCCAGCCAGAAGAGCATTGCAGTAATCAAGCCTAGAGATAACCAGGGCCTGGACGAGAAGTTGAGTTGCATGCTCAGTTAGGAAAGGCCCGATCTTCCTGATGTTGTGCACTGCAAACCTGCATGATCGAGCTGTCTTTGTGATGTGGTCTGTGAAGGTCAGCTGGTCATCAAAGATTACTCCAAGATTTCTGACCAACCTTGATGGGGTGATTGCGGATGAATCTAGCTGGATAGTGAAGTCGTGCTGTAGAGACGGTAGACCTGGGTGTCATCAGCATAGCAATGATAAGAGAAACCATGTGCCTGTATGATGGGTCCCAGTGATATGATGTAAATGGAGAAGAGGAGCGGTCCAAGAACTGAACCCTGAGGAACTCCTGTGGTCAGTTGATGTGCTTTGGATACCTCGCCTCTCCATGCACTCTGAAGGAGCTACCTGTGAGATAGGACTCAAACCAGTGGAGGGAAGTTCCTTTAATGCCCAGTGATGAAAGGGTGGACAGAAGGATCTGGTTATTCACAGTGTAGAAGGCAGCAGACAGATCAAGGAGAATGAGAACTGATGATTTGGAAGCAGCTTTTGTGATCCGTAGGGCTTCTGTGACAAATGTGGACAGACAAATATTACAAATGTGGAAGCAAAATGGCCAGGGTCTGTGCATGACTCAATCATTTTCAGAGATTCACATGTATGCACATTATTTGAACAGGGAAACGGAAAATATAAATATCAAGCACACTTTATTACATAGGCAACACGAATGCTGAGCCTAACAGAACTAAGATTTTTCCATTATGTAGGTGATTACAACATGATCCTGCTTGGAGACACAGGGGCTATACCTGCGGGCAGTATTTTATGACCACATTCCCTGACCAATAACCTGGACAATGCAGCTCTAGCCAGGACAAGGGCAAACATTTAAATTGACCAAAAGTCTGAGGGTTTGTTACATATGTCGTATTACACATCATTGCCACATCAGAAAGGAGAGGACCCCTGATGATGACCTCCAGCCTGATGATGATGACCTCCAGCCAGTGCACTTGGACCAACCTAGTGGCAGAGCTGCACGGGACAGAATTGTGGAACACCTTTTTTGAAATTCATTAAATGTTTAATAAAAGACAAGACAAAATATGCTTAGTTCCTTTTTTATTTCAATTATTCTTTGTGAAGAAAAGACAGTGATAGTCATCTTTTGCCTGCAATAAGAGATATTATGCAAGGTCAGCAACAGTACATGTGTGAAATAATGTATGAGCACTTACTCTGAAGTTCCTTTGAAGCAGCTATATAGTGCCAGTTTTTTCTTTAAGTAGTCTCTATTTAAGTTCTATTTCTATTATTTATGTATTTTGTATATTATTTATTTTTTGTTTTTTCAAAATATTCTATTGCTGTTGAAGACTATAGGAAACGGATAGCACCCTGTGTCCTTTGTGGGGTGGGGTACCGTGCCAACACATGCCTCATGCAATAAAAATATAAAGGAAAAGTACAACACTCCCCACCTATGTATCACTACTCTTCTGTAGGCCGTTCTGTAGATGTGGACTCCTGCAACTCATATTGCAGTTAGAAATAATAGGTACACAAGTGTAAATCAAGTGAAGTTATTATGCACTTACAGATACTTTCTCCAAAAGACAGTCATCTGAGAGGGTTTCTTCACTGTCCTGTGCTATGGACACAAATGGGCATTTTAAAGTGTTGCACGTTCTTCCCTTTTGATGTAAAAAGTTAGAAAAAGTCCACTTACTTTGTTTCAGCCACCACTTTCTTGGGAACAGATAAAAGTGTTGGTGTATTATTTAAAACTGCACAAAAGAGGAAAATGCAATTTCATTACAATGAAATACACTGGAGAAAAATGTGATCAATAACTATTTTTTTTTTATATAAATATTTTTACATTAACTAGCCTTCATGCAGTGTTTACTTTCATAAGTCAAAGCAATTCATCACTACTGAAGATTTAACAGTTGATATGACTGGACCATCCATTTGGATAATAGGCCTACTTGTTTTAATGCAGCAACAAATTATTTACAGTGTACTAAGATAATTAAAAGCTCATTTACCAGTAATGAAGGTGTTGCTGCTTCTGGTCCCTGTTGTGGGTCTAAGGAAAAGCTGCCCCCAGGGATGCCCATTGCTCTCCACAATATGTCAATTCACATTCAACCCAAGCCCTTCTGCCAGGGTGTAATGTGGCGGTGCATGACCACCACCTGTTTTGTTTTTTTTATCAATTTTTTATAGCCTTTTTCTTGGTTGCTATAAACTGGCATGCACATAATTTAACAGTGCTTTTTTTAAAGAGACTAAAGATTAGTAAGAGTAAAGATTACCATTTTCACTTTTACTTGTTCCAATGTTCTAGTGGGTGGTGGCTTTGACTTTACAATGAACAAAGTAATTATGAAATTAAAATACAAAAAAATATATAGCTATTGTAATAAGTGATAGAAACATTTAACATGATCCTCACTATGGCATTTAATTTGTTTGCTACTTTTTGCCTGCCCTATCTCCTGGCTTTTACAGATTTTGAGGTGTTCCCTGGCGTTTTCATTAAACATTAAAATTCCGCATGAACTTCGACTAGCTCTTGCTCTGCTCTGTTTCGGAGAAAAACTGAACGCACTCTTTGGCCACGGTGAGCAGCCAATAGGAGCGTTGCTGACCAATGTTTCTACTCGATACACATACCCTTTTAAACCAGCGCATGAACCCACACGATAACTCAGTCCAGCTATAGGCTACTGTCATAACCGGCTGGTGTGTTCGAAGAACCAAATTAGCCAGATCATGATTAGGCCGATGATATCATCTTGGATGTCTCAAGCAACGTAAGAAAGATGGACCCCAGTTCTGTCGATTTAAAATCAAGTAGCAGTGTTTTATTCTCCATATAAACACACCTGAGCGCGATTTGTGAAAAGAATTGAATAAAGAGAGTTTCACTCTTGGATTACTGGTCACTCTCTCACATGTATTACATTACCTGTACAGTAGAGACTCTTTATCAGACTGCTGACTCAATGCTGCTGATAAACAATCACACTCTCTCACATGCGTGAGAGAGTCAGCTTTCTTCGAAATCTTCTTGATCTTTCTTTCAAACAATATTTTCATTTAACTTTTTTCAAACTGTGTTTTAAAGTTTTCGTCTTTCAAACTCTTTGAAACATTCTTTGATCTTTCATTCTTTTGATCTGTCCTTCGACGTTTTGTTATAGGCTAATCTTTTAAATGTTTTCCGTCTTCCTTTTGGACTCTTTAATTTTTTCTTTTTAAACTTTATTTCTCAAATTGTCTTTCTTACTCTCATAACATTTTGTACTTCTCTTCTCGTAAATTTTTTAAATGCAATGTATTTCCCTGAAGTAGCCTATCACGCAAATACCTATAGTAATCATAAAGTATAATGATTTGATTGCATGTACCATGGTTTGTTTGTTTGCTTGTTCTTTCTTTCCTTATAAAAGACTTTGCACATAAAATCCTCCTTTGTATGTGTACTTGGACCCAAGTAACCTTTCCCCCAAACTCTCCTGTGAATGTCAGCAGCGAATATACGGCTCCCTATTGAGTTAATGAATGCTCTCACCGTCAAACTCTCTCTCTCTCTCTCTCTCTCTCTCTCTCTCTCTCTCTCTCTCTCTCTCTCTCACACACACACACACAAACACACACTCACTGTCACTCTCTCTCGCTCACTCTCTTTCGTTCACTCTCTCTCCTGCCTTTCAAGCACAAGTGAATTTGAATTCACAGAGAACACGGTGAACAAAACTTCCTTGTTTTCCAAAGTCCGGTCAGCAGAGGATGGCGGACAGTGATTTGTATCGGCTTTACCATGGTCTCATGCTGCCTAAAATTGCTCACACAGATGAAAGTCTCAACTACCTCCAGAATTTTCAAGTTAAAGATGACGATATCTTTGCTGTAACCTATCCAAAATCTGGTAAGTTCAACTCTGGTTTCAATGCATAATGTTTATTTCTCCTCTTATGCATTCAGCAACACGTCTTAATCTACTTGCACAGTTTGCTAAACAAATCAACATCTTAAAATTGTGCAGCAGTAAATGGTGCACAATTTTAAAACCACAAAGAGCAATCCTGAGTTCGATTCCTTGTAAACTGATAGAATGTTTCCTTTGAATGCAATGCGATTTGCTTTGAAATTGAGTGTAATGCATGATGATGTGTTCATTATTCTACGTTTCCTAAATCAAATGCAAGTATAAATGTAGCCTGCATGAAGGCGATCAGTGCATCCTCATTAACCCCTGCCTGTTTTTTTTTCAGGTACCACATGGATGCAGGAAATTCTTCCCCCACTCCTGAATGGAGGAGACCTGACCTCAGTGCAAACCATCCCCAACTGGGAGAGGGTTCCTTGGCTGGAGGAAGACCGAGCTCCACTGGTCCTCGATAAATTCCCTTCACCGCGAGCCATCGTCTCCCACATGCCTTGTCATTTGATGCCTTCCTCCTTTTTCAACTCCAAGGCCAAGGTATAGAAAACAGCAGGACAGCCACATCTAAGTCAAATCTAGATTTATTTAGAGTCTGTTTTTTTTTTTGTTGCATTCTGATCATAGTCTTTTTGTTTGTTTTTGTGACCATTCGTGAATTTTGAGATGAAAATAAAAGGTAATATCTGCGCATGCATGGATGTGATATTTAGCATTCACCAAAGATGATTACTACACTGTAGTGTACACTCCACAATAGTGTTTAAAAACTGTTTACACATCATATATTATTTCTGTGCTATAATGTGCATTGTTGCCGCTTGTAGTGTAAACTAAAAATGATGATCAGACCTAAGAGTCAACCCCTAAACTGAGCAAAATCTATTATCACAGAGTATGATATTGTTATAGTTTACAGCAATTGCGTGTGTTATGAAACAAAATGACCTTGCCTGCATTGGTTTCACTGTATAATTCTCAATACATTATGGCATCATAAGGAATCAATGGCAATATCCTTGCATTTTCGTACAGTGCATGTTTTGGGTGATTTCATATCCAGAAACATATCCAGCCAGTCAAACAGTGGCATGTGTCTAATCATGATATCTTTTCTTTCCTCTTCAGGTAATCTACGTTGCTCGGAATCCTAAAGATGTTCTAGTCTCATCTTTCCATTTTCATAAAATGGCAACTTTCCTTGAAGACCCTGGAACATTTGAAGAATTCACAGACAAATTCCTGTCGGGAAAAGGTGAGGGATTCAAATATACACTAACATTCAAAAGTTTGAGCGTGTTAAAAAATAAAAAATAAATAAAGCAATATTGTGACATATTATTACTATTTTAAATGACTGTTTTATATTTTTATATCTTTTTGAATGTAACTTATTCCTGTAATACAAAGCTAAATCTTTAGCATCATTACTCCAGTCTTCAGTGTCACATGATCGTTCAGAAATAATCATACTAATATGCTGATCTGCTGCAAGAAACATTTCTGATTATTATTTCAATGTTGAAAACAGTTCTATCCTGATTGTAATTGGCTAGTTCTTGAACATTGGTGTGTTTTGATATATTGATGTTGCCGGTTTTATTTGCCTGCTTTAAAATCACTATTGAATCACTAATTTATTTCTGTATTTTACAATAATCATACATCAGACAGTATGAATGAATGGAGTGTGTCATAAATATTGCAATAATTGATTTGCAATTGCTTGCACAGTTCTTTTCGGGAAGTGGACTGACCATGTGAAAAGTTGGCGAAAACCTGAGCTTGGGGACAGAGTTCTGTACATCACCTATGAAGAAATGCTTCAGGTAAAGTGAAGGGAAAGTATTACTCCTTCAGGTATCAGAGAGAATGAGTAACTTGCAGCTCTTTGTTTTTGTAATTAAAGGACCTCCGTGAAATCGTGAAGCGGATTTTAAAGTTTCTCGATCGGGAGCTCAGCGCAGACGCTCTGGATCGTGTGGTCAATAACGGCACTTTCAAAAATATGAAAACAAACAACATGTCAAACTACTCTCTGGTGCCAGATGTCGTTTTGGACAAGAAGAAGTCAAACTTCCTCAGAAAAGGTACAAGCATTTAAACAACACTGACACATTTTAAAACACGAAAGCTTTTAAAAGATGTATAGTTTACATAATAAACATACATGTTCAGTTGGTTCATCCCATTTATGTTGTTTATGACTGAAACCATTCTGTTTATTTAAAGGTATCGCCGGAGACTGGAAGAATCACTTCAGCCCTGAACTTGATGCCAAATTCACAGCTGTAATTCAGGAGGAAATGAAAGGAAGTAATATCAGATTCCCATGGGATGAGAAATGAGCGAATCTCTTGTAATAGCATCTCAGTGCACATCAAAATAAACAGTCATAGTTGCAATGTGTGATCGTTTACTTGACTTGGTTATGTTGTTTATTCAAGTTTAAGGTTTCATTCCCCATCAGGCAGCACCGCGTGAAAGAGTTATTGCAGCAACGTCTTCTGGTGTCCTGAAGATCTGTTGGGATTGCTTAAGATGATAAGATGTTACAGTCTAAGACAGTTAAACCAGTGTTGGTTTTTACAACATAACGGCGGCGAGCATGCAACATCCTGACATCTGTTTGCATTACTTTGTGTCACTGGGTGAAGTTGCAAGCACTAACACAGTGAAATGCAGTCAGTTGCATTTACATTTATTTCAAGTATTGCTGCAAAATAATAGGAGTTATCTTTGAGAAGGACTTTCTTTTTTTTTTTTACAGTGAAATATCTTTCTATAAAATAAATTTCATAGCTTCATATAATTATTCACTTTCAAAAAGTATATATACACTAAAAAGGTTTAAATTGGTTAGATTTTTTAAGTTTTTAAAAGAAGGCTGCAGTTATTTGAGCCAAAAATACAGCAAAAACGGTAATGGGGGGGATAAAACTTACAATTTAAAATAACTTTTCTATTTGAATATTATTTTTAATGTAATTTATTGCTGTGATGCAAATCTGAATTTCAGCATCATTACTTCAGGCTTCAGTGTCACATGATGAGAAATCATTCTAATATGCTGATTTGCTGCATATCATTTGATCATTTGTGGTTCAGCAAATCTCACCATGTACTGCAGGTCAATGAAGAGGTCGGTGATTATGTTGAAAATGCTGAAAAAAAACAGTAAAAAAATTTATTTGGTGAATCGAAAGTTCAAAAGAACAGCCTTTATCTGAAATAAAAAGCTTTTGTATACATTGTACACTACCATTCAAAAGTTTGGGATCAGTAATAAATTTTTTTTATTATTATTATTCAGCAAGGAAGCATTAGATTGATCAAAAGTGACAGTAAAGACTTAAAATGTATAATTTTTTTAAATGTAGTCTATAATGTTAAAGCTTTCTTTTGAAGCTTGCTATATCTTTGAGAAGGACTGTGTTTATCACTTGAGCTTATCAGAGTGTCCCAACATCTGTTTCCTGCAGGTTATGTTTCAATATACCTTCATATAATCATTCCCAATAAAAAAAAAGCTTATGATCTAAGTTTGTGCAGTTTAAAGGCCATGTTGCAGGGTTTTTTAAATTTTTTATTATTAATATACTGTATAACCATGCATGAAAATATCATATGAAAAGTTAATGCAGGATTTAAAATAGTTTTGCGAGACATAAGGGCACAAATTTAGTAGAAAACGTAACAGTTTCCTTGACCGTGTTGAAAAACCGCTTTTTTTCAACATCGCGTCATATTACGTCACGGCAGGGAGTCGTTCGCCGGGCTCGAGCGGTCGGGATTCAGTGTGTTTTCTGTGGTTTCAATTAATTATCGTCGTGGTAATTATTGTGAATTATGGCCTGTCAGGACATCGAGTCCACAGATTTCCGAACAAAAAAAGGCCTGCTATCCTATCTTCCGTGGTGCGTTTTGTGCGGGTGAAGAGACGGACTTCTGCATCTGCTTCGAAACACGCGGTAGTGTGTAGCATTCACTTTAGACCGGATGATTATAATCCCGGCGATATGATGGGGTTCAACATGGGATGCCGAAGCAAGACCCAAGCGAGCCTCCTTCGGTGCACACAGCTCCTTCATCGGGTCCGCCGGTCCATCAACATGTGGTTCGGGCAGCGGTGGGAAACGCTCACGGATCCGTCAGAGATCACTTGTAGCCTACATCTGTTTTACAAAATGTGCCTTGTCTTAATTTAATTCATTAACATATCCTACATAAACTTGTAATGTAATGCATTTGTGTTTTTTATTAGTCTGCAGCCGAAACTTATGATATAGCCTAATAATATCATAATAATATGTTATTATTATTATAACGTTAAATATAATATATTATGTTCTATAATTCATTTTCAATCTGTACAAAACCACTTTAATGTTTGTGTTAGCTGTTTACATAATATGACGTTTTTATACAGTAAGACAGTTGTGATTGTGATTATTTTTGTATTCATTTATTCAAAACCTTTAAATATAAAGTCCCTCTTCCTCTGGAAACTGTCTCCTAATGACTTACATACACAACACATGCAGTTAAAGCCCTGATAGCACACGTACATCACGGAGACGTCTATTTGATGTGCGTGTTTACATCTGGAAGACGTATTATTTAGAGTGTTTGCTCATGTGCAATACGTCTATAGGACGTTTCCTGTTAGATGTCAAATAGACGTTTTGAAGATGTCTTTAAGATGTAATGATTTAGAATGTATGTAAAACTGACATTAAAGATGTCTATCAGATGTTAGTAAACAGCAGATGCTTTCCAGATGAAGTGATCTTTAACAGACATCTTGCAGACGTATGTGTGCTCGGAGGTCTACTAGCTTTGTTATTGCCCGATACATGATAATAATCTGTACAATATTGGGATCTGAGCATAGTGTTATACATAGGCTAACGTGGATATATCGATAAGCTAACACTGGTCTCTCACCGAGACCCCTGCCCTGTTCTCCTCACACCACACCACAATGTGTCTCTGACCGTTGTTCTATCTAACCCTGTCTTGTCCTGCTCTCTTGGCCACATCGCAGGCTCATAATTACATGGCTGAGGTCCGTCATACGAGTAAACATTTAGGCTACAATTTCCACAGCGTCCGAACTGTCATTGCGATACATTGCTTAACTTTGACCGCGCTCCCTGCCGTTACGTCACTTCCGGTTTGGCGGTTTTCAAATGCGGAACTAAAATGTTCACACAAAAATTACTCTAGAAGCCTAAATAGCATTTTATAAGTATATGTTTATATTTAAATCTAGTTTAAATCATTATTTTCTATACATTGGCTCACTGGGTACTCTAACCAAGATGGCCTCAAAAACAAAAGCGGCACAAGTAACCTCTTGACTTGTCAATGTATTTCTGTTAATGAGGTTTGCCTTCCTTGGAAGTCAATTGGTACATCAACTGAATATTCTGTTATAGCCTAACTGTTATATAAAAAATATATTATTTTGTATTCAACAGAAGAAAGAAATTCATACAGGATTGAAACAACTTGAGGGTGAGTAAATGATGACAGCATTTTCATTTTGAAGTGAACTAATCCTTTAAATATCTGCAAGATATCTGTTAAAAGTGTTTCTCTTGGACAGCAGTGAAATTAAACGGAAAGAAAATGGAGGCTATGTTTCAGCGCAACTGACAACCACTCAAGGGCAAGGCTGTGTTTCAGTTATCATTTTATTGCAACCTGGTTTAGGCTATTGTTTTATTCTTCAATCACCACCTCCAGATATTGAGCTGCTTTGTGCCAGAATAGTTTGACTTTCAAAGAAATGGCCTCAAACACATTCATTTAATTCTGTTCCAGAAGATTCAAATGAAGCTTGTAACATAGGTCTACTGTGATTGGTTTTCAGATTCGGTGCACGTAAATGGCATTGACATGAAAGTGGCAAAGCGCTCACGTTTGCACTTGCATTGTTGTGGCTACGTGCTGACAAGTGTAGGGTACATGAAACCATGAAACTTCTCCTCTGAGCCTGAGGCACATTTCACCCCAGGGCCTGTGCCGTATAGCCTACGTGACTGCGCTGGGGTCCGCTGCAGACTCCCTCTTTACCGATAACGCTAATGAACTTCCTGTGATTTCCTGTAATTGGGACACTTTGGGCGGGACACACGTGTGTGCGTAGGCATCGTCCAGGCGTGTCGAGGGCATTTTTCAGGCAAGCACGGTGACATTGTTGCTTCCTGATTGGGCAGAGGAACCATATATCTGTTGTGTTGCATCTCACGTATTTATCTCGTATTGTCTTGCTAGACAGCTGTCGTATTGACGGCCGCTGCAGTGCGCATGTGCAACGGACACAGATAAAAGATCAGCTGACATCATTGGGACAGGATGGACACTGGAACAGACGGATATCAAAGTGTCTCCTGTCAGATTGTCCCTGGAAAGCCCAACATGGCATGGTGGGTGTCCATGGGTGTGGATGACAGCGTCTCTCAACTCTCTCAAGAACAAAGGGTCAGCTTTTATTTGGACTAGTGTCGACACTCAAGGGATGTAGAGAGATAAAGAAAGTCAGGGAAGTCTGATATAAACTGGCAGTGCTCATTTAAATGCGAAGGAATTTATTTCCTTTGATTCTGTCATTCTGTTCTCATCCATGGCTGAAGATTTACTTGCAACAGTCTCCTTTAGAACATTTATATCCAGTCTTGTTTTTTCTTACCCATTATAATTTATTATAGGAGTGAAGTCATCAAAACTGTCAAATAACACAAATGGAAGAATAGAAATGATATAGTGACCAGAAATATATTATATAGACACAAATCAAAACTGTATTGTAGCTGCTTTAAATATTCTTCTATGTTGTCCAATTCATAATTTTCTAAACTTACTGTTATAATTATAGTTATTATTATATTATTTAAAGCTTAATTTTTAAAGAATTTTATAGGGGCGTGCAATTGATATTTGTCTATTTATATTATCTATACATGTGTTTCTGGTCCAATTCATTTATTTTTATTTGTTTTCTTCTTCTTTGTCTTCTTTTTATTATTATCACTAATTAAATGTAGCTTTAAAAAAAATATATATATATAATATACGTATATATATATAATATATATATATATATATATATAGGTAAGTACAATTTATATTTGTCTATTAGTGAATATTAAAGTTTGGGAAATTATTTTGTTCCTTTTTTTGTTTTTGCTGTTTGGTTCCATGTGGTGCCGATCACTCACTCACAATTTCCCTGATGTTGTAAAGCTAAAATCTGCATGACCGAGGAAGTGTGGGATGCGGCGATGTTGTGTAAATCCAGATGAGGAAGGGCCCATGGACTAAATCCTGAAGTATCTCCAATCTTCAAGGTATGGATCCCTTTGATGCATGATGGGAAATTACCTTTAACCCTTAATTATCACTGCTCTCTTTATATATTGGCTGTACCCCAAAATTGCATATTTCCGTAGTAGGCAAAAAACATTATGTGAACTTTCCAGTGAGATTTTGAAGTGCGCATGCGATGGAGTGCGCGTTACTGCCCCATGAGGCCACGGGACACGGGAGAGGATTTATAAATGGCACTGAAGTGGATAAGTAAATGGAACTGAATGCAACGTAATTAAGGCAACTGATGCTGGTATCACATGGCAGTGATAACAGTACGTCCGGATTTCATTTATACTACTCTCATTCATACTATAGAACATACTTTTTAAGCTCTTGCAAACAAAATTCATTCAAATTGGCTGATGAAAATTGTGATGCACCTTAGGAATATTTACCATCATCTTCTGTTGCAGTGAACAGAAATGCATTCTCTCGAAATTAGGGCTGTAACGATACCCTCATATCACGATTCGATACATATCACGATACTGAACTACAATATTATTGCGATACTCAAGACTTATGATTAAAGGTTAACAAAAAATGTACAGTTGATTAAAATGCTAAATTTGGTATTACATTGTGGGTGTAAATGAATAGGCTTAGACTTGGTGCTGATAACCCAATTTACAGAAGAGACACCAGAATAAAAATGTTAATTATTCTGAAGCTGAAAATACAGAATTATTTTAGACTAATATGCTTGCACTATGCCACTGACTAGATGAATTTAAAATAATGTAGGCCACTTTTTACTGGTAACATCAGACCAATTTTTTTATTTGTGCATGCATCAAAGGGTTAACGTTAAACCAAAACAATCCTTTTTTTAGGCCTACACAAACTTTTTGGGCTTTTTATTTTTGTTAAATAACAAAAACATGCTGCAGTTGCAAATTTTAAATCAAAGCAGAGAGAGATTGACTGAGTGTTATTTCAGGGTTGTTGTTTTTGTGTGTCGTTATCTGGATCAGCATGTGTCATAGTGCTGCATTTCCTGATCAAGCTATTTAAGTTTATTTTTCTTTGCTATTCTGAGATCTTTCTGCCTGGACACGTGGGTGGCCTTTTAAAGAAACCAAGATATTGCATTGTGGGTATTTAATTGGTTCTTGTTTTTTCCTTTAAATAAATGCGAGTCCACAGTACCAGCACAAAGGACTGTCACCAGGTCACGGGTATTTGCCAGCTGTACAGTAAGACAGTAACACAACAAAATTTAAACAGCAAACATAAAATCACAACACAACAAAATTAATCCACAGCACAACGGAAATGAGCCACAACACAACGGAAAATGTACAACTCAACGAAATGAATCCATAACACAACGGAAATGAGCCACAACACAACGGAAAATGTACAACACAACGAAATAAAGCCACAACACAACGGAAATGCTCACGACCAGTAGAGGGCTCTCGTCATCTCTCATCATCCATCATCCATCCATCCATCTCTCATCATCCACCCATTCATCCATCTATCTCATCATCCATCCATTCATCCATCCATCAATCTCATCATCCATAATCAGTTGTAAGGCTGAAATAGGTGGCTGAAGTTGGAAATTAACATTTGACCTCCCCCCTCTTCCTTGAGACAAATGTCTCACCTTATCCACACCATTCTTTCTCTCAGAGAGTGTATATATATGGTTTTAATGTGAATGATGATCATTGAAGGAATGTGTTTAGTATCATTTTAAAGGTCTCAGTGTGACTGGTACAATGGTCTCATTCCCAAAGAGTAAAACACAAGGTACTAAGGTTTTTAAGAGTTTAGAGATAACTGACACAAAGAAAGGCAAATGGTCTTTTTTCCCCCACCCCAAGAGGTGTAACTTAATGCAAATTAGCAGGTTTTCCATGTGAAAAGATTCTGGCTATTTAATGGACTGCAGTGAAAAGCTCGACGCTTTTCTGTAATTCTGAGAGCCCGTGAGGTTGAGTCTCAAAAGCTCAGCCTCATGTATTTCTTAAAATGTTGGGTTTGCATTTCTCTTATCCTAGAGCATTCGATGTTATTGTATTGATTATCTTTGAACTGATTGTGAAATTGGCATGATACTTTACCCGACATAATAAATTGTTACATTTGATTATTCTAATTGACTTTGACATTGTTCATTTAGCTAATGGTTACAAGGAATAGTCAGACACTCGCTCACTTTTAATGATGCACAGATATCATTAAAACCTTTTCATTTTTGGAGTCAGATGAAATAACGAGTTAATACATATGAGAAAGTGTATTGCATTTAATCCAAAATCCCTTTAGCCTGGAAAGGACGGAACATGCGCGAGACCTTCGCCGCTGATCGAATGCCGCCATTGGTTCGATTTAGCGGGGACTTACAAGTCCATGCACATTCCCAGATAACTCCTAAATATGACAACATGCCAGTCAAATTTTGACCCAATTCTGATATAGTGAAATAAATCTGCCTCTAACTATTGGTTAAAGATGATTTCTGATGTGAACAAATTAGATTCACTAATTAACTTACCAAAATAAATGTTTGGGAACATAGTGTGTGTGAAAAGAGACATTTTGATTTGAATGGAGATTTATTTTTAAAATGTATTGTACAACAAATGACTAATTGAAATGTGTTATTTAAAAAAATCTATTGCTATATTATTAAAGTAATGTAGTGAGATTACTTTTAGTTGTTTGGATGACCTAATGTTCGTTATGTATGCAAGTGACCAAAAGAGAAAGCCAGAAGTATATAAAGAATTATGTTTGCCAATAAAATCAACAAAATAACACTGTTTATAGTAGAAAGATAAAATAACGGGTATTTTTTCCACACAGTTGACTTTTTTTCTAAGAACTGGCAACCGTGATATAAGCAATTCTGACGTTTCCCCTCACAAAAGTATTCTATTTAAGAATTGCATTAAATTTCTGCCAGCACGCCATTAATAATAAAGGCGCTTAACTATTATTAGCAACATCATAACCAGTCTGCCACGTCTTATTGTTAGCTCTGTATTTACATTTCTACAGCAATCATTTGGCCTGTTCGTATTTATCCATGTGGTTTTATTTACTGGTGCTGAAATGCTGTCGGCTTCCTGCTATTGTCTGAATGATTATCTTCACCTGAGTGATAAGACGAGTCTTTACATTAAATCACATGCTCTGTGTGGACACCCCACCTTTGTTTTGACTACACACACACTAATGCTCATCATACAGTATTGCAGGAGCAGCTGCAGCGACATTGACGTCAGAGGAACAGTAGCTTTATTCTAAAAACTTAAACTTTACTATTCTTACAAAATGCTGTGTGGATGACTTGCAATCAACAAAAAGCTGTAACAGTGTTGGGGCAAGTTACTTTTTAAAAGTAATGCGTAACAATATTGCGTTACTCCCCCAAAAAGTAACTTATTCTCTCAACATGAGGACAGAAGAGCTGTCAGGCAATAAATGGCTAAACAAAGTAACTCAGATATTTTATTGTAAAAAGGTAAATTGCATTAAAAGTGAAAAGGTAATCTGATTACATAACACACCTAACACTGGCTGTAACAATAAAAAATTGCCTTTCGGTTAGTTGAATTTATAGTCATTATTGATAAATATAATCACTGTAAAAAAAAAATGGCTGTTGTTTTTCCAGAAAAAGAGTGGTGGTTGCCAGAATAATTATGTAAAAATACAGTAAAAATGTTAATATAGTAACAGAACAACCTGTACATTTTACAATTTAAAACAACAACAACAACGTCAAAAAATGTATCAGCAAATCCAGGCAATACTGCTAAAATTTGTTTTGTATCTTTAACATAGTCTACTGAATCACCATAATAGCACTGCTGTTGGTAAAGAGAAAGACATATGGTGAATCAAAGTTCATCACAATAGCTTTTCCACAAGCTAAGGTAAATATCAAGCGTTAGTTCTGGCAGGTCACGTTAGTCAAGCTCGCATTAGCTGACTCTCAGCTGATCCACATCTATCTATACGACGCCTATCACTATACATATATAAGCTCCTTCAAGGTGGGGTATGTGATTCTCTTTTTTGTCCATTTTTTCAAAATCACTTGAAATCCTATTCATAACCCACTTACAGCCACTGAGTTAGAAGCACTGAAATGAAAATTAAGCAATTTAATAATCTGTGGAACGGGCAGGATTAAAAAAAAATCCAGCCAATCATTTCCAAGACCACCTAGAATCATTGGACAGTAAGTCCGTCAATCAAACGGTCGTACCATACGCCCCTCCCCCTCACACGAATCAGGGCCAGCGTTGGCGGAAAGAAGGTAGGACCATTTGAGTTGTGTATTTTCAAAATCTGCTGGCCGTTTTGTAAATCACATACCCCACCTTTCAGTATTATCAGCAGCTATTGCGTTTCTCAGGAGCTAATTACCCTCCTCCCTCCCCAGCTCCTCCTCTCGGCAGTCAGGATTTGGCATTCTGATTCCACTTGAATCAAAATAAATTCTTGAATTTTAATCCGTTTAAAATATATTATTAATATCGTTTAAATCTTGAAATAATGATATCTGCAAAACATTCACGTTGGTTCTGTTCTGTTTACCCAAATGGGGGTTATTGCTGCTCTTATCCATGCTAGGCTGCATGGATGCGCAGGGAGTTCTCGCCCAGAACGGAACCACACCGCCAATCCAAACGGTATGCTTGTCAATCGTATTTGACGATAGTGGTCCTGAAATATAAGGAGCACACAGTCATGAAGACAAATATAAAACACCATCATGGCATGGCATACAGGACACAAAAGTAATGCAATAAACGTTCATTTATCATAACATAAAACCCTACATGATAACAATAACATAAAACCTTAATATGTACAACAAAAACTGAGAAGAAACATAATTAAACATTTTTAAAAACCATCAATTGCGAAGTGTCACACAGTGAATTCTGGAAATGTCAGTTTATGGCTTTTGACTGTAAATTATAAGATGATTTGTTATTTTCTACTTACAAAAATTTTATATTTAACAGTATGTTACTGTAAAATTACATGAAATGTTATATTCGATCTATTACAGTTTCCCCTGTATATAGTAATTTACTGTTAACCGATTTTTACTGTGGCATCTTTTAAAAGTAAATATAAAATATTCTTTTTACAGTATAACTATTTCTAGTTAAAGTTTACAGTGAACTTTTGTGCTCCCAGCTTCAAGCCAGATATTTTGTCCTTGACTGTCTGCTGTACGTCAGTAGTACACTGTTGTAAAGGAGAGAACACCTTCCTTCCTCTAATACACAAATGACACGTACTAGGATTCTATATATAGCCGCCATGTCTATTTTCAACTACAAAGTGTATTCTTCATATTCTTTGTATTCTAGATGAATCTTTAGGATACTGTTAATGTCATCAGCGCATTGTTTAAAGGGTTAATTTACTTTTTGCCATCCTTTACTCACCCTTTACTCACCCATGTCAAGAAGAAGATGCTCTCATTGTGTATTGAAGAAATTACTTTTAAGAGCTGATGGCTGGATAGATGTACATTTATTTTATATTTTGGACTTTAGTTAGTTTAATATTTAAAAATGTTGATCAGATCAAATAATAAAGCGTGAACTACGGTTTCCCTATGGGATTTTTAGGAAATGCTTGTCTATAAGAAACCTGTAAGTTCAGTCAGTTGGAAATTATATATTACACTAGCTTGACTGGTCAAGGATGAATTGCATTTAGAAAATTTGATTTCAAGTTAGGGATGTTGTCAAGCCAAAATAATGAAATAATACCATCCCTTTTATGACATCTACCCATTGTCTTTATGGAATCATGTCTGCAAGTGTAATTTTAGTTCATCTGTCCAGATATCGCATAGTAGTTTGCCTGACATCTGTCCGCTCTTCCTGAAGCATCAGTTCACGCCCAGCAAAGCTGTCTCAGACAATAACCTGAGCGCCTTGCGTGCGTGTTTGCATGTGCGCCTCTTACTAGCGTGTTTTTATTATATGTCAGCACTACGCTGCTGGCTCCAGACTAACACCCCATTGTCTGTGCAACTATTGTTTGTTTACTAGGCCGAGAGAAGGACAAAGACGGGAACAGATGCTGGTCTACACTTCTGGGGGCTGGCGTCGTGTGGCATCCCTAAACTGGCGGGTGTGGGCTCATTGTTTTGAGGGTCTTAAAAGGGAAGTTCCTTTACTCTGGAGATTTGGCAAACGCTTAGGACATGTACTGCAGATCTTCCGAGCTTCAATGGGATCCTGTTCTGATCGAAGAGACATTATAAAGACCCTAAATGCACTAGAGAAGGGTTGAAAAAAAGACGACCAACAACTCCTTTTCATCTCCCAGTGCCCAGCTTTGAAAGCACATGCTCCCTCATAATGAAAGAAAATGAGTGGGGCCGATTATCACGCTGATATGAGGTCCTAAATGGGTGGACTCATTCCCAGAGGCCCAGAGGACCTTTGCATGAGACCATGCATTGCCCCTGATTGACCTGCTATCAAACATCGAGGTGCTGGGAAGCCGTGCTTGCCAGTTGCCCTTGTTGCTGATAAGGTCAGAGGTGTGGAGGTCTCTCGGAGAGAACAGGAGTGGCACAGATCTCGCAGTTGGTGGCAAACCACATTGGGGCTGAGAGATTACATTTGTTGCTGCTGAGAGTATTTGGAATGGGTTTTCAAGGAATAATTCAGACAAAAAACAAAAATGTGTTATGTTAAGCATAATGTCCCAGCTTTTTATATTGCTGAGTTTCAAAAAAAGCAAAAAAAGCACCATAAAAAAGTTCATATGACTTGTGCACAATTTTCAAAGCAGCTTTACAGAGCATGCTTGTTTCAATGTCACGATTTAGGCAGTATTCTGTTACTATTCATAGATGAATGTGTCTAAGTTGTACAAATGTTGTATCAAATATTCCAAATCATAAAGATAATATTTCAATAAAAGAAAAATATCTGATAGTTTTGTGTGTCGATCCTCCATATTCCAAATCATGAGGATATTACTACAATATAAGGATAATGTTTTATCTTTTTGTAAGTCAAACCACTATATTCCAAGCCCTAAGGATAATATTACAATATAAGGATAATATTTTGTAGATTGATTCACTATATTCCAGGTCATAAGGCTGATATTACACTATAAGCTATAGGATAATATTTGATAGTTTTGTATGTCGATCCAGTATATTCCAAGTCATAAGGAAATATTACAATATAAGGATAATATTTGATAGTGTTGTATGTCGATCCACTAATGATCTGAAGCCATACTCTGAAACTGAATTATTTTAGTATCACATTATAGTTTTTATTAATATTTTGAATTGATATGTTCTGTTTAAATTTCTAAACAGTTTTATTTATTTTTGTTTCAATTTAAGTTTTAGTTATTTTGGTAGCTACATTAAGTTAAATTAAATGTAAAAAAACAATTTTTTTTTTTTTACAGTTTTAGTTTTAGGGGTTAACACCATTTTCAACTAAAAACGGAAAACTTGAGGCCTGAAAATGCTAACTTTTGAAAAGTGCAAGTTTTTAAAAACAATACCATTATCGTGTCTGTGTAAATTACTGTTAAATATTTTCTTATTTCTAGGTTTCACTTTTGACTATTCTTGTGTTAGACTGCATTATGTAACTCCTTCCCTGGATGTTATGTACACATCATGGACACCTAGACAAAACAAGAACTGGGCCTTGGATACACGCAAGCGGGAACTCAAAGGGTTAGTTTACCCAAAAATGAAAATTCTGTCATTAATTGCTCACATGTCGTTCCAAACCTGTAAGATCTTCGTTCATCTTCGGAACACAAATTAAGATATTTTTGATCAAATCCGATAGCTGTCTGACCTCCCATAGACTACAAAGTAACCACCACTTTCAAGGCCCAGAAAGTTAGTAAAGACATTGTTAAAATAGTCCATGTGACTACAGTGGTTCAACCTTAATATTATGAATCGATGAGAATAATTTTTGTGCACAAAAATGAAACAAAAAATTCGACTTTATTAAAAAATCTCTTCTCTTTCACGTCATTCTCCTACGCTTTTCACGTAGTAAACACTGGTTCTACGTCAGAACGCAGCCTCATTGATTGTCCACATGTGTCGTGGTGCTCGCGTGACCATGCAGCATTGGCCAATAATGAGGCTGGTGTGAAAAACAGACTGAAATGATGTTTTTTTACTGAAATTCTTTAATTTAAACTACTGCTTTATTTTGGATCCCGAAACGGCCAATTTCCAGGACGTTCACACTCAGGGGGATGAGGCTTTTTATAAGGAACGATAAGGATTCAATTTTCTCTACCTTTGACTTTGAAGATAAGGTCTTGCATCTTTTCTGCAGGCTTGAATGCTCTGTGCAGTGATTGATGTTGTTTTTATTTTATTTTCAGTTAAATAAACCATTACCATCAATTTAGATTGTACTCAATCACTGCCAAAAAGCAGACGTGCCCCACAGAGGAGCATTATAACACTTCCTATATTGGTCATAGACTAATTGAAGTAATTGAAGATGCGTAAACAAAACAGAGAAGTAGACGTGTTCCTATTCACATCAATGGAGATTTCATGTGAACCTTTAGAGAGCGTTCTGATTGATATGACAATTGCTCTGGCCTTGAAAGCACATCAAACCACAATAACAGCAGAGCTTATAGGCAATAAACGTGTCACTACAGGACTCTTATCAGTCAGTTTATCCTTGTACACCACCACTTCTTGTTCAAGGAGGGTTACTTTTATCAGTATACCTGGATGATTCCTTGACCTTTGTGTTGCTAATATACACCATACAAACTTATAAAGCCTATTGTCAGCATTTCACAGATGTTTTTTTTTTTTTTTTTAGCTTTAAGTAGTTTGATGTTTTGTATGAATTCATTAGTCAAGTTAGTCAAAATCAGCAAAAATTCAGTCGTGATATGTGAGGGTGCATCCCATGGGACAGAAACAACAGCTATTGTTTTCTGCACGCACACATGTTGAGCTCTCATTTATTAGAGCAGGTGAGTCGAACTACTGACGTGAATTGTTCTGGTAAAGACAGAAATAACCTTTTGTTTGTTTATGAAACATCTCTTTTGCTGATTACACTACTACGATACGTGACTGTAATCATCGCATCCTTTAGGAAGAATGAGTTTGGATAAAGACTTTCATCATTGTAATGCATTGTAACCCACTGAATCTCATTTTTTATTTGTTTTAACACTACATTTTTGGTCCTTACATAACTCTCATAATAATTCCATTGGTGTTATTTCATATACTGTCATGTCATGACATTGGATCAAGTAGACTTAGATTTTATAATACACTTATTTATCCAATAAGCAAAATATGACCAAATTTAAAAACGTCTCATTTAAAAGTGTTTTGTTCTAAATGTTTAGAGAAACCCCATTTGAGTATTGGAGTAACAAAGTATTATTTAATCTTTGGTTACTTGCCAAGACAACATATTAAAAAAATATATATAATTTTTACGAAAAAAATTCAAAATAATTACTTAATTGTATGTCATATTATGATATTACAATCAAGAAATATTTTCCGACTTTTTAAGCCACAATTTCGACTTTTCATCTGATAAATATGACTTATGTCATATGTCAGTAGTAGGCTATCATTTTGAAATTTTATGTCATAATTATGATTTACAAGCATGTCTCTTTTTTTTTTTTCTTATGTGGCAGAAATTAGTTTAGATTGGCCTATATATCCATCGCAACGATCGTGTTTTTTTTAAAGTCGAAACATTGGCGTTTTCTCTCGCGGTTGCAGACTGAAGCGTAACGTCGTTAGTTATTTTATTTTTCATCTAGTAGCCTACCCGGGTTGCTTGTGTTTTCTTTTCTCTAGGTTCACGATCGCACTTTTTCTCTAACTAGTTTAGTGGATTTTCAGCCTATTCTCAAGTAAATACGTTTCTATATCACGTAGTGTGTTTATCGTGTTATTTATACGCGAAAATTAGTTTTTACGTGCATATGATACGCAGTTTTCGCGTGCATTTGATACGCACTTTATTGCGTGTAATACACACGCACCCAACACCACTAATTCTACCCAAACGTATAATTACATACGTACCCCACACCACTCCTAAACCTACCCTTAACAACCCATGCGTATCATATGCACGTAAAAACTCATTTTCGCGAAAAATAACACGATAAACACACTACGTGATATAGACACGTATTTAGTGTGATCGGGTTGGATTTTATGTGCGTGAGTTTTAAGCAATAAGCATAGGTTTTGAGCTATTTAGTAAACTCCGAAGTGGAGTAGGCCTACTAGCGGAGTTGTTACGATTTGAGTGCAGAGAAGAAGCGGGGATCGCTCCATCCATTCCACTCATTTTCGGAATTCCAGACCGGTTTTCAGTCTTATTTGTTTGACTAAGTTTGATGCTAAAGCAGCTAAACCATTAGTGCTAAACGCGCGACTTATTTCAGTAAAATTTACGTTATCTGCTTGTTTATAGAAATGTATAAAAGCAATATTACACTAAATATCAGCTTGTGGTTAATTCCCTACAACATCAAATCTGCATATCATAACCCATCAAACCATCGGTACAATTTTTAATTTAACAAATTAAAATGATGTAGGCTAAGTATAGCCTATTTATTTGTTTGTTTATCATAGATTATTTGATATTTAAAGCATAATAATTATGACCAATTATTTAAAAAATCTCAAGTTATTTGGTAACGTGTGTGCACATGCTTTTCTTTATCTTCCGCATGTTTTGAATAATCTTCAATAAAATGCAAGATAGTGAGATAAAATATCTCCCTTCATCGAGTGTCAGGGGACAGCAGTGCTCGTTTCATCCGGTGCGCAGGAGGGTAGGGGCCGCTGGCGTCTGGCGTCTCCGCATCCCTGCACTCCATCATGTGAATGAAGCATCGGGAGGAGGGAGTTTTGGGCTCAGATCTCCAGATAACCAGGTTCCTGACTGTCTCTGTCATAGAATATAAATCATGGGGGACACGTTGCCTGTCAGACTCCAAGAGAACTGCGCAGGAAGAGAAGACTCACTGCAACCATGATTTTACTCAGACTGTGTGGACTCCTTCTTGTATGCTCAAGACTTATAGGTGAGCCGGGATTTACTTTCCTAACCTTTTAGTGTAATTCAATTTCTCTGTTATATATTTTCTTTGCTTTTTAGATACAGTGGGGTCCAAAAATGTGGGAACCTATTTACATATTATTTAAAGAAATTATTAATATTACAGTTTTAATTGTTCATATTATTTTGCTGACAATATCATGGTAACACTTTGCAATAAGGTTTAATTAACATTAGTTAACTACTAAATTAATGTTCATTTTAACATTTACTAATACATTATTGAAATAAAAAGTTTTGTTAGTTAACATTAATTCATGCACTGGTACAACTGTATTTTTATTCATTAACATGAACAGAGATTAATACATATTCAAACAAATGTTTTATTCATTGTTAGTTCATGTTAGTTAATACATAAACTAATGTTAACTAATAAACCTTATTGTAAAGTGTTAGCAATATCATGTGTATTGAAAATGTTATATGAAATCAGAGAATATTAGTATTTTCAGAAATTTGTATAGCTATCTATATTATTTATCCTTATCTCCTTTTAAATTTATTTTTTAATTTGTCTTTACCTGTTTTTTTTTGGTCATTTTCTCTTGCAATGAAAATTGCCTCAATCTACATTTAACACAATTATTTAAACAATTACATATATATATATATATATATATATATATATATATATATATATATATATATATATATATATATATATAATATGCAGTGATAAATGTACTTACAGTATCACTTTCTTTTGTGAAGGAGAGATAGTGTTTCCCTTTGAAAAGAAAACCATTTTCTTGGTTGCTCTGTTCTTTGCTGGATGTCTTTGATCACTCATACAGGAAGAAATATTGCTTTGTAAGGGAAGCCGGTCATTTACAACGTTCATTTACTCTTTTCCTTGTCATCTGTCCAATATTAGAAACTGAGCTATTTGTGGTTGTGATGCAGTAAAACAGTGCTTTGGCTTGAAAATAATCAGCATTGCCAGCTGACTTATTCTATGGTTTCACTGATAAAACTCATGTAACAGTGTAAAAGTTATTGTTCGTGATTTGTGGAACGTGTTTCCTTTCATTTTAGATGCTAAATTAGACATCATCGCGAGTGACCCAGATGTGAAGGTGGGAAGCAAAATTTTGCTCTTGTGCAAAGGTTGGTGTATTTAGTTGTAACGGACACAAAAAATGGCCCCTAATTATATCTGGACACACTTAAAAATGTCTTAATGACATACAAAATATCAAACTAAACATGTTGTCATAACTTATTGGTCATATATTTTTTTACAGTGTATGTAATGCACTGACATTAATACATTTTCATATGTCCAAATATTTGGGGGGCCTCTGCATATCACATAGCAGTCTGTACCAGTCGAAACATTTTTAATATCTCATACATACTATCTATACTACAATATCACACATTACATAGAGATATAATATAGTCATAAAATAACCAAGAACATGTTATTTGCTATTCTTTTGTCTTTCTATATGTCAGTTGATTCAGAGGGAGATATCAGTTGGTTGAAAGATGATGAAGACGTTGATGATGATCGCCACGAAGTCAAGAAAAATGATGAGTCCTCGAGTTCACTGACCTTGAACGACATTGTGTTGGGTGACAGTGGAATCTATACCTGTGTGTTTGACAATGAACACGGCACAAAGAAGACTAACTACCAACTTTATGTCTACCGTAGGTTCCTGAAGACTCACAATGTTCCGTTATTTTTCTATCAATCTCCATAATGATTCTCATGTGAAATTCTGTCCTGCAATCAGAAACACCGGACTTTGGCAACACAGCGACATACCATGAATTTCTGGTGAACCAGACAGTGACCGTTCCCTGCTTTGTCTCTGGGAAGCCCGAGGTGGAGGTCTACTGGCATCGGAACGATCGCATCGTGAATGATGACGGTAGGGGTCGTGGACATGCCGCGGGTTCTTCCAATCATTTTTGTGGTATGGGGGTCTCCTCACCTTCCTAGCTCTCTGTGATGCCTGTAGTTGGCAGAATGGCAGGATGGCGACGGTGGACGAGTCGTGATGGGGTGGGAGGGGCTTGTGCATTCGTTTTCTGCCAGATTTGCAACCAAATCGAGAGATGTTTCTCGGGGGAAACATCGGTGAACAGTTTGGTTTAGTGTTTTTTCTTCCTGCCTGATGTTGAGAATGAGGCCGTAAGAAACAGCTCCGAAACATTCAGTCTTGCCCCATTTCAAGTAAACGCCGCTTTTGACAACCATAGAGGAACAGATGGAAAATGGAAAGTCACCCCACAATGGAACGTCAATCATTATTTACTCACCTTCACATTTCTCCTTTGGTGTTTGTTTGGACGTCTTCTTGCACGTTTTGCAACACTTTCAAAGTGAAATGTACAGTGAGTGTCGCTAAAAGCACATTTAGTTTGAATCAAAACCAGATGAATGTGAAACTGCCAACATTTGGCAAGCTATGTATATGGATATGCTCTGTGGTAAAATCATACACTATATAAGTGTTTTGAGGTCTTAAAAGGATAGTTCACCCAAAAATGAAACTTTTGTCATTAATTACTCACCCACATGTCGTCCCAAACCAGTAAGACTTTCATTCATCTTCGTAACACAAATGAAGATCTTTTTGATTAAATCTGAGAGCTTTCTGTCCCTCCATTGACAGATACGGAACTGAAGCTTCAAAAAGTTCATAAAGAGATCGTAAAACTAATCCTAATATGAATTATTGGGTTTAGTACAAATTTTCTGAAGAGACTTGATCGCTTTATATCATGAACAGATTTTATTGACATATAAATATTCACATATAAACATTCATCAATGCACACATCAGTAAACAGAAGCTCAAGCCTGTGTTCTTGAATTGATGTAGCTACGTACTTGCGTAGCTGTCAATGGAGGGATCAGAAAGCTCTAAGATTTCATCAAAAAGATCTTCATTTGTGTTCTGAAGATGAACGAAAGCCTTAAGGGTTTGGAACGACATGAGGGTGAGTAATTAATGACAGAAGTAAAATTTTTGTGCAAAGTGTCCCTTTAACTGTAATCATAATTTGTGTAAACACTGAACGGGAACAAAAGTTGTTGCAGCCTCTAGTTCATTGAATTAATATCGTTATGGAAGTTTTTTGAGGTTTGCAAAAATGTACTGTAGGCAGAGGCAAATCTTGTCCCGCAATGAGTTACATTGCAAAATAATGACAGATATTTCATTTTGGGTGAGCTGGCCTTTTAAGAGTGTGCGTGTGGGCTTTTAAAGGCATCGTCTCATAATTGTAAAGTAATAAGATTGCATCTTTGATGCTGATCATGCTCTACCATCCTTCTTCTCTTTGTACAGGCCGAGGTCATCTCAAAATCCTGCCTGATAGATCCCTGCAGATTGTGGGAATTCAGCCAGAAGACCGTGGAACCTACACATGTGAAGGCAAGATCAAAGGACGCCCCATAACAAAGGAACTCCAAATCTCTGTGGTTGTTAATGGTGAGGACGTAGAGGAACTAATCATGTTTGTTCTTAGTGTGGCCATATGTCCTCTAAAATATCTGCTTTAAATATCCCATTCTCCAGAGCCACCGACCGTACTGATTCATCAGGAGAGAACGAGTGTGTCTGCCGGACCCAATACCAGTGTGTCTATCGTCTGCCTGGTCAAAGGAGTACCCACTCCAAATATTTCATGGATACTGTATGTACATCAAGAGAAAATGCTTTAATTTTTCTTTCATGCTTACCTATCATCCTTAGTCTCAGTCTTTTTTATATTTGTCAATCTACTTTTGAAATCAAAAGTTTGTCCACGATATGTGAAAATAATCCATCTAGACTACTTAAAGGTTCCATATGTAAAAATATAAAAAAAATTAGCTACACGTATCAAAAGAATGAGAAGAAATAAGTGCAATGATGTCATTAAAAAAATTACAAGTTATAGTGCTTCCGAGATATAAACCTGAATTAGCATGCTAAATTACTAGCCCCGGCCCGGCCGGTGTCATAATACCAGTTTTGGCCATGGGAGGCGGTATGCGGGCACCATACATAACCACCAGCCAAACTGCAACACACGAATAACTCGCACGGCTTGTGGGCGTACTTGAACCGGACTTTGGTACAGCCCACTACTACATTTCAGTTCAGGGAAGAGTTCAAAAAAATTATTGGTCGATATTAGGCTATGTATGAGGAATACATTTTGGTAAGTTGCAGCATACTGTATCTTTCAACAGTGTTCGTGTTTTTTTACTATTAGCTAGTAGAGATGATCGGTTCACATGCGCTAGGCGTGCGTTACATCTCTAATCTCTAAAAATCTCCAAATGCTCCACGTGAAACTGCGGTCTTACTATCGTGTCAATTGATTTGATTAAAATGCGCGAGAGAGAGAGAGCAGGACCGCGCTCGTGTTGTTTGAAGACGTGAGAGTGCGTGCGCGCGGCCGGGGCTCGCTCTCTCTCTCTCTCTCTCTGCTCGTAACGCGCCCTGTCAAGCGCAGCGGCAGCAGTCATTCTATTCTACATCCCTCACCGATCAAAATAGGCTTTGGCGGGACAAAGCGGACTATTTGACGGTTTTAGAAGATTAACAACCTGAAACTAAAAAACAGACTAGAGTAGGCCAACTTTCTGGAGGTATACTGCCCCCATCTGGTATGGAATATGTGGAGTATGAATTGATTTTTTGACATAAGGCACCTTTAAGGCTTCATTTCAAAACCTAGTGAGCTATTGTACCTCCATAGGCAGCATCAAACCCAGCTAACAAAAATATGTTCTAAGAATGTTTTGCTTTCTGTCAAGTTCCTAACGTTGATAACATAATGTTAAGTTATGAAAACATTGTTTCTGAATGTTCTCTAAAGATTTAAAACATCCAGGTTTTTTTAAATGTCTAAAAATAAATCTTGATTATACGAACGTTAATGGACCCCCTAAAGGGACATGGTGATAGAAGAAATATAATATTTGTGCAATTATCATTGCTTTTGCGTTCTCTTGCAGAACCTTTGCGTTACACAAAGAAACTTTACATTCCCTCGCAAAACTTTTGCGTTTCCCTGAGAAACTTTGCTCAAAAGTTTTGCATAATTAATTATGTTTTGATATAAAATATTGTATTCAGTCTAGTAAAAAAAAAAAAAAAATTCTGTTTTAACCATAAGCATTGCTAGCCTGACTACGTCAGACTTCCTACTTCCGCTAATTTCATTTCGCTCCTGTAGTCAGTCTGAGATAGCAGCCTATCTTTCAGTTTTCCACCGGCCTGAAAACAGCCGGCCCAATCAACGAACAGAGGGCGGCTGAGAGCCGTGACGTAGCCGCTAAGCGTCGAGTTTTACATTGTAGGATAGAGAAATCGAAAACCGAAACGACCGCGGAAATGGGAAACGAGACACGTGATTGTACCGTGGATGCGTAGATTAACTTCGCATAATCTGCAAAAGTCGTTTACAGCCATGTTCACTCTGGTATTTCGCTCGCATCGTCAAGTGTTTACAGCAGGTTTACAGTGTGGAAGTTCGATCATAGATTTGAGTTCGATGCATGATGTCTGTGTTTAGATGCGGCTGTGTCGGCGCATAACATAAACTTATCTGATTGGCTTACGGGTAACCAATGATTTTAAACTTCAGAACCCTAGCGAGAGAGAAAACACTTCTCTATTATGCTATTCCAGACTCTGTCTACGAAGCAAAGTGAAGTAGCAGAGTCTGGTATTACCAGGCTAAAGCATTGCTAACATGTTGTTAGTTTATCAGCATGCTGATGTTTTTAAAGGGTTATGAAACCCCCCTCTTTCAGCTCAAGTATAGCTCACAATCTTTTTGAAAAATGCAACTTAAATGGGCGTGGATGGCTGTGATAAGAAGGGAGGGAGTGGGTGTGTCTGGCCATCACTGTCATCGCCAGTGGCCCATGCATATAGCCATGCATATCGAATGTCACTAAAAAGCAGTGGAAAACGTGAGGAAATGCTAGATTTTTTTTATAGCTGGCAAAGTTATAGTCTAATGAAATACACTGACACTTTATTATTGTCCTTTCAAAAGTAACTGAATGCCCTGCTAGGCCTATTAGCCTACAGTAATCGTAATTCTATTTAAAACATATTAATGTAGGCTACATGTATAATTATAATGTCATTATAAAATATATAGTTGTTTATATAGATACTATAAATGCATACCGGTATATTTGAAAAATATTAATTAAAAAAATCGTTCCGTGCATAGCCTAGATCTACGCGCCCCCTGAACCCCCATAAAGATGGCTCTATGGAGGTGGAGGACTTCTCATTTTAGACACACACACACACATAGCTCTGAAGGGATAGAAAAGTCAGACTTGGTACCGCATCACTCGCAAGACGCAAACTGCATTGGTTGTCAACAAGGCGAAGTCCACTATTCTCCAGTTCTCAAAGCTCTCTCTCAAAAAAGCATCAAAAATGTTTGCGGCACACACTATAGTTTAGATGTGTGCGTGGTTGATGGCAAACTAACCGCATAGAGCCAGAGTCTAGCCCTGGCAGCATCGCGGGGAAACATATTCAACCCACTTGGACTTTTGCACCTGGAAAACAAACACTTGTTGCGTCCCATGATTGTCTCTCTCATCTACTTCGCGATATCACAGTTTGACATGTCTGTCATTGAAAAGATCCACGTGGTGTCCACGTGGTGTCATGACAAGAGACAGTGTCTTCTCATAGGATATGAACTCAGTCTCATTAATAATTATGAGACACCGATGATGAGTCATCAACGCACTCACAGTGCACTGCCACGTCACAGCTTGTGATGAAAGATTTTAAACCCGGAAGACGAAAAAAGTGGAAAAAAACTAAAATTTAACCATTTTAACCATACTATTTTATCTAACAGATGCTAACATTGTCTTCAATGGTGTTCAACCCACATACCTCTGTTTAAATCTCAGAAAAATTGGTTTGGGGTTTCATGACCCTTTAAATCAAGGCAAGGCAGCTCACTAGGTTTTGGAACAGGGCCTGTATGTGTTTATTCATATTTTTAGTCTCAGACTGTTTTATACATATTTGGCGCTTCCTTTTGTCTCTTAGTTGTTAGTTCCCCTCCCATGAGTATATTTGTGTTGTATCAATGAACTATAGTGGCAAAAAGACTTTCTGCATCTCTCCCCTCAGCCCTTCCACCTTTGACGACTCCCGTTACAAATACAACACTGATAAGAGTGAGCTCACCATCTCTGCAGTGACCAGGAGCGATTTTGGAGAGTATATCTGCATGGCTAACAATAAGATCGGGGAAAACAGTGCAACGTTTATTCTGGACGTCTCAGGTGAGAAAATGCCCGCTTAGAAGACTCAACTTTGAATAAAGCGATGTGTTTGTACTTGGCTGAAAGCATCGAATGAGGGCAGTTGGTCTGTGTAATATGTTTTTAATCAATACCAAAGCTCAACATGATATCAATTGTCACTATTTATGATCTTGATGAATTTTTCAGGTCTGTATGGCCAGTAAGCTCTGTCAATTAGCCCATTCATGTTGTAAAATGATAAATAATGGCCTTTTTGGATGGCGACACCCATTTTTATGATCCAGTCTATCAATTCCTGATGGATAAAATCAAGACCAGCGTCATATTTTCAGTCTGAATATCCTGTCTACTTTATACATCAAATGGGGTTATGAATGGGTTGTGAATGTTGACTTTAAACTTCAGCAAATTTATCTGCTTATGGTTCAACTGTTTTTTTCTCTGCTTTATTTCCTTTTTTTATTTATTTTGTTTAGCCAAAGATTTGTTCCAAGGAAACCTTTTTTTTTCTCCCATGAAGACAGATGTTTACTATAGTTGCAAACACAGATACGGGGAATGTAATCCCATGCAAGCATCACATTGACACTTTCAATAGGCCAGACCCAAACAAAACTATTGTAGGATAATGGAAATATTAAAATAGATTTTTATACACAAACGCATATCTGCAGTAGTTGGCTCAATATGCATTTTGTTATTTTATGGTTTAGCTTTCGAAGATTCATTTCATTTCATGTTTGCTTGTTTTATTGATCATTTTCAGAGCGTCCAACTATAAACTTGGATCCAAGCAAGCTGACCATTATTCCAGGAGAAACTGGATCTGTGCTTTGCAATGCCACAGGACATCCAACTCCAACCGTACAGTGGGTCAGGAAGGCTACCCAAGAAAAAATGGTGAGGAACATCTAAATAGCTGCTCCATTTCCATTGTTGTTTGCAATTCAAAAAACCTGAAATTATTAATTGACTTTGGAAATATGTTTAAGACAATCTAGCTTTACGCTATATGCCCTATGTACACGGCATCAGTTGTCTATGTGTAACAATGCACAACAACAACAAAAAAATCAAATCTTGTCTTAAACCAGTGGGAATACATGGGAAATGGATTATAATTGGATTCTAATTTTCTTTGATGGCGGTGACGGCGAGGAGAGATTCTGTATCTACAGGAAGTGCGACCCACGTACTTTTCTCTTCGGTCTTAATTACTTCTTCCTGTCTCTTATTGTCTTTCCTGTTTGCATGAACATGTGTGGGCAGACGAGTGTGGAGGGATCTGAGCTGATTATTGAAAATATAGGGCCCTCTGATGGTGGCTTGTACTCCTGCATAGCCAGCAACACAGCGGGCACAACCACTGAGGACTTACAGCTGATAAGTAAGGCTCTTTTAGTGGCTTCAGTGTGTGTGTGTGTGTGAGAGAGAGAGAGAGAGAGATTTTAATTCATTACGGATAATGTACTATATGGAGGTATTTGAATTGATATAAAGATATAATTTAATAGATATAATGATTCATATAATATACTTAATGTAAATAATACGCATAACATTTGATAATGGCGAAGTTAACAATCTTTGGTTTGTTTATATATTTATTTTGGCATCAACTTACTATATTGCTTCTTCTCATTAATATCTTCTCTCCCTCTCACTCACAAGCCTGGCCTGGGACACCCGCTCAGTTCAGTGTGGCCCCGGGGTCCTCATCTTCTGTCCTCATCCAGAGTGTCTCAGTGCCGGATGGAGGGTCCTCTATTACCCAGTGCATCCTTCAGTGGAAGAAACCGTCCGAAGAAACCTGGAGTCAAAGTGTCGTCAAGCCCACAAGTAAATAAGTGACTATGAGAAGTGTGGTTTATATTTTGATGCTTTTTTAAATTCAAATGTGTGATGAAAATTTTTACATTTGTAGATCCCCTGCTGATCAAGGGCCTTGAGCCGTACACAGAGTACTCAGTTCGTTTGGCGGTCAAAAACTCACATTACCAGGGAAACTTCTCCACAGAACACATGATCGTCACACAGTCTCGACGTGAGTATCAGCAGGATTCTCTCCTGTCTGTTCACTTCATCTGCTGCTTATTCACCATTTTTGATGTTGATAGCTATTATGAATATTATCTATCTATCTATCTAGTAGTACTCTCAGATAATTTTAGCACATTTACCATGTTTAAATCCAATCTGCAGATTTCCCCCACAAAATCAGTGCAGAAAATGTTAAAACATCTGCAGATTCATTGGTCTACAGTCCCAACATCAGTTTTTAATAATGATAAGACATTTTATTGCAGTAGATTTCATGTCATGCTTTCATTCTTTAATGCCTGTTTGCTCATCACATATGTTCATGATTTGCTTTCGCTGCCCATTCTTTCTCATTCCTGCTTGACGATGACCATTCTCCATGCATTACGACCTGCTCCTGGTCCCGGGGTCCGTCCATTGCCTTATTCTGACCTTCCTTTGTAGATGGTAAATCAAAATTTTGAATGCATACATCTCCAGTTGATAGGCTAAAACACAAGCCTAATTGTTTACTGTGATATAGAACTGTGAAAATTAGTTTACCTGCATGGTTTCAATGCTGAAGAAAGTGGAAAAAAGAAAACATTGCTACTTCAGCATGAAATCAGTGTTGGTCAGCTGATCTCATACATCTATACTGTAGTGAATGATTTTGGAGCTTATCCACTGGATTGTCAATTACTTACGTGTGACACAGACATACACTAATAACTTAATATAACTAATGTTCACATTGATTTTAATGTTCTGTTTATTTACCCTTGACTAGTTAAAATATTACAATCATTTCCTTTAAACTTAACAAAAACAGTGAGAGTTTGTAGGCTTGATTTATTTCTGTGAATCAGTTCACACTGTCCATTTCAGTTCAATGGTTCAAAACACTGATTTAGTGATTCATTCTTCACGCTAGTCTTCCTTGTGTTTATTAAGTGAACTAGTATGTAAAACATGCATTTACTATTGTTAACTAGATTTTTACTGTATTTTAGTTATTAAATTAAACATTTTGAATAAATTAAGAAATTAGCTGTTCAAGAGCTGTTCTAAAGTTTGGGGTCATTAGGATTATTAAGAAATTAATACTTTTATTCAGCTGCATTAGGATGCATTAAATTGATCAGAAGTGACTGCAAAAACATTTATAATGTAACTACTATTGATTTCTTTTTCAATTAAATACTGTTCTTTTGAACTTTCTGTTCACCAAAGAATCCTGAAAAATTGTATCACTGTTTGAACAAAATATTAAGCAGCAAAAAACTTTTTTTAACATTGATAATGAAATGTTTCTTGCACATTAAATCAGCATATTAGAATGATTTCCGAAGGATCATGTGACACTGAATAATGATAATACAAATTCAGCTTAAGATCACAGGAATAAATTACATTTTAAAATATAATCAAATAGAAATCAGTTCTTTTAAATGATAATGATATTTCACAATATTACTGTTTTTACTGTATTTTTGATCACATAAATGCAGCCTTTGTGAGCGAGAGACTTGCTGAGACCGCAAACTTTAGAATGTTAGTGTACATGAAACATTGTCAAAATAAGGTTGAAAATATCATGATGAAAATACACCCAGCCCTAAGATCAACCCTTTACACTGTTTCTTTGTTCTCATCTGACGTTTCTTCTTTCCCTCATTTAGGGGAACCCGACAGCCCCGTTCTTTCTCTGAACGAGAAAAAGTTGGAGAAGAACTCTGTCTCCATCCCCATTAAACAGCTGAAAGACGGAGGCTCTCCCGTCCTACACTACGTTGTACGCTACAAAGGGGTCAGTCCGAATCGCTTGATCGTATCTTTCATGTTTTTTAAATTACATATGTGAAGTATAAGCCTTATATCAGTGTAAAATGTGCCATTTCGAATAGAACAAGGAGAATGAGGAATGGACTGAAAATGAAATTCCTGGAAACTCCAGCAGAATCAAGCTGAATGATCTCCAGTACAACGCTGAATATCAAATGGAAGTTTATGCAGTGAACCACAACGGCTCCTCCAGCTCTGCCAAAGTCAACTTCACCGTCCCACAACCTGGTAGGATTGATTAGAGCGAGCCAAATATGATTATTATGTATTATATGCTTAAACAAATGCAAACTCTTTAGTGAAATCAACTGATTCCCCTCTCTCTTGCAGTCAGTCAGCCGATGCTAGGCAAAGGTGGTGTGGTGGGAATAGTAATGTTCATCTTCTTGGTGCTGATGGTATCAGTAGATGCTTTCTGTTGCTACACCAACCACTGCGGCCTGCTTAATTTCCTCACTCGTAAACTATTTGGACACAAAGTGTCAGAGTCTAAAGGGATGGATGAAGAGGCGAATAATTCAACGGGGTAAGATAACTTCATCCTTCGATGTTTGTGTTGCAGAGATACACCGTACGATTGTTCTTTTCTACCCTAGTTTTCCTACAAAAGAGCCATTGTTTGCACATAATGTTAGATCATCGTGATTGCATATAGTTCTTTAGAGGGATAGTTCACCCCAAAATTTTGTCTCTCGCTTTCAAAAGACAATTTTTTACAAGAAAAATGGATGCAAAAAATAAAAGACAAATAGCACCATAAAATTATAAAGTTAATCTACAGGACTTGTACACTAAAAATCCTAAGTCTTCTTAATGTATATGATAGCTTTGTGTGAGGAAAAGTCCTTACATTATTTTCATTTTTGAGTGAACTATTCCTGTATGTACACTATATACGCCAAGATGTGCAAAAATTGTCAGAAAAGTATGTATAACTGAATTAGTATAAAAAAATAATTCAATTCTAATTGAATTACTCACTGTTATTAACTGTAATTGATGTCATGATTGCAAAAAAAAATAAAAATTTAAAAAGCTGATTATAACTGAAATGATGATAACAGCATTATGGTTGACATAATTAAGGTCATATAAAGTGTAATGTAATAAGACAAACTAACAATGAGGAATACAATATTTCTGCAGTCTTTTCAAATCTTGGTATTTGTTCTATATAGCCTAATTCTCTTTTTAAATAAATAAATAATAAAATAAAAATAAAATATTTGTAATATTTAGTTTCTTAACAATACCTTAATAACGTATTTTGTAATTTTGTAAGTAACAAAAGGTTAATAAAAGCTATAAAAAATATTATTTTTGAATATTTTAAATGCACACACACATACTGTGTGTATACTAATATATATATATATATATATATATATATATGCAAAATGGTTAACACTTAATATTAAGTAATATATATACATTCATGTGTAAGTGTCCCTTATATTTTGACATGAGTCAATGAATCTTCCAGTGTTTTTTAAACAGTGTTTTCCATCTAGAAGTCCAATTTTCGAGGTTTGTATTTAGACAGATCTGCTGTTTGCTGTGTGTGATTTCACCGCTCTAAGCTTCAGTCCTCATGTGTCCTTTGATACAGAGACATGAAGCTGAGCGGTCTAACGCTTCCACGAGGCAGCATCCCAAAGCTTCAGGCACCCAATGGGGCAGTGAATGGCTTTCAATCAGAGGTCACGTGTGACAAAGCGCATCTTACCAAATTCGAGTAGGTGCCAACCTCAAAGGGCTGAATGCAGCTGGGCATCAAAGCTGTCATTCACAACAAAATGGCATGTGGGTTTTGTGTTATGCACCCAGACTTTAAGGACTAATTCACCCAAAAATTACCATTTTGTCATCATTTACTCATCCTCAAGCTGTATGTGACTTACTTTAGGAGATGTTAGTCAAAATGTCTTCCTTTAGGGTACGTTAACACAACAATGATACTAAAAATGCAAAAGGTTTTCCTTTGCTTTTTTGCGTACAGACGACAACATTGTAAAAATGATCCCCATTCACACGGATCCACGAAAATGACTAAAAACGCTGTATTCTGCTGCCAGGCCACTAGTTGGCGATGTCACTTTGTAAAGCAACACTAATGAACGAAAGACAATAATGGTATTGTTTTCAAAACTTGTTCTTTGAAACCCATTTTCAAATACAAATACGCGCTATCGTGTAATTAAACGGTCAAACTGCATAAAATGTTTTTAGTCGTTTGCACAGATCCAAAAAACATTAAATAGTGAACAATGAGTAAATGATCACAGAATTTTCCTTTTTTGGAGAACTATTCCTTTAAGCCATGATGTAACTCATATTGCCATTTTTTTAACCCATGTCCCACAAGTTTTATTCTTTTCTCTATGATCAATTCCCCGCTGAAATTCAATTCAGCTGCCTAATTAACCCAGAAAGCAGCTTTTTGTATTCTTCTGTTGCACTGTAGAAATAATGATATATTCCCTCTATTTTGTAGGAAGAAACCAGAATCTGATGATCCAACAGGAGAGGCGTAGAAGAAGAGATTTTACAGGAGACAATTTAAATTCAGAGTGAAGAGATTTCACACAAATCTCATGATATCCGATTGTGAGGTTAAGGGTCAAGTGTCTTTTTTCTTTTTTGAGTGTTAAAATACTATGCATAATCCATTTGTTGTCCATGAAGGTTTAAACACTATGGCTCTGTGGTGCTATGAAAACATTGCTGTGTTTGTTTGAGCATCTCGACAGGCCCAACATAGCAAGACTGGCTCAACCAATAGTGTGAGATTTGGGCGGGACTATCTGATTGTCTGACCAATGACAGATGGGAGAGTTTTTTAAAAGATTCTAGCACAGAAATGGCACGCTTGACCTTAAAGTTATGTAGTCTGGAGCAAATATACAAACATCATGAAGACGACTGTTATTTGCAGGAATACGTTCGAGATTTAGATTATGCTTTTTATTAAATGTAGGATGTTGAAAGCCTTATCAGTGTGATCTAGCACAGTAGATACTGTACATGACAAATGCTGCTTGAGCTGAATGTATGTTCAGTAGTGAGCAGATAAATTATATGTTGTTGAAAAATCATAATGGGAGCATAATATTTCTCAGACGCATCACTAGTGTTAATTTATTGCGCATTTATCCTATGCTTGTAGCTTGTATAAAATCTTGATTAAAGGGTTTGGCATGGGGATGAGTAAATGATGACAGAATTTTAATTTTTATATGAACAATAATAAAAATGAAACATTTTAATATAGATATAACTTTGCATTTTATTTTTTAACAGTGTTATTTCAAAATAATATATTATTACATAAATACACTGTGTATGTTTTTTTGGGGTCAAGTGACGTTAATCGTGGATGTAAATACAGATGCATGCTTAAAGATGTACATATAGATTTATTAGTAATTTTTTACCTCCACTGTATATTGTATATATTATTTCTTCAATGCTTTTATACTCTTTCTAATGTTTGAACCTATGTATTTCAATGTAAATGCATTCACAACTTCTTTTAAATAAAAAGAGAGAAATGTCTACAACACATGCTTACTAAAGCTCATTATTCATAATGCTGAGATTCAGTCACTCTTTGTAACTAAGAAGGCTGTAGATCACGGCGTCACCCTCTTGAGTGTTGGAACGTGGTCTAAAAAACAAACAATAAAAAAACATGTATTAGACAGTTTTTTATTTTAAAATATATATATATTATAAACCCATTGATGTTCCTTTGATGTCTGACCCCACTTGCTGTTTCAGCAGGGAATATGTCAACAGCCAATTCAAGGGGTTTATATATTAATTCCACAGATTTCCCTCCACAACCATCATCAGGTTGGTGATGAGCCATTTTATTCATTACCTTTCTGAGTTTGATGAAGGTAGTTTTAGATCTGCATATATCAGGTTGGTATGGCTTTCTTCAGGCTCTGGTGATGGTCTCAGGTTCTCATAGATCTCCTCTGTGACAGTGACTGCGTGTGTCTGATCAAATAGATATTGATTCATTTCTATAGTCCACTTTAGACATTCTTCGAACTATACATGCCAACTTACTCTCATTAGATAGTAGACTGTCTGCTTTATATCTGTTTTATTTTGATGCTACTTATTGTTACTTATTGTCAGTATGTCTGTTGGGGAGCATCAAAATAAAGTGTTCGCAGATATTAAGCAGACAGTCTACTGATACTCTAATGACTGCTATGTTGAAATGCAGTTGCAAGGTTACTTGCAAAATAAAGTGTAACCATATTTACAAGTGCAGAGGTATCTATCAGATGCATTGTTCATGTGATTTAATACCTGTTCTGTGTGCAGCTTCTTTGGTGTAATCTGTTTCCTCCTGTAAATATGTGAACAGATTAGCAATATAGCTTTACAATATGATGTGTTTGCCTTCATAATCCATAAAATTAAGATAAGTAATTAGTTGGTAATAATTCAAGATGATCACACCTCACATGATTAAGAAACAATGAATTACGTAAATCGGTTTGTAGCTATTAGCTGCGGTAGTGCAAGATGTTGCGTAAGACGATTGCATGCTTGATTGCCTCACCGGTTAAGATAACCAGAGCCGTGCAAAATGATGATGGAAAGTGATAAATGGTCACAGCAGGGCTTGTGTAATATGTAATTTGAACAATCTCATGCAATCAGTTCCCATTTAAAACAAATGAACTGCATGTTCTCTTAGAATTTCAACATAGCTGTTTATCCACTCACCTTATAATAAGACCAAACAGGACTAACAGTACAGCTACAAAGAAAAACACCGCTGTTGCAGTCAGCAAGAAATGTCGCTTACTCGTAGGCACTATTGAAACAACCAAACAAAAAAAGGTTTGGGTAAACGGTCAACAAAGTCACAGTTTTTAACATTATTTTTTACTCAAAATTAAATGGGAAACAAGTTTCTGGACACCCCTCACATGATATTGTTTCAAATATATAAATACCAGGAAGTATCCAGTATACTGCACAATATTTAGTAAGCGTTAAGCTAGTATTTACTTACAAACACAACCCAACCCAGATAGCAATTACATTTGGCCCGGATCCGTTTTAAGCCCCTTGCCTCCGTTTCTATCTTAGAGACGTTTTCTGATTGTGAACCAGATCCGTGCCAGATAGAAGTTTCAGCTTAAACATTCTAACTGCCATCAGTTCAGTATTTATATCATTTTACAGATCTGGCCCAGATCACTTTTCCCATAGGTAACCGAAAGACATTAGCTGTGTCTGACACTGATTTGGTCCAGATCTGCAATATGAATCTGAGCCGATACTGTTTTTACATACGCTACACTGGTGTGGCCCGAATCTGTGATACATATCTGAGCCGACTGCATTTAAAAAAGGGCTAAAAACTGCTTTGGCCCATATCTGCAAAACGTATTTGAGCCAACACGGTTTTTACAGAGACTACCTGATGTGGACCACATCCGAAATACTTTTCTCAAACTGTGTGAAGAACTCCGTGGAATAAACATTTTCAAAACAACATGGTTACCTGTCTGCATATTTTTTTTTCTATCTAGAGCATGAGATAAATGCATCGTCATTAAGCTGAGCAATATTTTCAGTGTTTAAAAACTATACAGCAACATTTTGTGATGCTATAAGGTCCGTTACAGCACAGCGTTTAAGCTCCGTTTTAGGTCCGTTTTACGACAGCGCCAAGTGAACGTTGGGTCTCGCTTGACTGTCGTCTTGCAGATACGGTCCACATCCGTACTACGGACTTCAGCCAGAAGCGCCAAAAAAAAAAAAATATGTAGGCTATATATATCATCAAACCAAGCTGTCTACGCAGATTTATCTGATCAGCTACAGGCTACCACACGTAAGTTTTTATGTGTTTATTCTATCTATGTGTTTATTATGTACATCTATTTGTATGTGTTTATTCTAATTTACTGTCTATTACTTAAACGTGCAAGTGAAATGCTGTTTGCTTTGTAGCAGTTACAGGCTGTTATTTGCGCACCACAATGTCTGTGTTATGTTAAAGCCGCATCTGCTATAGCGCTATACAAATTATAACGTTAGCCTATAAGTGTAGCACAGAATAATTATAGGATAACCGAATCAACTTTTTAATATCATGGCATATATTGAGCTAATGTGCTGAATTTTAAAAGGTAGTCTTAGCTTAGGACGTCTGGACAAGACGTCCCCGGTTTTGGTTGCCTCCGGGAAAATACAGAAAAAACTACCTATGTCCCTGTTTTTTGAAGATAAAACTTGTATGTATTTCAATCAGATTGACAGTCAAACTAAAAATGTCCCCGTTTTTCCCCGGTTTTGGTCTCGGACATCTGGTCACCTTATTAGCTTTAGCTGCTATGCTATTTCGGTTAATTTATGAGACGCGCTACAGTTCACGCGCCGGCGCCTCCGTGATTAGGCTATCTATAATTGTCTGCTATATTTAGCCTACTTCTTATTTATTAAATCCAGACAATTGGTTGATGAAACATTGATTAAAATTAAGATACAATTAATACAAAACGAAATTCACTTTAGAGAAAGGCTGTGTCTTCTGTGTAAGGTCTCTGTGAAGGTTTTAAAGCAGTCTTTTAGTGCCGCTTCAGAGCGGTCGCGTCCGAGAACTGTCACGTCTGTAACATTGTTTTTTCCTCATAAATGCGAACACGAAAAATAAAATAAAATGAATATTTTATGTTCTGTGGAGAGCCAACCCTTCTTCATCCGATTTGCGCCGTGTAATTCACAGAATTACAACAAAAAAAAAATCGTTGCCTCCTAAAAGTTAAATATTTTTTTGTTACGCATGACTGTCTATTTCCCTAATATTAAATATAAAACGCATGTGTAGACTGATATTTTTCTAATGTCTGGACTCCTTTCAGAGGAGCCAGGAGGAGGGCGAGGGCGCCAGGAGAGACTGGCGCGTCAGCAGCAGGAGCAGGCAGCAACAACAGCACCCACCTATAGTTATTTTGTTTAAGTGCATGTTTTTTGTTGTTGTTTTTTTCACGTTGTGTTAATAGCCTGTGCATTTTTTTAAATCCATTAATTCTGTGTTTGTTGTTGACTGTGTTCTGTGTTAATTGTTGACTTTGTTCATGACTTGTTCATTTTTTATTAAATCTATGAATTCGGTCATTAATTCTGTGTTTGTCAACTTTGTTCACGTTTTTTTAGTATGCGTTTTAATCATTAAAACGATTTATTTCAGCTATAGCCTATAGGCCTACGCATTGCTCCAACTAGCCTTTATCAAGTCAAGTCAAGCTTTTTATTTATAAGGCCTTGTAGTGAAAATGTTTTTCTAGACATTCCACAGACTGTGAAAAATGTAGGCCTATGCCCATAGGTTACTATACCCTAACTGACAAAAATGCCGAAAATAAGGCAAAAGGACAATCTAGTGGTGATTTAAGCGGAATCGGAACACATCTGGCACACCTCCGGTAGGCGGAATCGTTTCACGCACCCGTTACGCATCTGTAACGGGATGATCAGGCGGTGCTGGATCGGCGCTGGCACATATCCGCAACAACCCCTAAAAACAGACCAGAAACGGCTTCGGCCCGATGTGCGTTTGGACTCAGGAACGAGTCCGTGAGGCGGATGCGGGCCAGACCCGGCTCTATCGTTTTGCGGTTGCGGCCCTGTTCCGTTACAGCGTCCAGTGGCTATCTGGGAAGACTTCCTTTCTTTCTTTGTGAATGAAATATTCCCTATTACCTTCGACTTTCAGAGTTATGATCGTAGAGTTTTGAGAACCCATGTCATTTGTGGCTGTGCAGAAGTACTGTCCATCATCCTTCTGACTGGCAGCTTTGATGGAGAATTCACAATCAAATCCTATAGAAGAGATGTTTGCATCTCTGATCTTAAACCAAGTGTAGTTTGTCACTGCAGGATTGGCATTGCTCGTACAGGTCAGAGTCAGTGAGTTTCCTTGTTCTATCTTTCCAGATGTCAAAATGGTTATTTCAACATTTTTCGGACTATCTGTGGGGAGAAGCAACAGGATGAGGATCTGTATTTGTAAGAGAACTTTGAAATATTTGGTGCAGTTGAAATGAGATGTGCCCTAAAGTATTGTGACACAATTACAGAAATAAAATAATATTTCCCCCAATTGATGAACATTTTTAATCTTGCAATTTTGCCTTTTTCCCCTCAGAATTGTAAGATATAAACTTGTAATTATGAGGGAAAAGTCTAGATTGTGAGATGTTATAGGTTTAAATGTTATCTATGTTAAAAGTTATCTCATGCTGTAGGCCTAACTGTAGGACGGAGTTACATTATCTCCTCTAACTGCATACCGTTAGTCTCAGCATAATTGCCTATGTCTTTTTTTTCTTTCTTTTTATTTATGACTTAGGCAATTATGCTATGAGGCTAACGATATGTGAATATTCGGTAGATCGATTGTTTACATCAAATTCATACTTTGATAGTAGGCTAATTGACGCACGTTTCATCAGTCCAGTCTTTCAGTTTAACGTTTAGCTTCAAAGGGCATCTTCGACGATAGTGTTCTATAAAATAAAGACCATATTTTTTGCATTTTGATTCTAACGTCCAAAGGCTTCACAAGACTATTCCTCGCCCGTTTCCTTCCACACCTGTTCCGTTTTCTGCCTCCAAAGTGAAGCGTGCGCGAACTACAGTGACGTAGCCTAACTGTGACGTCTATTCCCAATTGGTCCACTGGAAATCATTTGTAACATTATAAAGGCCTTGTCAATATTGATCAATTTAATGTGTTCTTGTTCAAATAAAAGTAGCCTATTCATTTTAAACTAAATCTTACTGACCCCAAACTTGTATGTTCAGAACAGTCTTTGCATCAGGATGATGAGATGTCTTAAAATATTGCCAACTTAGACAGCTCACTAGGTTTTTGAACAAACCAACCCAGGATGTGCTTTAAACAATCTAGCAATATGATAAATGTAAACGTACATCTCACATCAAGCAGTATTTCATCTGCTGAAGTTGTGCTACTGTTCTTCAGACCACAGGAGTAGTTGCCAAAGTCATTGTGAGAGACAGAAGAGATTTGGAGCACATTCTCAGTGGCTTGTGGAAGAAGAAGCTGGTTTTTATACCAGGCAAACGGCCCTTGTTGCGGGGTACAGTTTTCTGTGCTGCATCTCAATTTCACAGAGTCTCCTTCATGGATCTGTCCATTCACATTTTGACCTTTCACTGTTACTCTGAAAGGTAGAACTGGTAAAAAGAGGTGTAGATTATTTGAAATGTAACCAGAAACCGGTTTAAAAACACTCAAAAAATATTTTATTTTTGCTAAACCAGCATCCGATTCCATCCTGATGGTGGACCAGCAGAACTTAGTTCATAAATTGGTTTGATCAACATGATCTTTCTGATTGAATCTGGTTGACCAAGGAAATCTGCTGGTTAAGCTAGTAAAGAAACATATGGGGACACTAGCACACTATGCTAGTGAGTGCAACTTGCAACAGGGATTGTGGGTCTGAGTTTTTGTTTGTCATAAAAATAATTGGTCTTTCATTTACCTGCTACATCGAGGTTTATGCCACCTGATCCAGTATACTTTCCAGTAAGATAATTTGTTTCAAGGCGAAAAAAATATTTTCCAATGTCACTTTTGGAGACATTGTGTAATTGCAAGGAGCAGTTTTTGTCTCGGTTTGCATACACTGTTCTGTCTTTGTACAGTTGGTCAATCTCTGTCGCCTTTGAGTGATAGACAAATATTCCCTCCTGTGTTCCATCTTGTTTCTGATGTTTTTTTGGTTTGAACCATTTTGTAGTTTTAAGTGTTTGATAAGATGGATAATCAAATGAGCAGGTGAAATCCACAGATGAACTTTCGAAAACACATATAGAATGAGGTTTGTATGAAACTAACCATGAAGCCAAAACAGCTGAAACACACAAAAATTTTTGTTAAGGCAGTAAATCAACATTGCTATTCATTGCTCCAGATGATGACTATAAATGTTCAGATCTGACCCAAAAATACAGCAGCAAACTCAGCAGTCAGCACACACTTCCAAGGGAGCCACACAATTATATAAAATATAAGACAACTCTTTATAATAATATTTTTCTTATTTTAAATTGTTCTTTCAACAAATGTCTTTTTGTCTTATTTTCTTAAGGACCCGTGTTTATGGGCTTGGGAACTGTGTAGACTATAAGAGAAATCAAAAAGTCAGTTCTAAAATATTTTATTGGTAAACACTCGGATCATGAATGACCGGAAATATAATATAATAATTCTCATTTTAATGAATTATAATTATTTTATCTCATTATATCAGTATATCCCCCCTCCTAGTTTAGTCAATAATATTATCAGCAAAAAAAAAAAAAAAAAAAGACCTATACTCAAATAAAACAATAACTCACCTGATAGAGGCAGCTGCAGTAATATGCTGATGAAAAACATGTGTTGTCCCTTCAGAGGTTTTGTTTAAGAAATCACTTGCTTCTTTAGATGCATAAGCTTCAGTATTTCCCCAATACAGGCCTATATACTTAAGCTTGCATCAATAAACGGATATCCTTGTTCCATGGTGAAACAATTCTTAAATCAGTGATTGTACTTTAATTCCACTATTTTATGCTTAAATGATAAGAAAATACTGTTCGACTTAAAGCATGACTGGCAGAGCCAATCTTTCTTTATGGAAACAGTTTCTGCTGATGATTTTTACACTTAAACTAAATTAAACTCAAACAGGAACTCAAACAGGAAATGGCATGTGGATTGTGCAATAAGTGTGGAGGTTGATGGAAGTCAGTGTAAGTTATTCTCACAGTTTTGCCCACAATATTGCAGTTTCTTCTCTTTGAAAAGTGAATGAACCACAAACTGAGAAGAGCATGGAATCCCCAGAAAACACTCTAATATGGTTGTGATTAGTATGATACCACTTTAGGGCTCTGGTGAACGTTTGTGACAGCACATCTCGACTCATCCGTACTCTCACAGTTTTGTGTCTTTCAAAGGTATTTTGTGGCGCTAGTCTATAGCGTCATCTGCTGTCAAGGCAAAAGCCATATTCAATTCTCAAGATGTTCATCATTTAAACCCGAACAGTGAAATTAACCAAATTAAATTAGTTTATTTCAATCAAATATTACTAAAAGATCAATGTACGAAGATACGTTTTAGTAGTATTTAATCTCTTGTTCTTCTGGGAGTTGTAGTGGACTAGCATAGGAGCGATTTCGGACACAGCCATGATCTCATTTTCCTGCGCGCTGCGCCAAGGAAGGACCGATTGACTTGTGACGTAATTCCTCTGCGCCCAGACAAGCGGTGTCGTTGAGGAAAACAAATGATCCAGATCTGTTCATCTGTTGTATCATTTTATTCCTGCATATTGACTTGAATTTCTTCATAAGGGCGGATTTCACGGCGAGTATGTATTTAGTTGAGAATAGTTGACTTCAGAGGAGCTTTAGATTAAGTTTAATTCAGTTTGGAGCTATAAGTTAAACATTTGAAATCAGAACATTATTGCTCAAACAAGTACTAGCTGCTAATTATTAATCGATTCAAACAATGTTTCTACTGTATTCCTGTAAACTGGACAACTAAGCGCAGTTTACCACAGATGCTTCTATTTATTGATGCTTCTTAAACTCTCTTATTTATTATCTTTGCAAGAGATGCACTGGTTGTGTCTCAAAACTTAGTGAGCTGCCTGGTTAGACTTTTAAGGGCGTGCAGCATGTTTGGAGTGCATGGGTTTGCATCTTTGTAAGGATCATAGAAGTTTGCAGAATTTTTTGGGCATCAAAGGCGCAGTGGAAAAAGGTTTGTGGTCCAAAAAATGCTACACAGGCAGCTTGCTGTGTTTTGAGACACGACTGTTAATTTATTGATTTATTTACTGAGGGTTTTTTTGTGTGCAGAAGGCGCTCAATATGGCGTTAAAATCTGGAGAAGAGCGCCTGAAGGAGATGGAGGCAGAGATGGCGCTGTGAGTTTTCAGTTGTTCCAGCTGTCTATTTGTGTGTTTGGAGTGTGTAGAATAGAGCCTTTCTGACTTCATGTATGCATGCATGCTGATGTTGTTGCTTCTGTAGGTTTGAGCAGGAGGTGTTGGGAGGACCTGTGGCACCTACAGTGGTTGAAGCTGTTCCAGTTGCTCTGGCAATGCCAGCCGTACCCATTATCAGGCCCATTATTGGCACAAACACCTACAGACAGGTATTAATTACTGATAACTAAAAAAAAACCTAATATTTTACATTGTATATTTTTGAATGCTGGGGTAAGTGGGGTCTAAAGAAAATGCTTTAGCATAATTGTTTTTTTTCTCTCTCTGAATTACTAATTTATTTAATTACAAATTACTTTATTACACATTGTTATAATAAGTGAAAAATGTAATAAAAAAAGACATTAAAATATATATTTAGAAAATATTAATTATTATTTTTTTAGTTACAGTAATTTGTTTCCTAAAAACATGAATCAATTCTAACTAACTTTTCTTCTTCTTTTTGGTTTGTTTGTTAGGTCCAGCAGAGTTTGGATGCAAGAGCTGCCACTTTAGTTGGTCCGCCACCTACATTTGTTGGTCCTGGTACAACTATTTCACACTCTTAATATACAGTTTAAGAAAAAGTCATATAGAAAGCAGCTGACAATCATCTGATATTTATTTGTAGCTATGCCTGCAGTAGCGCCTCCTCCAATGATGCGTCCAGCATTTGTCCCGCATGTTTTACAGAGACCAGGTAATCAGGATTCCCATTATTGTGTGTGTGTATTTATATTCGCAGGGGCTTGAGCCATATATACAAAATGAAAATATTTGCATGACTTTCTTACATTTAGAGATGGAGAATATAACTGTGAAATGTAAGTTATGCACTGAGGAAAACCTCATCTCAAACGCATTAAACAGCGCAAGTATCTATCTTTCAGCACATGCCACATGTCACAGCATCTGATGGGGCAAGCCTCTTTAAACAATACACTTTAACTATATCTTATGAGTTATTTTTATTGAAGCCCTTAATTTAACATCTCTCATGTTTAGGAAAAAATGGATAATGCACTTTGCCCACAGAATCTTACCCTGTGTTCTCCGCTATTTTTCAGATATGCTCGTAATATCAAAATACTGTATATATCGATATAAATGGTATTGCCTCATCCTATATTGTTTCTAAAAAAATATTGCTACATTGTGCAAACTTGATATACCGTCCAACCAAAAATATATATATATATATATATTAAATATAATATTTTTTAATACATTTTCTATTTACAGAACATTATAGAGCCTAAAATATAATGATGCATATTTTAAAATATCTTAATGTATTTTTTTCCAGTGGGTCAGAGAATGCCACTAATGCGTGGTCCACCTCCTCAGGGCATGATAGCACCTCCTCTTCCCAGACCTCCACCTCCTCCACCCATGATGATGGCTCCGCCTATGCCAGGACCTCCTCAGCCCTCCATGGGTCCAGTTGGACCACCCATGGGGCCCATGCCACCGGTGGGTATTTTCTGAATTGTAATCAGCTGTCAGGGTATTTTTAAGGTTACTTTGTGCTTTAAAAATTGAGATGTCAGAATCACAATATTTTTTCTAAATGAATGGCAGGTTGGAAACATGAACCCTATGCCTCCGGCACCGCCGCGGCCCATGAGTCAAGCCCCTGCGAAGATCACTCCCAGTGTTATACAGGCGGCCCCCACTGTTTACACAGCACCCCCTGCCCCGAAGAGAATTGACTTCAAGAGCCAGAAACAAGCACGCATGGTAAAGTATCAACACACACTTGACTGTCCTGTTTCACAAAAAGTCCATATGCTTGTTTCACTGATTTGCTTGAAAGTTCGGTGCTGACATTTTATATAGATCACACTCACAAGGTATAATTAAAAAATATACAGTACCGGTATATCCACTATAAAAAAGGTCCATGACCTTTTAAAGTCCCCCTGCAGTCAATCATTTTACCCCTTAAAAATCAACTTTGACAATCAAAAAATGACATTTTTAACTTTTTTTTTTCCTGTGAAAATAATTTCTTCATGCCTTAAATTGAACGTTTGTATGTAACTCTACACCCTTGCTTCATTTAGTATGGAGTTATGAATATGCAACTTAGTCTCTGCCTCCACTCAATCACACCAGCTTGGACTAACTTATCCGCTCGGTCAGCTGTAGTAAACATAATGACAATTAGAAATATTGGTTTAATTCAGCCATACATGTTTAAACCAGAAACTGAATCAGAAGAAGAGGAAACGCGAATTATACTAGCTAAGCCCCCTCAAATGAAAGCAAATGAAAGCAAGAGCACCCTCAGTTGACACTGTAATGTAATTTTGATGAAACCTTTGATTTAGTTTGAGCATATTTGTGTTTGCGCTCTGGAGAACATAAAATGTTTCTATTTACTACTTTTTTGCTGTGGTGATCAGTGTAGCCAATCACATATTTATTAATATCTTGAAGGCAGTGACCAATCAGGGGTGTTTAATTTAGTTTAATTAAAGTTTAATTAAACAATTTTAATTTAGTTTATGCACTTTTTGTTCAGTGCTGCTGACTCTGACAAAGTGTAGACATGATGTAAATAAGAAATTCATTGTGCAGTGTAGACAACTTTATTGGTTATAATGGAACTGTGAGATTGTGAACTGAGATGAGTAGCAGCTTTTTAGTGATTATAAAGAGAGCTGTATTTGCGTGCTTTCTAATATAACCCATTCAGAATTTGAATAAAAGTCGACACACAACGGTAATTGATATGATTATGATGTTACACAAACCATGTGAAGACATTTTTTAAAGACGGCTCTCTTGACTCTGAGATGGCGAACGGCATATTAAAAACACCACACAGACATATAGACAACATTAAAAACTTGATTTTCTTTAAGATTTTATTAAATGTTCATTATTTTCCCAGGCCTGGAAAGGACTATTTTAAGATTCATTGGTCTTTCCATGACTTTCAAAACCCTGTTATTAGCAGTATATGCTTACATTGTATAATAATCAATGATACAATTGGTATTTATCAGTAATAGTATTAAATGTGGTTAATAATAAACTGACTATGGATGAAAAGTATTTATGTTTTAGATTTGGTATAAATTGTTTAGTATAAAATTACAAAATTAGTAAATTCGGTTTGTTGGCAATCAACTTGCTTTTTTGTTTTTAGTAAAAACTTTACTATTTTAATGCAACTGTAAAACTAGTTATATGTATAGATTTAAGCCACATTCAAAAGGGATTCAACTGAATCCATATGAAAAACATGACATATTCCAGTAAAATCACATGTGATAAAACAAGCTCTGTTCTTCCTTTCTCTTTCTGCATGTGTTTTGTGCTCATGCTCATGGAAAATATGGGAATTGCAAGAAAGGTTTACAAATTGTGGTTTCTCTATGCATGGATAAGCAATGGAAATTCATTGGCCATGTGCTGTGAGAACCCTGTAGGACCTATTCACTCTTTCCACAGCATCAATTTTGACATTTAATGTCAAAGCACCATATGATTAATAAAAAAAAAACTAGTAAGTGAGAAATTTAAATCCCCTTGTGTTTCTTTTGTAATGCTTGTAATGATGATCTAATCCTTCTCTCGGCTCGTTTTCTCAGGAGGAGTTGTCAGCATTGGTGGCGGAGCAGCAGGCCGCAGTCAAGGCGGCTGGGCTTCTGGAATTAAAGAAGGAGGTGGTCCCCGATGACAGCAAGATCGGGCCGAGCAAGCCAGAGCCTGAGCCTACACATGTAGAGGTTTAATATTAATCTATTAAATTTGCTCAGGACATATTACACTTACAGGGGTTGGACAAAAGTCCTTGTGGCCAGAAGGATTTTTAACCATTCCTCTTAAAGAACGTCACTTTGTGATGCTGCTGAAGGAAAAGGCTCCTACAAGATCTTAATATTTTCTTTATATTAATTTTTATTTATTTTAGTTTTAGTATCGAGCCCCACAAATGACATGTAAAAAAAAAAAAAAAAGATTAATATTGTGTTTGCACAAAATGTGCAAAAATATTTCTAATATATTATGGCCACGAATTAAGAATTTTGTTCACACGTTTTAGTAAATCGTAGCCATGTTAAATTAATTAATTCCCTCATTTTGATTGAACTAAAATAAGGGAACTAATTATTACAACGTGGCCATGATTTCATAAATCGAGGGAATTAATTATTCTATTGTGTGCATGATTTACTTAAAAACGAGGGAACGAATTAGTAAAACATGCTGATTAGGAAGTCGTAGGAATGAATTGGTAATTCATGGCCAAAATATGTTTCTTTTTTTCCCACGTCATGTGCGGGGCTCTATGGAAGCTTGTTTTCGGCTCAGAATAAAACATTTTAAAAGATAATTGCGATTTGTATTATTTTTTTTTAATCTTTTTTTTTTATCTCACAATAAACTCACAATTCTGACTTTATAACATGCAATTCTGACTTTATAATACGGATTTATACGCATATAAAACTTTCTATGTCGCAATTCTGACATTTTCAAACTTGCAATTGCGAGTAATAAAGTCAAATTCTAAGAAGAATATTTTTTTTCATTATATCAATTAACATAAATGTAATTTATAATCAGTTTTTGTAACACTGTACAAAGAAACAAACGGTTAGTGTAAAGGAATTGTTGATGTGAATATTGTTCTAATTTTTTTTTTTTACATATGCCTAGCCTGCTGATACCAGCACAGAAGACAAGAAGAAAGGGAAACAGGAAAAGCAGAAGAAATGCATCCGGGTGGCAGCTGGTGTCACATGGGAGGACACCAGCCTATTAGAGTGGGAAACAGGTGTGTGAACATTTAGACAATACAACCTTCTTTTTTTTTTAAAGAAGCCAAAACATAATCTATGTCGTTCTTGTCTTCTCAGATGATTTCCGGATATTTTGTGGAGATCTGGGTAATGAGGTGAACGATGACATTCTGGCGAGAGCGTTTAGCCGTTATCCATCCTTCCTGAAGGCGAAGGTTGTTCGAGACAAACGCACTGGGAAAACAAAGGGTTACGGCTTTGTGAGTTTTAAAGATCCCAATGATTATGTGCGCGCCATGAGAGAAATGAACGGTGAGTTAATGAGGATAATATAATGCTGAAAAATACAATGAATTAAATTAGCATATTACTGTTCAGAATTGTAGGGTCACTTTTTCTTAGTATTATATTTTTTACATTAGTACTTTTTTTCTGCAAGGATGCGTTAAATTTATCAAAAGTGACAGTAAAGACATTTATAATGCTACAAACTTACTGTTCATCAAAGAATCCTGTGGAAAAAAATGTATCATGGTTTTCACAAAAATATTAAGCAGCAACTGTTTTCAACTGATAATAATAATAAGTGTTTCTTGAGAAGCAAATTAGCATATTAGAAGGATTTCTGAAGGATCATGTGACATGGAAGACTGGAGTAATGATGCTGAAAATTCAGCTTTGCATCATGGGAATAAATTATATTTTAAAATATATTCGCATAGAAAAGTTTTTTGAAATTGTATTGTTTTTACTGTATTTTTTTTTATCAAATAAAAGCAGTCTTGGTAAAAAATGTAAAAAAAATTGTACTGACCCCAAAATGTTTTTAACATTTTATTTGACAACAAAATATAGAATGCAAAAAGAATGAGCAAACACCAAATTAGCTTCTCTAAACGCATTTAAATGATCTCCAGGACTATTTATTTTTGATAAAGTCTGAAACTCAAACTCAGATCTGTATCCAGCACGTCTGGAACTGGAAAATTCACACACTCTTGTCTTTGTCTTTAGGGAGGTATGTGGGCAGCAGACCCATCAAACTGAGAAAGAGTTCGTGGAAGGATCGCAATCTGGAAGTTGTGCGTAAGAAACAGAAGGAGAAAAAGAAGTTGGGACTGAGATAATCCATCTATACTGAAACTGTGGACTTGATTTGTGTGATCCAGGACATATATAACGAGGAGTCAGTCACACTCCTCCATTAGTTGCAAACAAACGACTGTCAACCCATATGGCCCTTATTACTAATAAATCTACATTTATTTCGGTGTGTATTATCACACACTGACCTCTCCCTCTCTCACTGCATGCTGTAAAAATATTTCACTTGTCCAAAATGCTTCAAGAGAGACTTTTAAACGGATGAAGTGTGGTTATGAAACTGGTTTGGATATTGGTTTTGTTTTCTCCCCCCCCTCCCCCCTCAACAAAAAAAAGTCACAAACAACTAACTTTAAAGTTCAGGCGGCAGTTACATGTGTTGCTATAGCAGGTGGATGTTTGAAGTAATATGTGTAAAAAAAATAAAAATGCAAATCTTTTCAATAAACTGTGGAGTTTCAATTCTGACCCGTTTATTAAATCTTGAATGCCTCAACTTCTGATTCTGAAAGCAACCACCAGATGGCTCCCCAAACTTATGAATTATGCATAATTATTTTAACCTCTTGTAAACGTTAATACACATAATAATAATTATAATGTAAAGACATGATGATAAAATTACCATCTATTAATTTCTGAGGAAAAGATAGCAGGCATTGTTGATAGGAAACCAAAAGGTTTTCTCTCTAACCACTAACGCCCACTTGCATGTGTTTCTAAAAGACTCATTTCCTAAAGCTGATGTGAAAAAAGCAGAAATGGCTTGTGCATCAATCTGTCTGACAAACAACTGAGAATATACACACATCACAACACCAGGAGAAAATGCACCGGAGAGCCACAAGTGAGTTTTTAACTCTTAATCAAAATTAGGACAGCTCTTCAGTTTAAATGTAATGATGTCTGAGTGTTTTCAGGAGCCTGTTTCGTTAGCCTCATAGCATAATTGCCTAAGTCATTTTTTGTTTTTTCTTGTTTTCCAAAGACATTGAAATATGACTTAGGCAATTATGCTATGAGGCTAACGAAATGTATGTTCTGTTTGTACTCTCTCTCTCTCTCTCTCTCTCTTTATGCTTTCACATTAATAGGTCTGTTTATTTATAAAAGTAATTTCCTTGTCTATCTGTTAACATTTCATATTTGGTTGTGTAGTGTCTATTTTCACTAAATAATGTTGAGATGGTTTTACAGACAGCGTTTGTGCATCCTTCAAAATAAAGTGATGTGTTATATAAAAGCTCAAAATATATGTAATTAAAAATCCTTTCTTTGTTAAAAGTTCTGTGGTACATGATGGTATCAGATGATAATGTCATGGTACTGAAAAGTTGCCATATTAATGTTCTACAGTTTTTCCTCCCATGGAACCCAGTGATATATTAATTCTGTTGTAAGTATGTGTCATGTTGGAAGTATGATGGAATATATCAAAGTATATTTCACAGTACTTTTTTTGTGAGAGGTGGCACATGTCCAAAAACAATAATATTATTACTCAGAATACGTCTGAGTGCTGTCTATGCAAAAAAAATATGTGAATTTTGAGATAGGCTATACAATACTTATTAATTACCATATCCATAGCCTACTATGGTATTTTATGGTAGGCTACTATTAAAAAATAAAAATACCAAGCTACTTAAAAGAAAAAACATGTTACTACAATTTTACATGTCCGTGTTTGCCATAACATATACCACCAAAGGGAGGTTATAAAGTCTCGTTAAATTATAGCCTTCATTATTTTGTTAATTCTACTGGATGACGATTGCGCGCCTCCGCCCATTGATCAGCGGCGCGCTCCAGGCTTCCTTTTGTCCAACGGGCCACCTCAGTGGAACATTCCATTCTGGAAAAGAGGGGAGTACAGCTTGGTTGTCTTTCCTAAAGTTTTACTTTATACAACAGTACAGCGCTGCTATCACATCCGGCGATGACAACTACATTAGATTCTAAATATTTCGTAATGCAACGATATAGCTCGTAAAAAAGGCCCTCGGTCACGTTTGGGTGAAGCGAGGGCACCCGTAAGTTGTTTTGGGAGCGGCGAAGAACCCCTCAGTTCTCTCAGCGAGCAGTGAGATGAGATGGGCGGGAGAACACGCGGGGACGATGCTGCTGATCCGGGGAATTTGATCGATTTGAGTCTCCTGTCTGAGTAAATTGTTTTTGGATGTCACAGTAGTGACAATATGTATCTGTGCGGGGTTTGTGGAGTTGTGTGAGGACGCGCAGGACATATTTTCCTTCTCCTATTCCTCCTTTGGCTGTTTATTTGGGGCTCTCCACTCTAACGTCTCTCAGTCTCTGGCGTCCGGTAGTGCTTTTGCGCGATCCAGGTCATTAACACACTATTACGAAATAAAACCAGGATGTAAGGAAAAGCGTTGATGTGGGAAGAAACTTTGGAAACGCATCCTGATCCAAACACGGAGCTCTGCTGGTCCCTCCCGCCTAAGCTGGAGATAGGGATGGTGGTAAGTTATATTTCTGTATTAAAACCTTCACAATCAACCTCAGTGTTTATTGGTTTTCCACAACAGGCCGTTTCAATTGCCTCCACTTTCCCCACTGATGTAGTTCGTTGTACAGATGCAGTTGTTGCCATTAGTTACAAGATCAGCATCAGCAACACACTGCATCTGACAAACTGCTATTGTCCCTCATCTGATGTTGCTAGAAAGTGGTTCACTGTTTTTTTTTTTGTGGGGTTTGAGCCCCTCCCTGTTCCCACCCAGCCAGCCCAGCACTATTCCACTGGGAGTACAGCTTCTTTACTGGGTATAATTTCATTTATCTGCCATTGTGATGTGCTCACCATCAGTAACTGTTTCAATGCATATGCTTCATCTTTTGTTTAGCTTCATCAAAGAGACCATCCTGATCTAACAAAGACATGTCCTGAAACTCCTTGTCCCCTCTTGAATATTCTAGGTGGCCGGATACATGCATTTAGACATTCTACAAAGTGTATTTGAGTCGTCTAGATTAGTGTTATAGATCTGATTACTGTTTGCTCAGTGGTTTGTTTAAAAGCAGTGGACCTGCCGGTTCTTCTGGAGACAAACACACACCGTTTGTTCATGCATATGACTTGACTTCTTGGGAAAGCACTGGCCTGTGTTAATGCTTACTCAGTCAACATTGGCTAAGACTAGTCATCGGTGGAAATGTTATAACGTGTAGCTAAAAGTCTTTGTACATCACCACAAAGAGTTGCAATAGCCTAAGGGAAATTCTATGATTTCGACATGTTAAAAAGGTGGGATGATAACATTCACTAGGGGTATGTTTACACAACACTGATATAGGCCTACTAAAAACGTAAACGTTTTTCTTTGCGTTTTTCGCGTACAGACGACAATGTTGTTAAAATGAGCCCCGATCTGTGAAAACGCTGTATTATTCATGCCAGCCCAGTAGTTGGCGATATCACTTCGTAAAGAAACACATCTATAAACTGAACATGTAATACACATGGCTGTCACCATTTTCACAAATTTGACTTTTTGTAGTTTACACAGAGGCGATAATGATATTGTTTTCCAAAACTTGTACTCTGAAAACCGTTTTCAAAAGTTTGAGTTTTCAGGCCCCCAAAACACTGTGGTCGTGTAAATGAACGGGCAAAACACATAAAGAAGTTTTCTGTTTTTAGTGGAAAGCAGTGTTTGTGTAAATGACCCTTAACCACCAACTAACCAAATTTGTTTGTTGTGTCTTTTAGCTGTGGAGTTTCTTCTTTTGCCTGAATCTATTGGCTTAAACTGTTAGTTTTTCATCTGTACATTTTGTCAGCTTTCTCTCTCTCTCTCTCTCTCTCTCTCTCTCTCTCGTATTTTCAAACCATTATGACTTTCTTTCTGCTGTGGAACACCAAAGGAGAAGAATATTTAAAGAAAACAATGGAAGTGGATGGGGAACAGTGACTGTCAAGCAATCCATACAAAACGTCACATGTCAAGTTATAAAGTCATAAGACTAAAACATTCAGACTAAAATTTTAAATCTTGCTTGACAGCCGTGGTCTCTTTCATTGCATGGCAAAAGTAGCTTTGGACATTCACAGATGAAGGAAAGTCTTACTGAAAGATGCAAGGATGAGCAAATGATGACAACATTTTTATTTTTAGGTGCACTGTTTATTTAAAGGCACAGTAAGTCATTTCTGAGAAATGCTGTTGAAAATTTAAATCAACACCTGAACAAACAGTATTGCAAATATTTGCAATAAGTGGATTGGGCCGATCCACAGAGCACCAAAAATCTCTTGTAGCCAATCGGCAATGGGGGCATATGATTGGGCGGAGAGATAGTAAGCAAGATGGACATTTGCAGAAAGATTGTAAAAAGAGAGATGGCTGAGGTATTACCAAAGAGGGAATGGTCAGAGGAATATAATTGGAAGAAGAAGGGTACGATCAGACAAGAGTCAGGACCTATACGTGTTAAATATTGGAAAAGCTTTCCAGTGCTGGAAAAACGTGAGAGAGCGGAAAGGCCTGAAAACGGTTACTGATGTTGCTTTATTTCTGTTCGATACGTGAGTAACATTGATTTTTGCTTTTTACTGAACCAAGCTGTTGTTGTTGTTGTTGATTCACCCATACTTGCGTGAGCTGTCTGATGCGCCATCTGTAGTGGTTGCCTGTGTTGCATAGCATGCTCATTATTTTGGGTCGGAGCAATGAAGGGAGTTTGTCTGTTTGGGTGTCAATTTCAAATATCAACAACATTGTTTCTCAGAAAGCGTGTTAATACTGCAACTTTAAGTATAACTGTCTAAGTTTTAAGTAGGGCTTGGTGAAAAAAAACGATAACGATAATTATCGCGATATAATTTTCTTCGGTAAAATTATAACAAGATAATGATAACCAATTTATTTGGCTTATCGCCCAGCCATAGTTTTCAGTCCATAGAAGTTAATTCCTCTTTGTTGATTTGATATCAGTGTTTTGTTAAGGTTGGGATTAATAGGCATGGTCAGATCTGGAAAAGCATACAGAGAAAACTCATGACTAGAGCGAGTGAGACACTGGGTGTGATGAGGCAGTTGGCGATCAAGGTGTTTAATTACCGCCACAGCATCCTGGTCTGGTGGAGAGTGTGTGTGGGAACTTGGCAGTGTGTCCGTGGACGTTCCTGTCTGCAAGATTTACGATGGATATTTGGGATTCAGAAAGCCATTCTTTTTCATTCCTGTGACTGCATTGATTGGATTTTCTTGACACTGGCAATCGTTTGGCAGCGAGTGCAGTGGAAATCAATACAGTTTTACTCTAATGTGGTCTAAAGTTCCTCCTTAATGGTAAATTTAGGTAAAGCTTGGCACAGCCCACATGTAGACTATCTTGTAGACCAGGCACAATTTACTCATTAATATTTAAAGAGCTTAGGCTGTATTCCAGAATACACTTACTTTATATAATTGATGAAAGCTTAGATATTAAATTAAGATTTCCAGTGCAAGCTTATAGGAATAGGTCATTCATATATTACAATTGCGGTTATTTATTCTTGTGTTTTGGAAGTTTTAAATCTTTACACAACTCTTTTTCATATTATAGAAGGCTTGAACTATTGCACTTGAGTCATATAGACTAAGTTTATATTGTTTTTGTAGCTTGACAACTTGTCACTATGAAATGTTGGTGTGTATGGAAAAAATCTGCTTTTAATATTATTCAAACATTTTCCTTTGTGTTCCAAAGAAAATATAACCGCTTTTAGGTTAGGAACAAGTAAATATAAAATATTAAAGGTATTGTATAATAATAGTTCTAAACCTGTATGAGTTTCTTTTTCTGTAGAATATAAAATATATTTTGGGTAACCAGACAGTTGAGGGTAGCCATTGACTGCCATAGTAGGATAAGTAACAATTACTATGGAAGTCTGGTTACCAACATTCTTCAAAATATCATCTTTTGTGTTCAACAGAAGAAAGAAACTCATATAGATTTGGAACAGATTTTTATTTATTTGGTGGACTATCCCTTTAATTATTGTTTTAATCTCATAGATGACCTGTAAACACTGTTATGTGAATGTGAAAAAAATCTTTCAATGGCAAAAGCCCATTTGGAACCACAGAGGAAGGATGCAAATTAAAAGGAGCCTATCAATATGCAAATACAGCCCCACACGGAGACATGAATAGAGCATCACATGCTCATAACCTCAGTGAACATGCTGTTTGCATCAGAGACAGCTGTGTTACGCAACCTGCGCCTCCATCCTTCACTGCAACTTGGGTTGCTGCAATTACATAAATATCTCATGTATGTTAAAGAGAAAGGGAATAATGCCCGCCAATCTTCATTTCCATCATTATCTCATCCGTTTCCTGTTTACCGTTCGAGTCGTGTGTCTCCTTAGACACGTCCCCCAACTGCTCTTTTCTCAGGGTATGAAAAGGTTGCACATCTATCTAGTGCATTCTGTGTTTTGCACTTGGATTACATATTGAGGTTTTATATGAAGGTTCATTTAGGGATTCACTCACAATTTGCTGTTATATTTGTGGTAAATGATAGAGGTGTCACAATATATCATAATACAAAAATGCTAAAATATGTACCGTGGATACTAGTGACAATATGTATTGTGTATAGTTCACCCAATATGAAAATTACTGTGTGAGACAAAATTAAAGTTTACAGAGTTTCAGTGTTAGTACATTAAACTACTATATATAATGTATAATAATGCAATGGGGGAATAGTCCTAATGATCACACAAAATAATAATGTCATAATAATGCCAAATGTCTTATTTTACCTGTAAAAAGTGGCCTACATTATTTTAAATATATCTAGCCAGTGACAGAATGCAAGCATATTCGTCTAAAATAATTTGATATTTTCCGCTTTAGAATCATGAATATTTTTATTTTGGTGTCACCATTGTCCTGTCCAGCACCAAGTCCAAGCCTATTAATTTACACCCACAACCAAATTTAGCATTTTAATCAACAGTACATTTTTTGTTAACCTTTTATCATATGTTTTGGCGTGATATGTATCGAATCGTGACATGAGGGTATTGTTACACCCTATGATGTTCACAGGTGTAAAGTCGGTGATGGTTGTGGTTTAATCTTCAGGAAAAGTGAAATTTGTAGTTCATGCACATGATTCTTTTGTTTTAGATGCTGACATCTTCAATTTACTCACCCTCATGTTATGACTTTCTATCCTCTGTGTAACTAAACAGGTTAGGCAGAATGTTTATGCATGTTTTTCCATGCAACAGAAGTACTGGCCAAGTTTCATCCAGTTTTTGAGTTCTGTTATCACCAAAGTGAAAATGTTTGTGAAATATGCTTTCTCCAGTCTGTCTCCATTCAATTGGCCTGGTACATTGGTGTGCATAATGAAGTTATCCAAATTGTCATCTAGGTTTTGGTGCATCACAAAAGAAATCTGCCATTGTCGAAGTTTTACTCTGGTTTGGAACAGCTAAAACGGATTTTGTTCATTTAAATGATGTTTGCGCTTTCACTTTTAGGAGTGCCGTTCCAGTGCGTGTGCTTCAGATGATCAAAGCAATATATATAAGCAGATATTTTAAAGAATATTGGTAATCAAACAGTTGACGGTAGCCATTGACTTCCGTAGTAGGAAAAAAAATACCATGGAAGTCAATGGCTACTAGTCCCATCCTGAGATGTTAAACCGAGGTCCTGACTCTCTGTGGTCATTAAAAATCCCAGGATGTCCATCGAAAAAGAGTAGGGGTGTAACCCCGGCATCCTGGCCAAATTTGCCCCTTGACCTCTGTCCATCATGGCCTCCTAATCATCCCCATATACACTGATTGGCTTCATCACTGTCTCCTCTCCACCAGTAAGCTGGTGTGTGGTGGGCCTACTGGTGCAATATGGCTGCCGTCGCATCATCCAGGTGATGCTGCACATTGGTGGTGGTTGAGGAGATTCCTCCCTTCCATGTAAAGCGCTTTGAGGTCCCAGAAAAAGCGCTATATAAATGTAACGAATTAATTAGTTAACTAGGTTACCGACATTCTTCCAAATACCTTCTTTTGTGTTCAACAGAAGAAAGAAACTTATACCGGTTTGGAACATCAATGTTTGGGTGAACTATCCCTTTAAGCATCTGTGTTTTAAATGGAGAAATAATATTTCATTCACATCAATTATTGAGCCCTGTAGCTGGCCTACAGTTATTCTACATCATCAAAATGAGAGTCTGAGTGGCGTATTCATCTCTGCGCCAGCAAGCCTGTGATGTCATTGTAGCTTTGTATTTTTCTCGTCTTCATTCAGTGATTCTGTGCTTTACGTTGCTCTCGTCTTAGGTTGGTGTCTGGGCTTCAAGCTCAAAGAGTATTTTAGATCTTAACAAAAGAGACAAAGGAACAAAGTGAAACTTAGTGTTTGAAATTGTGCTTGTGTGATGGTGTTTTAGATGTACTGGAGTTCTGCGAGGCTTTCACAGATTTTCATCAAAATTCATGTTATGTACTAAAACCTAGTGCCGTTTTAAGAGCAAACACTGACTAAATAACAAAGATATGTTGTGAATCTTTTTTTATCCTCTAAAAAAATTGTCTAATATCTTGAGAGCAGAGATGTATAAAATTGCCTAAATCTTTGCAAACATATTACAAATTACGAAATATATATTTTTATGAAAAAATTGGAGTCATAATAGAAAACAGAAACCATAAGAGGGTTTCAGTAGATTGTGGAAATTAACCAATGGGGAACTACAACGAATGATGATGGACACAATTACTGACCAACGTCAATAATCTAAATATGGCCAAATAGCAGCCAATATTTTTGTCTCACTAATCTAAAATATTCCCAAATCACAGGTTTTGTCAGAGTTATTTTGTAGAGTGTTAAACTTAACGTAATTAGCAAAGTTGGTGTTGTATTTCTTGTTAGCAGGTTAAATTCCAGTGTTGCAATTAAAGCCTTTGTTTTATTGTTATATAGCCTTTATTCATTTTTTCAGTTATAATTATCAAGACATAGGAAGTGTCTAGATATAATCCAGTAATTTTGCCATATGACAATTGTGAATTCATTTAGTACAAGTTTTTTTTTTAAACTAGATTTGTGGTACATATTTCTGTGGTATTACTTATTTCATACTTATTTCATTATTCTTGAGCAGACACAGCTGTGCCAGTGACCTCTTTCTCAGGCTTAAGTTAGATATGAGCTCTGATGCCCCCGGGGCAAATGTCACAGAGTCAGTTCAGCCACTAGAATCATTCTGCCCACATTTTCTCATAGACTGTGTGTGTGAGTCTCATTCTTGAACACATCTTTAGATTTTCTCACTGAATCTCATAGAGTATTCTTGGGGATGAAGGTTTCGTTCATTTCACCCTGTTATATTCTAGTCTTCAAGAAGGATGGTGTGAGAATTTTCGGGCCAGTTCTGCATTCCTACATCCTTGTTTTGATGCCTTGGTTACTTAAACATTTGGTTTTCTGTTATGTTTTAAACAAAGCCTCAATTAATCAGCCTTTTAATATTTAAAAACTAAGTGTTAATAGACCTTATTCAGACCAGCGCCATGACCGGTATGAAAGTGAGGCTGTGAGGGATAGACTTACTGTGTTTTCAATGGGATCCGATGTAAAAAGCTGTATAAAGCTCCTAGATCACTTATAATTTTAAACAGATCATATTGTCTGGATTATTTGGTCTACTGGAATTTCTCAGAAACATATATTTTTGCATGGTTTCGTCAGCAGACAATTTCGTCATCCACAAACACATTTAATAGCAGTACAACCCACTGAAGAGATGGCGGTCTATCCCTCACAGCCTCGCTTTCATTCCTGTTAAAAATCAAAGATGGCGCTGCTGTGAATAAGGTCTATAGGCCCCGAGTTATCATCATCTACTTTTCAATTGTTTAGGGTCCATAATATTTGTTTTTGAAAAATTTCAAATTTTAATGAAGTCTGCGCACACACACAGAAAACAGGTTGTGAGTACTTTAATTTCTGTTATATAGTTGGTATGTTTAACCGAATAAATGCAGACTTTTTTATTCCTGACAATATTTTCAAATGGTCAAAGTTTTTTACAAAAAAATTTGCAACTAATCAATTACTTTTCTACCTTGAACACACATCCTGCAATTGAACAGCTACAAATGAATGAACTTTACAGTGAACTTTTCAAATATATATTTTGATCTTGTGCTTGAATCTGAATGGTTAAAAATCACTTGATTGTTTAAATTGACAAGACTTAAAAACACGTGCAAATGATACATTTTCATGACAACGCAGCACTGGCCCAATTGCGGAAGTGACAATTCCGTCAACTGTCCCGACCGTCTTTCACGTGAGCCATCGGACAGTCCGTACTATCGAGCCCTGTTGTTTAGCCTACAATATGGAAGTATAGCTCTTCTCTCTCGGCTCATGTAAACTCTCTTCTCTGTGGGGGTATGTTGCATTTCCTTCGTTTTATATTGTGTTTCAACCTTAAATAAAATAGTTACATTTTATGCCCTTGAGGTCTGCATGTTTAGCACATGAAGGAAATCGTGAAATCGTTTTTTTTTTTTTTTTTAGGTCTTTTCTCACAACCTATGGACTCTAGAGTCTGTTTCAACACCATCTTAAGTTTCAGCCTCCAAGTTTCCCATCACGTCATAGCCGTGCATTTGCTTCTGCGTTCAGCATGGAGCGGTTTCGCATTCCTCGCTACACTTCATTTATCTGTGTTTTATTTTGAATGAATGAAGTAAAAGCTCTAAAACAGTCGCAGGTCTTGTAAAAGCAGCTGCTTTAAACTCGTGCCCGGAGGAACTTTGCCAACACAAATGGGCTTTGCCCATCCCCACCACTACATGCATTGCAATGCATACATCAGTATGTAGCTCTCTTTGTGGATGCTAACGTGAGTAATGATGTTTAACACGCTGACATTCATTTCATACAGTTAATAAATAATAGTTTACCCAAAAATAAAAATGGTCTCATGTTGTTCCAACCCTGTATTATTTTTTTCTTTTTCTTCTTTGCAACACAAAAAGAGAAGTTAGGCTGAATAAGCTAACTTATATAAGTTTTCTTGTTTCCATGCAATGAAAGTGGATGTTTATTTATAGTGTCACATTTTTTTAAATGACAACTTTTGATGTATGGAAAAGAGCACAATGAAGATTCTGCCTAAAAGCACATTTTGTGTTTGCAAAATAAGTCAAAATGAATATCGGTGTCAAAATGAGAGGAAGATAAATTGATCATGTTTGGATAAACTATTCACTTATTTTGACATTACCATTTAATTTTACTAATAGTCATGTAGTTAGTCTCAGTAAACAACAGAGAAAAACTTTTGTAATGCATTATTTAAAAGTTAAAACCAGATGTTACTTTAACTAAATAATTATAGTAATACCAGTAAAAATAAAAATACTAGTAATAATAACAATGATGATATTTAATAATTTTATTTATTTATTTTTGCCTAAAAAAGAAGAAGATCTAAATACTTTTAAAACTGCCAAAAATATAATTTGAAAGTCCTCCCTTTTTGAAATGATAGTTTTTGGTTAATTTTTAAATATTTGAGGTAAAGTTGATAATTCAAACTTTTAGACAAAAATAGTGATTTAATTGCAACTATTTTAATCTGAAGACAACTTTCATCCTATTACGATCTGCCTTTTCTCTCTGTCAGTGTTTTACACGGTTTTATTCCATCATTGGCACTTATTCACTCCAATATGCTCATGCAAACAGACAAACGCTTTGTCTAACTGCAGAGACTTCTTCTCTCCTAGCTTCTCTCCATCATTTCCTCATTTTTTTGTCGTCTTTTCTTCCTCCTACACTCACGTGGCCCCAGCTGGGATGCAGAGAGAGTGTTTAGTATGCCAGCAGCGCTTCTGGGCCTTCCTGATTCTCCATAGAAAGCAGGACAGAACGTGAAGAGGGGGGTTGCAACGCCACAGTGGACTGTGGGAGCAGAGTTTCTAAGATCCGCTCCAGGAATGTCCATGATTCATTTGACCTTGCTTTTACCCAATCCCCAGTTGTCCCTTGTCATCCCAGGCACATGAGCTCTGCCCCATGCTAGTGTCTGAGGGGAGTGTAGACGGAGGTTTTGGAGCAGTTGCTTCCCCGGGTGAGCGTTCAGAACTTGCGGGGACAGACGTGGATAGCGGTAGATCTATGAATGAAGTCCTTTAAAGTGCTGGGGGTTGACGGTGGGATCTTTAAGAAGGGGCTGAGGAAGGAGTAGGGGGGTCCAGGGGCCCTTAGAAGCCATGGGTGAATGGGAAGGCCAAGGCTGCTTTGTTCTTAGGTTGAAGGGCCCTGGGGGGAAAAGTGGAACACAACAGAAATTTACAGGACCACATTAGGTGAGGGATGGAGAGGAAGTTTCCTAATACAACAAGAACTGAACTTTATGAAGTTGTTCTCAAAAATGAATCGTAGGTCTGTACTTAAAGTCTGGGAAAATTGTGCACATTTAATTTAGAAACAAATTTTTCCATATTTGTTTTGTTTGATTGATTAGGGACATGAACAATTCTGTCTTGATACGCCAATTGTGGCATGTATCATCATGTGTGAAGTAAAATCTGTGCGCTGAAGCAAATTGCTAATGTTTGCTATACTAATGGCAAATGATTTATATAATAAAAATTTAGATTTTTAAGCCACTGACACATCTGAGACTTGGATCTATCATTTTCCAGTATGATTGATACAGTGGTTCAGTGGTTGTTAATGAGTGATTCAGAAGAAAATGATCTTTTCAGAGTATTCTTTTTAATCATTCATTTGAACCAATTCATTATCAAGATTTTGAAATCATTCGTCTGCAAAGGAGAACTAAAACGGAGGTGAGTGACATGTAAACACCAAGTTTGACAATCTATATAACCCAATATCGAATATAGCGGTGTCACGATTCTCCAAATCTAAATTTCTTTTATTTTTTTTTTTTTTATATATATTTTTTAAAAGCAGTTTGCTATGCCATTTTTAGACTAGACTTTTATGCAATATAATATATGACCTTTGTTTGCAATGTACCACACTACATTGTCAAATTTAAAACATTTATTAACAAAATAATGTTACAATAACTTATATCTTCAGTCAATTGCAAACTTAAGCAAAATAACCTGCCATGTAGTTTCTCTTTTGTAACTGCAGTCTTATTCAGATGACATTCAAGTTCACAACAAAACAAACACGGTTTAACAGATAAGATACATCTAGGTGTTCCTTGCTTTACCTCGGTCTTAAAGTAAAACCATGACTGTGAAAAATATTAGTATTTAATGTAGTATTTAATTAAATGCATTTATGATGAAATTACAACATTTTCATGTCAATTTGTGTTCATTTTGACCACGAACTGTGCGCTGTCACTTTAACTCAGCGCGTGCAGCACAGCAAAAATAGACTCGGTGCGGAAATGAACAACACATCTCTCATTCGTGGAGGTGGAAAATCAAGTTAATTTGTGACATGCAAGATTTATTGTATAAAGATTTATACAGGTTTGAGTCTGAGTCTGCTGTTTTTGTCAATTTAAAGTTTTAATTTAAAAAGTGGAAGAATATGGTACACGCACATACAGTAGCAGAGCTTGCAAACTGTGGCTTTTTTGAAGCGCGAACGTGAACGTTGTCAACATAACTCACTGGAAATCACAAATACCCCCACTGTCCCACACCGGCGACTTCAGTGAAAGAGGAGCGGGTTCAAGTCCTGTCGATGGTCTACTGCATCTGCTGTTGCCATGCTATCTTAGTTTTGACTGGCTGTAGCTAAGTTAGAGGTGTTTGACTCGCACACTTCAACACGCGTGTTTTTTTCTGCTTTGCAAACCGACTAGACGTGACATGGGGGCGTGGCAGCATCGACGATTCCATTTTTGAATTCGAAGTTCGAGATTGTGACTTAATTTCGGTCGATTTCTATTTGACACCCTTAGTATTTAACTACAAAAATGCAGGTACTTCTGAAAAACACTTCCATTGGAATTGTACAAATCTCTGGATTCTCTGTTTTTGCATGTACTGTCAGTCAGTTTACGGTTTCATTTCCTTTTAACATCTCTGAGACTTGGATGTAAGGTTCTCCGGTATGTATGATACATTGTTCGTGCAACATTGTGTTTGTTAATTAGTGGTTCACAAACAAATAGTTATTTTTAGACTATTCTTTTTAATGATTCAGTTGAAATGATTAATTTTTCACTCAACTGCAAAAAATAACTAAAACTGATGCTATTGACATGTAAACAATGCCACATTTGCCACAATCCTGACATCGAAAAGGGATAAATGGTAGTATTTTATCTAAACAATGTATTTAACTCCAAAAATGTTAAATACAGGGACGATTTTGAGGAAATGTAACTTTATTTCGTAAAAAAATTACACAAATTTGGGGCCTTGATCCGAATGGTCCAAATGAATTGACTATCTTAAATGAATTTAGATTCTTGATGTTACGATCAATAGTGTTCCGCTGGTATCTTGGATTTCTCTCTGTGTTTTTGCACATACTGTCAGTCAGTTATGTGTTTCAGCTTTGTTTGGCATCTTCATGGTGAGGAGTCATTGAGCAGAACGCGTCATTTCAGAGCACAATTCTCACATGCACACTTGTTGCGTCAGTCTGGAATTCTTCTGCTCTGTTTTTCAGTTAGGCGTGGGTGGTATGATGATATACACCTTATCACGGTAACTGTTTAAGATACTGCTATACCATTTATACCTTGGTAGATATATTTGTGCTGAATGTGCACCCATTTTCAAATCCACCTGGCTTACTTTTCCAATAAGAAAAAAGTACAGTTGTGTTGCTTCTTTAAAGTTCCATGTAGGGGTGGGCGCTAGGGCTGTGCTCAGAATATCGATACTGCAATACATCGTCATGAACTCGTTGGTGATACACAGCCCTAGTGGGCGCTATGGCAAAAATATCATATCACAACTTTTTTCAGAGAGGTGATCATGAGTTAATGCAGGTGTGTGTCGATTTGTCATAGGCGAGAAGAAAGAACAAGAATGCACTAGGGCTGTCACTTCTGTGAAAAAATCCTGTTCGATTTTTGAGACACAAGTGTTGATTGAATCGATTGTAAAATCGATTTTCCATGTCTAAAGACGTTTCCATTTTCAACACTAAATATAGGCAAATCCACGGATGACTAACAGGCATTATTAGAACGAGCGTAAAGAGGGCGCTTGAGACGTGCACAAGCCAGAAATATTTCTGATGATTTATTGGCGTGAACTTTCGTGCACAATGACAAACAGGAGTGCAATTTCTGTCAGGGATTGAAATTAACACCCGCCAAAGTTCAGTTTGAACGCTGTCAAATCACGAGTGTTTCTATGTTTACTCACTTTGCTGGGGAAGTTCGTGTAGCCAAAGCTGCGCGGATTTAGCGCAAATACGCAACTCGTGAGTCCTCTTGATATATTAAATACTAGGGCTGGGTAATAAATATCGATTTCTCGATATTAATCGATTCTCATTTTTACTAATCGATATCGATTCTTAAATCTCAAGAATAGATTAGTCATCCTGTTTCATTTGAATGAATGGAACATTGTAGCGCGCATCCAAAAAATCGCAATAATCTTTGTCCTTTGTTATTATTGATATGAAACAATCTCAATTTTCAAATTACGTCCATTTTCTTTCGAAATTCAAAAACATTAATATCGTTTTGGCGCTGTGGCGTGAGATCGCTCTGGCGCAGCTCAAGAGAAGCACATGATCTCTCTTCCGCTTAATAATACCAGTTACAGCGCGAAATAAACATGAATGAGCATCTGAGAGTGTGTTAAAAGATCGAGTACAACTTATCGAAATATGTATCATGTCACATTGATTCGCTCAATGTTTCAACCGTGGAAAGACGTCAGTTAAACAGCTTGTAAATCGTCATATTTACCTCAGAAAAACCATAAACTCGTTAGTCAGCTACAAAAAATAACTCTAGAGAGGAGCATTTTGCTAAATATATGCACCATATTACATATGCATTATAATCTAAATGTTCTTCAATATTTAATGCATATTTGAATAAATCTGGCAAGTTTTTATGACAGCCACCATTTAAATGTTTATATTTCATATAATCTTCTTATTATAAAAATAAATAAAAGTGTAATTTAAAGTCCCAGTAAAGGCAATAAAAAAATAATAATTCTTAACACATTATAAATGTTAGAAATGTATTGCTAAAACATATTACAAAGACTGAACTGTGAAGTAGTGTTTGTATTAGGGGTGTCCATGGTTAATCGATTAACCGATTAACCGTTAAAAATTGCTTAACCGAGTGATACAGTTTGCTCGGTTAATTGGCGTCAATGGCGTGCATTGCATTTAGTTGTAAAAAAATTTTGCACCACCAGAGACCGCCATTTATTTGACTGTTTCTTTGCACAAAGTTTCTAAAAAAAAAGTGTGCTATAATATGACTGCATTAAATTCTAGGGCCTTGTTCACAGGCCGCGAACGCAAAAGTCAGTGACCTACTTTAACTGCTCTGTCCGTACCACTGCGTTTTATTTCTATAAATTAATTTCTTTTCAAATGTGGTCCAACCAGTTATTAAAGGTGTTAAAAATAAACTACCCCTTTCTCGTGTGTCTGTATCTCGGGGTTGCGGCGCGCACACCAGGGATGGAAATTAGCACGCGCGCCACCAGCCAGATGCGGGTGATTTTGTTGTTGCGGGTAAACTCGCTTCACCCACGGCCACCGTGGCGGGTAAATAAAAATAGCATCATGCGACGTTCGTCTGTTATAGGACAAATTAGTTTGAATAAACGAGCAGACACTGATTAGCTAGACAACTCAGTGAATGTGCTTTCCATTAAATAAATCACACACTAGGGCTGTCAAAATTGCTCAAAAATGACGTTCGAATATTCCCTCTAAAAAACCACATATATTCGAACTATTCGAATATCTGGTTGCGCATTTTGTCAATGACGCGCATTACGTCAATAACAGGACAAATTAATACAAAGAGACACAACTACTTGTATAGGTAGCTTATTTAAGTTTAAACATATTTGACAACGTATTAACTTACACAAAAACAAGTAAATCAACTAATGGCCAAGACCGCAGACCTTACTCTCGCTCGCACTCGCAGGCACTTTCTCTCGCTCTCTCTCGCGCTCTCTCTCGCTCTCTCTCTCTCTCGCCCTCACGCTCTCTGCGCATAACGGTTTAAATGAACAACAATACACACATGTTGAGTGCTGATCAAGAGTTTTGTGCAAGCAATTTAAGGTCGCGACTCTTGTCCTAAATATAGCAGGCTTCATTCAGTGATTGAAACAAATATTATTAACATTAATTGAAGTTTTACAGTATAGAACCGACATTGAACTCTCCGAGGCGCAGCTCGTGCTGTGGTAAACTGCTGCTACTATGGCTATTTCGGGGACGTCTGGCCACGCCCCCTTGGCGGGCTCTGTATGATGTAATGCTAGCTCATTGGCGCACACGTTCGAGGCGCCCGCGCCATTGGATGTGCAGTTGCCGCAGCACAGCCAATGAGTGAGCCAGACAGTCACTGTGCTATCTGTGCAGCTGGAAAATGCGTTTTACATTTTAAGCTTCAGAATTTTGCCACTAGCAAAGCAGACAGCCGCGCCTCTGCTACCGCGGGCATGTTTTTCCACATGATTCGAATATTAATTTTCACCTTCGAATTTCTGTTTTTTTAAACTATTCGAATATATATTCGAATTTAGAATATTCGTTGACAGCCCTATCACACACACAGTAAACAAATCCTTAACAAAAAAACAAAACAAAAAACGACTATTCTGGTGGGTGCGGTGATGCGCTCATGTAAGGGTGGCGCTGCCAATAAAGCTCCTAAAATCTGTCACAAAGAACCGGCAAAAGTTATGAATATGTAAAATATAGCAAGGAGATATTTTAATTATTAATTAATAAACAAGTATTTTCTTTGTCCGTGTCAGTTGCAAAGATGAAGTTGACGATGCTGATCGTGATCTTCGCAGTAGTGAACGCGCCAGAGACAAATGCACATTTCATACGGATTACAAGCAGAGAGCAGTCTGTGTCTGTTTTCTTTCGTTTTGAATTATTCTGTTAGACATGTCTGTGAGGCGAGTAGGCTACCTTATACTGAGTTTCGGTTCATTTACGAGACGAGCTCCAGTTCACGCGCCGGCGCCTCCGCTTCGTGATTATATATCGTCTGCTATATTTAATTCTTACTTATTAAATCCAGGCAATTGGTTGATGAAACATTGATTAAAATTAAGATACAATTAATACAAAACGAAATTCACTTTAAAGAAAGGTTTTGTGCTTTCTGTTTGATGAAAGTTTTAAAGCATATTTTAGTGCCGCTTTCACAGCGCTCACGTCCACATTGTGTTTTCCTCATAAATGCGAACTGAAATGAATATCAGTTCATGGTTTGTGTGTGTAGGCTATAAGAGAGAAAGAGAAAATGCCAGTAGCCTATTTCATTGAGACTTGAGATTAAATAAACTGCTTAAGTATTGTAGATCTTGTAGTATTAATTTTCCAACCCGATCTCACTAAATGCGTCTTTATTGCACGCATGTGCATTGTGTAATTTATATACGCTAAATTGAGTTTTTACGTGCATAGGATACGCATTGGTTGGTTAGGGTGAGTTAATTTCCATCCCTGGCGCACACTATGGTTAATAATAATAAGTTTTATTTATTTATTTATTTATTTGGTTAACCGAGTATTAACCGCTAAGGCCCTCGGTTAACGGTTAATGAAAAACTTGAAAACGTGCAGCCCTAGTTTGTATAGCTACAAAACAGTTAATTATTACCTTCATATTAGGCTAATGAAGCCTAGTAGGCTACAACTAGACTCCCATAGTTTACAGCATTAGTTTAGAGATTTGATTTCCTTGAGAAAATTTGCCATTTATTGTAACTGATATCCAAAATAATCAATATTGAATCGAATCGAATTGTGAAATTTGTGTCAATACCCAGCCCTATTAAATACAGCATATTGCGCAGAACCTGTGCATTTCTGGCTTGCTTGAACACACACGTCACTAAGCAACAAATAACGGCGCGCTTGTTCACTTGCATTGAAGTATTGCGAATATTAAAAAGCATTTGGTTAACAGAAAAGACATTGTTATTTTCCAATATCCTAACTTACATGTTCTGTGTACTGTATTGATCTGTCCACCTAAAACACATTTTTGGTTTAAAAAAAGAAAGAAAAGAAAAAAGGACGTTAATCGATTCCCTATTTTCGTTTTCGAAACTTGTGTTGGTTGGTCCGATCGATTGTGCAATCGATTTTCGAACGTAAAGTGACAGCCCTAGAATGCACATCTTTTATCTGTGTATTAATATGGCAGAAAAGGAGTATTTGGAGTAATTTCAGATATTTCAGTATTGATTCGTATCGAAATATAAATTTTGACAACAAAACCCTACTTTGCTAAAAATAATTTTTGTGAATGTACTACGTTGTGCTGTACAATGTTGGAACTGGGGCGCCAGAACTGCAACTGATAGAATGTGCACTGTGGCACGATACACAATCTTTCTTCAAAGGCAGATCATTGAGACATTTTTATTGTTCACATTCACAATCTAAAATCGTGACATCGCACACCCCTAGTTCCATATACATATTAAGGTAACTCTTTATTTTACAGTCCTGTTGTCCCCAGGTACATACTATGTGCTTATTATAGTAATTACAATAACTGGGTAATATAGGTAGGTACTAACCCTAAACCTAACATTAACCCTGTAGTTACCTTATATTAACCACTACTTTCTTAAATACACTGTAAGCACACATAAGTGCACTTACTGTAAAATGAAGTGCAACCAATATTATTATACATGAATATGATAATTCAGTATTATGCCATCTGATACCATCACTGTACTAGTAGCACCACAGTACTTCTTTGTAAGGGAAGTGTTTTTGTCAAACCATTACATCTTACTGGAATGTGCTCGCTTGGGCTTTTTCTGAAACGGGATCCACAAACTCCACTTATAATCTGTCTTTTAATGGTCTTGGGAAAAAGCTGCTTAGTCTTGGAGATTTGGAGGTGGGGTTTCGGGTGTTGACTCTCCAAGACAATTGACAATAGCTTGTATAGCCTCTTCTGCTTGAGTGACTTAATAGCTGCTGTCCTATTGTCTTGTTTTGAGGTCAGATCCAGGACACCTGCTGCGAGCAGCGACCGAAAAACAATGATCATAAGGGCCAGTTCCAGTTTGATAATATCTGAGGGTCATGTTTTCAAGTCGTTAGTTCTGTTACCGCTATTAACGTCTCTAAACCCATTTTGTTTACCTGCGGCATGTCCTTTATCGGAGCGTGTCGAGGAGGATCGATATGGCTCGCAGGGAAGGGTGTATAAATGCAGCAACCTGGCAGTGTTCTGATGAAAATTCAGTGCATTCATTAGGAAAGTTAATAATCAATGAAATATATTTTCTTTCACTTACATAAGAATGAATAAAATAGGACAGGTTGACCCCCCATTTCATTCTAACAGCCATTAAAAACATGAAGTAAAATGCAATAAAAAGCTAGTTAAAAATAGTACAAAATTATATTAATTTAAAAAAATCATATTTCATATTTAATCATTGAAGTTTGTATGCATCAATATAACAAAGTTTTTTTATATATATATATATATACATACGTGTGTGTGTGTGTGTATGTATATATATATATATATATATATATATATATATATATATATATATATATATATATATATATATATATATATTATTATTATTATTTTTTAATTCTATATTTCTTTCTGTTTTAATATATTTAAGATGTAATTTATTACTTTGATGCAAAGCTGAATTTTCAGCATCATTACTAGCTGATTTGCTGCTCAAGAAACATTTATCAATGTTGAAAACAGTTGTGCTTAATATTTTTGTGTCACTGTCAGAGCAAATATTTACACTCCTGCTGGTAAGGTCAAATGGCAGGATGGTGTGTACGTGCACGTGTCTTGTGTGTGTACAGCAGAACTACTCTGACAGCACAGAGAGACTGCGGGAGGAAGTGACAATAATAGTGTGTGTGTGTGTGTGAGTGACCCATTTTATCCAGCGCACCTACAAGCAGACTTCACAGCGTGTGCTTTACTGGACACAGCTTGGGCTGCACCCAGTTTCTCGCGTGGTTATTACCAGGGACACCACATACACTGTGTGACACTTACGCAAACACAACCCACTGTTCATTTGAATATTTCTCTCTCTCTACATCTATCCTGGTTTCTTTATTTAACAGCCATGTGGTTTCACCCTTTACACACACGCACACATTGAGCCTTTCTCCATGGCTAAAGCCAGCGCTGTTACTATAGAGACGCTGCCCACATGATGGTATGGACTTTGACAGCACGACTTCGCTATAATAAGCCTCTCTCGCTCTACTCTATATCAGCACAATTCGGCCATGTTAAGATGACAGCTGATAATCGCTAGCAGCTTTACTCTGGTGACCCACAACCATCCCCTTGGTAAAAATGCACTGGTACCATGATACACAAAGTATGTTTGTATTTAAATAGTATGAGATAATGCCTATTTTTGGAGTCTTAAAAGCTTGGCAAAGAAAGGGGTTGCTAATTTAGTTTCTATTATAATTTGTGTTATATTTATATATATGTATATACTTGATGGGATGGATTACCAACATTTTTATTTGGTTATTTAACTTTTTTTATTTATTATTATTCTTATATATATATAAATTAACAAATTATAAATAAAAATAAATAATAATAAAAATAAATTAATTTTTTTGTGTGTTTTTTCAAACCTTCTAGAGCTATAAAGCAATAGGCTATTTCAAACTAAATAACAGATCCTCAGCTTTTAAACAAAAAACACTTTATTCTAGTTTTATGCATTCTTTTTTTAACTACACTTGAATGTGTGTAAGTTTCATTTAATAAAGCAACATTTTGAACAAAAGGCTGAGAAAATCAAATTTTTGTCAAAGCCTACAATGTGCATAAGCAGTGCTTCTAGCTTGTTTCTGGTTCTGCTTAGTCTGTGTTTTGATCCTGAGATTCTGTACTCTTTCAGAAGATCCGTAATAACCCCCTCTACTGTATAACAGTGAAAACATGGATTCCTGGAAAATTCAATCGATGGCAGGGAAGCGTTGTGTTATTAATGACAGAAAATTCCATCAATGGTTGGGAAAGAGTTAAATTAAGCCCAGGACTCTCACCCAGCACTCCTTTTTTTCTTTATTTTTGGCTGAGACTTGAATATTCACTAAGCAAATACGTAAAGTAAACGCATACATAGTATTATTATATTTGTCCTAGCATTATCAACATTGCAAAAAAACTATAGCGGTAATTAGCATAAATGAATTCCTTGTTTGATCAGTTTGCTCTTTCAGGTCAACTAATGTCCTGGCACAGCACCAGTTTGAAGTTTGATATTCTTGCTAAATAAACCAAAATACTGAGGTTTGTTACCACCGGAGTAATTCAATAACGTATGTTCATTATGTACATCGGGACGGCGTGCTTGCAATGCCTTGGCCAAGCATTCATGTTTGTGTACTTGAGTTAAAGTTGTTTTTTGGCCTTAAAGTCTTTAACTGGCTGAACTAAGCGTAACTCTCACACGGGCCAAAAAATGCTCCCTACAAAAACACACTCCATTCCTACATCTCTCGTTGCCATGGTTGCAGAATACTCCCCATTCCAGAGAGTTCCTGCCTGGAGGTCTCATGGATTCTTTGCGTTTGTTTACTGCCGTCTGCAGCTCAGCTCTACATGAGGCTGACCTTGTAAAGCACACGGCCTTTCATGTCTTTACAGTTATTTAAATTCATTCACTTAAAGACATGCCCTTAAAATCTTTTGTGCACAACTTTTATTTCTCTCGCCGACCAGACAAACATATAAATGTCAGGATAGTAAAATATTTGTGGTACTAAAATACAGCTAAAAATTGCTTGAGGTGAATAAAACTATACTGGGGAAACTGGAGAATTATTCCTTGTTGTGCACTAGTTGCACATTTGCTAATTTCAGCAGATGCAGTATAACTTTCTCTCATATAAGCCTTTCTCACTGTATTTTGCTGATCTTGTTATAATGCTGACTCATTCATGCATTTTCAAAATCCACAGTGTTTGGACATTGGCAGGTCATTGTGTGTATGAGTTTATAGTGCAGACTAATGGCTGATATTAAATGGCCTTTATTCTCCTTTTCTGTGTCAAGTGTCAGGACCCCAGTGGGTTCGGAAATGCGCCATGTTTGTGAGAGCGATGAGCCTGGCGGACATGTCCGGTAAGTGCCGCTCCGCACCCAAACGCACTTCACGCACAGGATGGGATCAACTCTGACTCTGTTTGTGTAGTTATGAACCATGAAAGAGGAATAGTAAAATTATAAAATGCTGTATTAAGATGATTAAGATGCTTTTGATGAATAACAGGATTTGAACCCATCCCTGCCTATACTCTTACCGTGCATGTCATTTTTGTTCTGTTATTGAGTCTCATTCACTCATAATTGCTTACTGTTGATAATTCCAGATTATTCTTAATCAGGAAGGGCGTGTCTACAGGAAGTGATTAGCATAATACACACCCTTGTTCATATAAGGGCTTTCGTAAACCTCTACTGTATAAACATTTTCAGTCTCTGCATATGATTTCATATTTTTAATGTATCAAATTTCAAAACTAGTAAAGATGTGGTCATATTCTAACTTTGAAATAAGACTTGCAGTAGAGTCATTTAAGTAACAAACATTCTCGAAAGTTAAATTTTTTGTGTGAATTTCAAATGAAATTTAAGTGATAAAACTGAACTTTTCTTTAATAGCCTATAATTTTCACATAAAAACAGTTTAAACACAGGTTGTAATCAGAAATACATGTGTATACATGGTTAGTGAATGAGACTCATTATGTCTTATGATGTTGTGTTTGTGTGTGCATGTTTCGTGATCTGTGTGCATTTTTTGCCTTTCCTTCTGTGTCTTACCTATGACTGAGTTGAAAAAGCCCTTGTTTGTGAGTTGTCTGTGCATAACTTTTGTAAAGCTGGTCAAAAGACAGGTAAACTGCATAGCATCAACATCACCGGTCATTGATTGCTGGATGACCAGAATGGATCAGGATCAGGATGCCAGACTGTACTGGGATGTATAAATATCCATGTTCAGATTAAATTTTTTTTTTTTTTTTTTTTTCTGCCCTATAGAAGGGCAAGCCATTTATTTCAGATGGAAAGATACAGATATAGTGATCTAATTTAAAAGTTGAACCATGAAATCAAAACTGACCCTGTTTATCTTCTTAATACATGTTTCTGGTCTTATTGTGTCTTTTCGGCTGATGTCATCCCTTCTCCAACCAATTAAACCCATTCTGGAATGGAACACCATTTTTATATATATAATAGGTTCAACTCAAAGTTGTTCTTTTAAAGTGTTCTTCACATGGAAAGCAAATTTCGTTTTAATCGCCTCAACTCCTCATTTTTGCTGATTTGAAAAATGATCCAATCCGTCACTCAAAACTGGAATGTGATCCGAACCGTCAGTTATTTGACCTGTTGTACCCGTATATTGAACTGTCAGGACGCACCTAGAAAAGGGTGCCTGAACATCCCTAACATGTCCAAAAACCAGTGGAGAGAACGGCACAAATGCTCTGTCATACGAGCAGCCCTCCTCTTCCTGCGAACAGCTGAGAGTCACAGAGGCCTGGCGTTAACCCAGCCTTCAGTTCACCACATCAAATATTCAACAGGTGCCTCTGAATGTGCGCGTTTTGTGTGTCCGAGACGATAAGAAAGGCAAGATAGACGAGTATGTGAAGAAAGAGTGCTTTTACGCTTCCGAGAAACACCAAGGAAAGCCCACCCATCCGCACGTCTCTCTGGAGGGTCCGACGGCAGGATTAGAGACCAGAATGAACGTTGATGCACCTGAATTGGTGAAGCGATGACCTAGGGAGGTGATGACATCTAAAGTGTGGAAAGTACTTGACCTTGTTGACCTCCATACTTCTGCGTCAAGGTATCATCCGCAGAAGAAATGTTCAAGAGAAAGAGAGTACTCAAGGTATGAACCAAACAATGATAAAGGACGATTCAGTATTTTGTGGAAATGTTTACCTATAGCTTTCTTAGGGTTTGATTGGTTGGTCGGGTAATAGATTACTGATTTGTGTATGGTTTTTATGTCTTTAAAGTTTAAGATTTGAAGCAGCTGTCAAGAGCAGCTTGTGTTGTGTCCAACAGTGTCTGTCAGAGAAACATAAACCAGTCATGGAGAACGCGGATGAGGTTACCAGAGGAGAGACGGCAGGACCTGCATTTTTCAGGATTTATGTGGTAGAAACTAGACAGTTCAAGTTATACCTACTTTATCGTACAGCAGAGAAGAGGTGCACTAGGTCAGCATGGTTCATTAGCATGTTTCCATCCCAGGTTTATCTCAGGTGAACCCGTATGCCGGCCGCCAGGTGCGTTGTTTGCTGTAAATCCTCCAGCGGGTCCGACAGGTGTGTGTTTGCATAACATCACCGTGGCCTTGGTTGAAGCCAGCTGCGTTTACTGTCACTACACGCAGTACTCATAGCCTTGGATGAGGAACACTTGAAGGTTGAAATGTAGTCTTTATTGTGGGTTGAATAAAAGCACACTGCTTTTTTGAGTTTTTTTCAGCACTGTGATCAGAAGCTTTCACAGCTGGATGGGCGAGTCATGTGGTTTCAGCACACAATGTGCTATGAAACTTGGAACGAATGAGATTTAATGATACATCTACCAGCTGTATTCAACATAGATTTATCTCTTTGTCATTGTTGAGTAGACGAAAGATTTGATGTTCTGAGGGTTTTTTATTATATTATATTATATTATATTATATTATATTATATTATATTATATTATATTATATTATATTATATTATTAGTCTCTTATACTCACCAAGGCTGCATTTATTTGTATAAAAATATAGTAAAAAATCTAAAATTAAATCTCAAATGTGAGATATTATTAATATTTAAAAAAAAAATTATATGTGAATATATATACTTTAAAATGTAACTCATTCCTGTGATCAAAGCTGATTTTTCAGCATCATTACTCCAGTCTTCAGTCACATGATCATTCGGAAATCATTCTAATGTGCTGATTTGGAGTTCAAAAATTTATTTTTATTGATATTGAAAACAGTTATGCTGCTTTAATATTTTTGTGAAAACCTTGATTCATCAGGATTTTTTTGATGAATATGGTTCAAAAGAGCAGCATTTATTTGAAACAGAAATCTATTGTAACTTTTGTAAATGTCTTTACTGTCACTCTTTAATGCATTCTTGCTGAATAAAAGTATTCATTTCTTTTAAAAAATTGTGCTGACCCCAAACAGTTCAGCGGTAGTGTACTTTTATGTTTCCTCTTTGCATGTTAGACCAGATCTTTAAAGACAACTTGATAGAATGGCATTCACAACAAATTTAGCTTCTGTGATGTGGCGTAATTCTGAGTGAAACCTAGCCAAGCATCACCATGACTATTTCTTATCCTCATGGTTCGGGATTCAACAAACCCTAAACCATATAGAGGCTAAAATTACATTAGAGTCTCGGGCCAAGCAACCATCCAGTACAACCTAGCAACCACATTGCAACTTCCTGGCAAACACATTCACGGCAAGCATTATTCATATTTTCCTTCAGTCTAGATATTCAAAATTATGATTTAATATTATTTTTCCCCATCCTTAATGTTAGCAGAAAGTCATTTCAGTTGCAGAAACACATTTATATTTTCATGAAAGATTGATGAATCATGTTCAATAAGACCTGGGACATTTTTTAATAATGTAAATGGGGTCAATTTTGATTTCAGTCTGTTTTATTTATATTAAGGCAATTGAACAAAAGTTATTTCGGCAGTGAATGTTGTCAGTTATAAGCAAGATACATGATAGTGTTTACTTTTGCTCCAGGAATGTTACTCCACTATTTTGGAGTTTTTTGTTTTGTTTTTTGGAGACTTCTGTCAATCAGGGATCATCTTTGTGTAATAATGATGGACACATAATCAGTGTGACTCCAGTTAACCTCTTGCACAGCGGGGTAACTGTGCAATATGTCATTGCCCACTGGTTTATAGACAATGGCAGGCAGCTCTTCTCACTGTCGCTGATTTGGCCGACATCTCTCCTCTGAGATCTCAGCTGATCCTCAAGCCATGTGCTGTGAAGGCCGAGTTCTCGTCAGATTGAGGAATGTGTGCTCAGTCCAAAGCTGAATTGAAAGGTGGGGAGCTGGGAGGAGGTTGGGTTGGAAAGAACATTTTATTTTTAATCACATGTGGAGCAGGGCTATTCTACTATTCTATTTTCGAAAACAATACCTATTATTTTCCGTTTCTTTTACATTTACCTAAATAGTTTTTATTTTGTTTATATCATTGCAAAAGACAATTTTAGTTTAATATCCATTTTAGTCTCCATTTAAGTACTAGTATTAAGTTTGTTTCTATTTCAGTACTAGTATTGGATTTAGTTTCTCTAGTTTTTATTTTGAATTGCATTTTTCTTTTAATTATTCATAAATATTTATTCTATTGGTTCTCATTGGAAAGTTTTTGATTTTGTTGTATTGTATTTGTAAATTTAATTTAAGTTTTGATCAGTTTGACCTGTTAATAAATAGCTTATTTTTGTATATATTGAATTCAAGCACTAGTATTAGTTTTAGTTTTAGTTTCACTATTTTGTATTTTTGAATTATTATTTCCTTATCACTTCTCGTGTGTTTGGTTGTGAAAATCTTTTAAACTATTTTGAAAATCGCGCAGTGTGAACTCGGCATTACCTGTTGCCTGTTGATAAATAGTTTTTACTTTGTATTTTTCGGAAAAAACCCCCAGCTATTTTTAGTTTGGGTTTTGATTGGAATTATTAAAAATAAAATACAATACTTTGCATATTTTATTGTATAAGATCATTTTCTCTGTAATTTTGAGTTGTTAGTGATTTATAGCTTTGGATAGCTTTTGTTTTTAAAGTAACAAAATATTTTTTTCAGAGCTAGTTTTCATCTTTCTAGTTTTTGTAATAAGTTTCAACAAACGCAATATTAATGGCAAGCTATCAGGAGCTGTGTGGGCTTGCAGTCAGGTAAAGGTTGACAGAAGTGATTGTATCTTGAGGTCTGTTATAAGTGTTTTCAGCTTTGCTTCCTTGTCTCCTCTATACGAAATGCAGCATGCAAATCCGAACACAATATTTGTTTACAGGTCATCAGTGCTTTTGCTTTTTGCAGCATAGTTATAGAAGTAAGCACACATACTAAGGGGTTTATTATTATCATTAGGATTATATGGGAACAGATTAAAAGTCAGATTTTTAAAGTCACACACATCTGCTTGCTTAACTGTAGTGTACAGTATAGGTTAAATCCTTAATAACCTAAATATGCTTATGCACCACTGACCATCTCTAAAGGTTTCTTGCCCAGGGGGGAGCAGCTAGCAATAAAGGTAAGTGTGACAGAAGTGGCCAGCATCTCCTTTTTCCTGTACTGCCACATGCACAAAGCTTACAGTACATCAATCTGATCATCGCCTCTAAAATGATTAGCTTGTCAATAAAGCTGGCTTATCCTAATTTGCAACTATTTTGCGGAAGTAAACAAGATTGCATTGGATAAAACAGTAGACAAATCCACTCTTGTCGTCCCTCATTCCTGCGCTTGAACTCATCCGTGACTATTTGGTGTTGTGTAAACCTAAAGGAAGACTGCAGAGATCTGTTCTTCCCCGAGGGGATCAGGGAAGTTCTGTCTCGCAACCAAATGCTCCCGTAGCAGTGTTTCCATCGAAACTGCCTGTCAAGTGGATGAAACTCAAACAGTCACCCTGACAGGTCTGCTGTTATCAGAACTAATCTGCATGACTGAGCCATATTTCGCCAGGGCTTTGATTCATCAAGGACAAGCATAAAAAAACTCTAATAAGGGAGGAAACATCCGGTGTGTACTCAGCTCTTGCTCTTAGGCCTAGAGCCCTGTATTGTAATCCTGGAAGTGTCTGCACTGAACTTTTTAGAGCTGTACATAATATATATATGTTTGACTTTTTTCTTTTTATGTAAAAATTTTATTTTAATTTCTGAAGGCCCAAAGTATACATACAGAATTGGATTAATAAAATAAAAATAAATTTATTTTTTCCAATATACATTAAATATGGTATTCGAACCCTTCAGAAACTCCAGCACTATAATAGCAACATCTATGGTGGACGTCACAACCTTGTCACCTCAACGTGATTGGCTGTCTCACTTCTTTCTTTTCTTTTTTTTTTACTTTTATTTACATGATGTTGATCTTTTCTTTTATATTTTTGATGTTCTTGTCACCTCCGTCAATACCAAATCCCAAACCTGCTACTCATTTCCCATAGAGATTCAAAATGGCCACTTGGCTCACGTCACACCAATGGTCATGTCCCGTGAATAAACTGTGAATTGAAACCCATGTCAATCTACCCATTTTAAAAGTGTTTGATGTAAATGCTTGGCTTATATTCCAAATGAGACCAGAGGTCAGCAGACGACTGTCTGGGTCGCTTCACAAGCTGCTTGCTGCTCCCTTAGCGCCCTCCGAGTGTGATTTGAACATTTAAATGAAAGTGATCAGAATCCTCTGAGAATTATCTCTGCACTGTTGATTTAAGGCTTTTGTAATCTATTTTCTCCTAAGTATGTGAGCTGTTGACTGTCCTTCAGATGATTCATTCTTTGGCTCTCAAAACAGCGATGACTTTGGCTATCTTTTTGATGTAGCATGAATTGTAAACCCATCAGAGCATAAAAACGTTTTCTTCTGCTCTCCTTCATCGTTCTTCAGGCTCGGAGCACTGATAATCTGGACAGTTCTGGGGAGCCTGGGACCCGATCGGTGGGCACCACTGCCAACTTGAAGGGGAAGATGAGCAAAAGGTGAGAAACGACATATCTCTCTATCGGTACAGTCATTTGGGGTGTTTTTAAACTAGAGTTTGGTGCAGGCACATCTCCTTTTGATATCAGAGTTTGTTTTGTTCAAATGGTATTAAATAGGGCCATATGAAATCAGTTTTCTTTTCCCCCAAATTCTATTTACCGGTTTTAATTTTCTGGATTCCGTGTCGATGGTTTTCAGAAATGTATTTTTTTTAAAAAATAGTTTTATTGGATTCTGTGATTTATCATTTAATACAAATGTAGCCTATTCATCAAATTAGTTATCAAATTAATTCATAACATGTTGACAATTCAGTTAACCTTTTAAAATGTAATCAAATGAAAATTTTGCATTTTGGGGAAACAAAGTGCTGCACAACAGAGGTTTACTGTTTAAAATAAAACATGGATGAAAATAGTTTCAATAATCTATTGTTATTATTACTTTGATAAGTTAATTCTACTGTATAATAGCAACATATTTATATCATAATTACTTCAAGTTAAAACCAACTATTATTTCAGCGGGTTGTAGTGAAGACCTTTGGGTTTTTGTGTGTATCTGAGGATAGTTTTATCAAATAAAGTGATGGAAAGTTTGTGACATTCCACGTTATACCTTCAATTCTATTTCTAAGACTGGATTCCAAAATTCTGTCCGTGTCTTCTGCGTCACAGGAATCATAGGTCCCTATCTTAAATCAGCTTTCCAGACTAAGGTGCCAACTTAGTAACCACACCCACTTGACCTGTTAGTCCTGACCCTCAAGAGTAAAACAGCCTTAAAAGGTTTAGACACAAAAGAGACAGACTATATTTTAGTTTAATAGTTAACGAAGTGTTGCTTTCAGTATTAGTTCAGCTTCAGGTTTTTCCAGCTCTGAACACACTGTAAAACAGGAAGTACTTGGTTTCACTTCCCTCTGAAATAACTGATAATGGGATTCAGAGGTTCTTTGCGGTGTTCATGAGTACCTTACTGAAAACAGCCCTGGAGAGCTTCTCTACATTCTCTGTAACTTGAAAATGCAAACTATGTGCGTAGAAAATGTGCGTAGTACTTTCCTGTGCAAAGCTCAGTGCTAAAACCAGGGCATTTATAAGTCTGTGGCATTTTTCTGTGTTTTGTTTTCCAGGTAAAAATCCTAAGACTGAACTATAGTTATAGTGCCACTCGCCATAATGGCTCATTTGATTAACCAGACGTTAAGTTAAACGGTTTTAAATTCACTACTTTAAGCTTGTTGCTACTCTGTGTTGAAAGTATATGGTGTGTTAACTAATTTGCTTGTTTTCTTGTGGTTTCAGGCTTTCTGTTGTGAAAGGTCACTTCCCCAAGCTTATTGACTGTGCTCATTTTCACTATGAAAATGTGGACTTCGGTTCTATCGAGGTAAGATATTGTCTTGTTGAGCAGAGGTTTCTTAGCTCTCTACCTAAATGTCAAGAAGGCCCAAAGTATACGGCATTAGCTTATTCGTATTCTTCTAATTGTTATTTTGCCTAAAAGAAGGTATTTTAGAGTTGCCATGTCAGGAGCACAGTCAATTAATGCCTATGAAAGTATTAATACTTCCATAATATGATGTATTTAAGAGTGAAAAAATATTCAGTAGGAATAAAGTAAAATTGGATTTATTGGAATTTCATTGAATGAAAATGTGTTAAGCTATGATATATTATCTATTAAGAGTATTTAATGTGGTTTAAGATAATACATTATAAATAAGGATAACATTAACAAGTGAATTGTGAACAATAACACTAATAACATCAATAAAAATGTATATTAAAAGGTCTATTTTTTGTTTGTGTTAGTAATGTACATGTTTAGTTATCAGGTTTCATCTCAGAGTTGGACATTTTAGGGTTATTAAGAAGAAACAAGCAGATATCAGCATACAGCCAGAATATCTCCAGGGCTGATTCAGCCTCACTTTGTGACCTTCAATAACACACACACACACACACACACACACACACACACACACACACACACACACACACACACACACACACACACACACACACACACACTGTTCCAGATTCTGTGTTCGTGTACTCTGAAAGGAAAGAGGAAACAATTACTTTTATTGGATTCACAGATACACTGCAGTATGTCAGAGATCTTCATATAAACTGCCGGTCACACTATGATCTGTGCTTTGAATGATCTGAAGCTAGTCTAAAATCTGTGATCAGTTGAATTAGGTTTACATTCTCAATGATAGACATCTATTTTCAAAATGCTTTTCACTGTCCCTGTGGCATTGTTTTTTGTTTGTGCTGCTTATATACCCATTTTGTGTTTATGATGGCAGAGAGCTGTATACACACACACTCACACTCGAGAGCACCTGGAGCGCACTGACCGCACAGCATGACTGGAGTGGGAGTCCGTCTCATTAGTGTTTAAACCCCCTAAAGAAAAGAGAGAAATAAAAGACCTTTACATGTTTTCTGATCTGACCCTGTGAAGCAGAAAGTGCCTCTCCTCTCCTCCTCTCTGTGATATTGCAAAATGATTTTAATGGCCATGTACCATACTATCACCATACTATACTATCTTCCATGTAATACCATGGTATATGAATACGGTAATTATTCATATATTTTACATGCATGCTACCGGCCAAAAGTTTGGAGTAATTAAGTTTTTATTTTTATTTTTTATTTTTTATTTTTTAATGTTTTTTAAAAAGAGGTCTCTAATGCTCACCAAGCCTGCAGTTATTTGATCAAATCAATTTAATGCATCCTTGCTGAATAAAAGCATAGCAAAAAAATTAATTAAAAAGCTGAATGAATATATTTTTTTGAAAAACAAGTTATTTTATTTACCTTTGAATAAAATGGTATGTCCACTTACATCTCACTGATCACACTCATTATTTGAAGCGATGAGGAAGTTTGCACATGCTTCAGGGATATGAAATATTTCGGTGACTGAATTATTGTGGAGGGATATTCCCAGCTTCTCATAAACGATCATGTGTTTGAGAGTACCTAAATCTCACAAAACACGAGTGGCATGGTCTTAAACGGGTAATCTTTCTAGACAGATTGGCAGACATAGTGATGTCACAAAATCACAACAATTCGAAACATGTTTATGCTGTTACATTCTGCTTGGATTGGATTTTACAATATCCTACTAGATGTGTGCAATCAAACGCTGCTTAAAATCAGACTTGCAACCTGGAAACTTGTACATAAACTCCGATTACAGTGGGATCCAGGTGTATGATGTGAGATGTACACAGTTGATGATAAACATTCACCTTCTCCATGTAACATGTCTGATCAGGGTCAGGTGTACACAAAATGATACAGTGCTAGTCGACTAGTTGTTCTGGTAACATACTGCTTGGTTATTTCTAGTCTTGCACGACAATGCAGGACCATGAGCATTCCCTTTAAACGTTTGTTTATGTGCCCTTCTTCACACCTTCATGAATTAATGTCTGCTCTTTACACCTTCAGCTTCAGTTTGCCAACGAGCAGAGCGATGCCAGCTGGACCTCGGGCAGTGCCAAAGATCTGGTTTTCCTTGTGCAGGTGTCCTGCCAGGTGAGTGGGCACACATGCCTCAGTCAGTGCTAATAATAAACAGCCCCTCCTGCTACAGCCTCAAATAAAAACACAACTGATCGAATTGAACGTGACCGAAGTCAGTGCACTACACCTTGTTTAGCATCTTCCTCTCTTCTGCTGGCATCTTGTTTGTTGACTCCCCCCCCCCCCCCCTGCTTCAATTCTCTCTCTCTTCCCCTCGTCCCCCTACTCTCTCTCCTTCTTTGAAATCTAGGGTAAGACGTGGATGGTACGGCGTTCGTACGAAGAGTTCCGGACGCTGGACGCCCACCTGCATCAGTGCATTTACGACCGCCGTTACTCGCAGCTCTTGGTCCTGCCCGCCCTCTGCGAGATCGGAGACCGGGTGGAGGTGAGCTTGACTACACTGGATACACTAATGGTTATCTCATTTAGCTTCAACGTAGCGCATATTGTACCGCTAACAGAGTTAGCTGTTTTGAGGTCGTCGGCCAGTTATGTAGGTTGGTGTCCGGACCCTTAGGGACAGTGCTGGGAAAGATACCACTTTATCTTTCCCATGTCAATTTTAGTTATTTTTCTCTTTCTTTCATGTATCATGAGACTATATTTAAATCCTTTAGCCTGTAATTACCATTAGATACAGAAGCTGTGAAATATTATTACAATTTAAAATATACAATTAAATTTTTTATTTATTCTGGTGATGGCAATGCTGAATTTTCAGCAATCATAACTCATAATCCTTCATAAATCATTCCAATCAAGGTTAAAAATAGTACATTAATGGACATTATAAATGTCTTTATATACTGTCAATTTTTATAATTTAATGCTTCCTTGCTGAGTAAATCTTTTTTTTATATATTACTGACCCAAAACAGAAAATATTTTAGTTTAAAAAAAGATTGATAATTTTATATTTTATATATCTTAACTTGTATTGAACCTAGAACATTTAAATCAAACTTCTTATGGGATATCTTTCGTGTTTGGCTACTGAATGTATTTACCATTTGAACATGCATGTTATTCACGCAGATCTTCACACCCCTTTTGTCGGAGTATCTGAACCGCCTCTCAATGATTGTGGACAATAAGCTGAACTGTGGGCCGGTTCTCTCCTGGATGGAGGTGAGAGGCAAACAGAGGAGAGATAAGACCGCAAACATGTATTAGAGTAGATTAGAACTGAAATCTAAAAGGAACTTATTTAAAAGGAGTTCACCCAGATATTAAAATATCATCATTCACTCGCCCTCATGTCGTTCCAAAGCTGTTTGCATTCCTTTCTTCTGTGAAATACAAAATAAGATATTTTGAAGAATTGCAGCCCATTGACTTCCATTGTTTTAACAAATCTTCTTTAATGTTCCACAGAAGAAAATCAGTCATACAAGTTTGGAATGAGCATTAAATACTCATGTGTAAAAGGAGATTTATGTTTTTTTTTTTTTTTTTTTTTTTTTACTTGCCGTTTTTCTTACCATATCTCAAATCTAAATATTTCTTTGTAAAAACATGGCTGTATCTGTTGTTCCTCAAAGGTAAATTTAATCACTCTGAATTTTGGTGTGAGATTTCAACCAAAAGTCTTGCAGTATTACAGCTAATTGCTTTTTATAATCATTGCAGATTGACAACCATGGCAACAGGTTCCTGCTGAAAGAAGAAGCATCTTTAAACGTCCCTGCCATCGCTGCTGCTCACGTCATCAAGCGCTACACTGCCCAGGCTAGCGACGAGATCTCCATTGAGGTACTCAGACCACTTACTTTTTTTCTTGTGTTAATGCATTTCCTTTTTCAAACAGGACAGTGAGATGGGAGATATGAAATAATTCAATATTTTAAATAAAATGAAAGTGACCCATACTCAGAATTTGTCCTCGGCATTTAACCCATCCAAGTTAGTGCACACACACTAGAAGTAGTGAGTTGTGTACACACCCTGCAAACAATGGAGACACACCCAGCCAGCCAATTTTGCTGAGGCTCCCGGCGAGCGATTGTGGGTTAGGCACACCTCATGATTGCCCCAAAAAAAATAGCTTTTAGTTTGTCAAAGCTGTAGCTGACTAACTGCTTGTTCCGTTCAGTGTTGTAAATCAAACTACAGCATAAACTCCACACTCTTCCAAAAGACCTTGTACCCAGTTTGAGTTCTCTCTCTTTCTCGTCCTGTCCTTATTCTGCACATGCATGCACAGCCTGCCTGGTCCTAGCACAAAATTTTGTTCTCTTTGCTCTTCCTCCTTTGTCAGGTCTATTCCTGTCCCCCCTCCCTATACGCTGCTCCATATACAGCGTCTCTTTCTGGGCCAGAAAATGGGGTGACCCAAACTTAAAACGCATTGACGTCCCTTCTCTCTTTTTCTTTCTGTTACTCTTCAAATCTTTTACATACAGTATGATATAATTTTTTTTGACTGATCCATCTAGCTAGCTGTAATCTCATAGCAGTGTTCTAGCAACCTCTCCTAAACCACATGGGAATGCCTTAGGGAACAAAATAGCAGCCACCTAGAAAGCCTTAGCTACCATAGGAAGGACCTTGGTAACTACTTAGTAATGCTGTATTTATGTCTCTTTCGATTATTCAAATCTCTCAAATACACTAGCAATCTCTCTGAATCCCTTTTCAACTACCTAGCAAAGCCTTAGGAACCACTCAAAACACCCTAACAGCCAACTAGAAATGTCCTAGCAACCAATCCAAGCACCTTAGCAATGCTGTATTTATCTATGTCTTAACTAAGTTAACTTAACTTAGTTAACATGGTTAACTAAGAATTCCAGGCCATAAACGGTTTGTAATCGTGCTGTGACAAACCAGGCTCAAGCGGAAACCATTCCTTAATTGTTATAACTGTTCGGCCCGACAGTGGAAAAGCAGCTTTTGAGTCTGTTGAATGGTCTAGCAACCATTTGAAACCCCCTAGTAAAGCCTTAGCAACCACCCACAACAACCTAGCAGTCACCTTGACAGCTACTTAGTAACGCTGTATTTATATGTCTGTCGAATCTTCATGTCTGTCGAAACACGCTTAGCATCCACGCTTAAATCTTTTGAAAACACCTAGCAATGCCTTGGCACCTACCTAGAACAACTTAACAGCTACTTGGAAATGCCCTAGCTACCACCTCAATCATTTTAACAACTGCTTAGTTATGCTGTGACTGTCTGTTGAATTTGAAACATTTAGGCAACATCAACATTTATCTTGACAAACTTTCCCCTTTTAGTTTCTTCTCTATACTTTTTCTGTTTTCTCTCCTCTCAGGCTTGATTCTTTCTCTTTCGGCTCTCTAGTGTGAGATAGGAACTGATATTTTTTTCCTCTTCCTCTTTTTAAAATTTGGGTCAAAGTGTGTTTCGGCATGCAACAGGGCTTTTGAATAGAACTGTGAATCTGATTGTGATCTGACAGTTTTTTGACACCCTTGGTGCACAAGTAATTTGCGTATTTCTCTTACTAGACGCGTCTGTCAGTTTGCATGTTAATGTATGTGTCTGTTCCTCTTTCTAAAGGTTGGTGATATTTTGTCTGTGATTGACATGCCACCCAAAGAGGACACCACATGGTGGAGAGGAAAGCATGGATTCCAGGTACCAGTCTAAACCTCAGGACTTGATATAGGCCATCTTCTGTAACACTGACATCTTTGAGCTCTGTGTTCCCCTCTCTTTTCCTCAGGTTGGCTTCTTTCCCAGTGAGTGTGTGGAATTAATCAATGAGAAGTTGCAGCAGTCTGTCAGTGCTCCTGTCAGTAAGCAAGGTACCACGTGCACAGTCTTTTATTTAGAGATCTGGAGGGTACTGGAAGTAGAAATGCCATTTAAAATCTCTTTAGCAAAATTGATTGAGAAATGTACTTCCAGAAAAAAGTGTTCTGTCATTTCTGATCTTTCCTTCTTGCTGCTTGATCAATGCTTCAGTACACATCATTTAGTTGTCCAGCCAATCTTCATTGGCTGTTCTTCTGTGTTTCAGAGGTGGATCATTTGAGCTCCAAACCTGGCGTTAACAACACGACTGGGCCTTCCTCTCCAACATCAGGTATGGTCGTCATTTTTTACTTTTTAGTAGATGCAATTAGGGCTGAGCATAGTATTACAGGCGCAACGACACGGAAGTAGCGACAAATCTATTCTTCTGTATGGTGACGAAGTACATCCGAGTTGAACAAATGATTGAAAAAGAGTGGAGACTTGTTCTATGGATATGTTGTTGTTTGGATTTTGAGATGTACATTGCACTCAAAAGTGGAGGCAGATGAACGTGAGCTTGCAGGTGTGGGTTTAAGTGAATTTAAATGACTGGAGAAGTCCTGCATACGTCACTAGAGGGAAGTCTGCCGTTTCACTGGAAGGTCCAGTTATGACATTTTAAATTGAACATTACGAAGTCAAAAAATGTAACTTATGCATGGATGAATTGTTCACAATAAGATCTTTAACATGCATTTAGAAAATGGATAAAATTATTTAATTTCATTCTGAGTTTAAATTTCAACGGCAATATATACCGCATTGTGCCTGCATTACCACCTCGTTGTGCATTACTATTTTATAATTCACTGTCTGAAATCAATTATTTCACTTGTACGGTTACTGCACCTCAAGACATTTGTCAGGTTTTTTTCCTTTTTAGAATAGAACTAGTAAAGTAGGATTGAGCCATTGATATGTAATGTTTAGAGATTGAGAGACATTAAGTGTGTGTGTGTGTGTGTGTGTGTGTGAAATACCTGTGTCTGTGCTGCTGTCAGTAGCATTCGGCTGCAACGTCTCTACTTATAGTAAAGCTGTAAGTTGAACTACTTAAAAAAATGACATTACAACCCCGCTACTTTGAATTATCACATACTGTAGACATGGTTGGGCCTGACAAGTTTTTGTGTACGAGAGAGATTGTAAGGTCCTGTCCCAAATGGAAGTCCTTGCCATCTTCCTCCAAGTCTGCACCTTTCTAATGTAATGCCAATTTGAGCGTGGGGTAGAAGTCTGCACATCAGGGGCGCATATCAGCTGCAAAGGCCTGAAACCTAAAATGACAAATGGGTCACCCTACAGTCTTGTGGATTTTATGGGCACATCTAAGTGCCGGACATTGTAAGTCCACAAAACCGCAAGTGAACATGAAATGTGCCATTTGGGACTAAGTGTGTACATGGGAGGGAGAAAGAGCAGAGCTAGTGCATGCTTTCCATAGATAATAAAATAAATTGTAATTTTTATAGGATTGTTTGTCATATTCATTTCAATGTCTTTGTGCTTTTTGGTTCTTTTGCTGTGGTAGGCTGCAAGTCTCTGAAATAATTTGGTGAAGTATATCCATATCGAACTGTACAGCAATCAAAAAACTGCTGAAACTACTTTAGCTGTGCATTTACTGGAAAATATTGTCAATTATTGTCAACCAATTAGAATCAAGCATTCAACCCTGTGGTATAAAATACAGATTCACAATCAGTCAAAAGCTTGAATTCACCCAATGTGATTTATTTATGTAATGGCAAAGCTAGATTTTCAGCAGCCTCAATGAATGAAAGTATTAATTTCTTTAATTATATTACTGCCCCCAATGTGTGTACTGTATATCAGCTATCCTTTAAATAGTGATATTTGCACTAACCCTTGATAAACCTATATCAGTCAACACCTTATGGTGAATAGGTGATATATTGCCCAGCCCTATTTGTTTTTACAAAAATACATCCTTTGGTTACTTGATGTTCTAGCACAGATGATATTGTAGCTTTTGGTGGCACGGCTGCTGTTTTTAAGGTTGTTTGTATGGCCTTGAAATCCACAATAGTCAAAACAATTCCTATGTTATTATTTGTCACAAATTTGTGTCTAAGATTTTAAGGTTGTTGGTTAGTCTTCTGTACACCACAGCAGCATCTTCTAATTAAAATTCATTGGTGAATGTATTAGTTTATAAACACACTTTAATAACACTAGATGCATTTGATGTTTCTGTCGATTGTGTTTCCTTCTTTTTCTCTCAGTTCTTCATCCTTGGTTCCTAAGCCTGGCTGGTAACAACTTCAGTGAATTTACCTAAACTAACATTTCCAAATCCGCCTTTTTCTAACGCCTTCTATCCTCTGAGACACCTAGGGTTTGGAACACCGATATTGTGGTTGTTTATACAGAAGGCAGAGAAAGTGTGGGTGGTTTGGAGAGGATGAGCTTGGGTGTTGGATGGTGAAGACAGCAAAAATGTTGTATAATTCATTCATGTTGGCATCATTCTCTAGCACAGGGTTTGGCAACCTTTTTTGTCATGAAATGCCATTCTTAAGTTTCCGAGTTAGTCATTGTACTCAATAGGACTAAATATACTTTGTTGAATATCAGAGATTTATAGCATTGACTATGTACAGCGGAACAAGCTGTACGCTGTCAGTCAGTAACTTGAGTGTGTGTAATGTGCAGTGGTCATGCTAGTGGTTTATAGAGCTGCACACTTTCATTGACTTGCGCAGTTTAATTCTAACACTTTAACAGTATTTATAACTTCTACCTTAATAAAAACAAGCTGTGTTACTATGAGGAATTATTAACTTAAAATATAGATCTGTATGCAGGTAAGAGGTACTTTATCTGAATGAAATGCATAGAAATGCATACACACCTCTTGCTTTTGCTCATGTGCCAGCTATTACCATAGGTTGCCGACCCCTGCTCTAGCATCTGTTGATGAATTGCAGGCTGCTTGTTGTATAAATGAGAAGCTGGTAGTGGGCTGTGAGGATTGATTTTGATTGTGCTTGCTCCATGTCATATCGAACTTTTTTAACAATGTGTCCTAACCAGGCATGATGCAACAAGATTCCAGTGACAAGCAGTGGACACGATTAGTTAAAAACAAATTGTAATTTCACTCATCACAGGATGTCCTAGAGATGTCCTTGGCACGCCTAGTTGGGGCTTGTTGATGATACATTTCTAAAAGTGCTGCTTTCTAGATGACTTTCATAACTGATGTCTACATTATGGCTGCAAAAGGCCCTCATTTAACCCATTTAACTTTCTTATCCTACATTAATGTGTCATTTAGGTCATTGACCCTGAGGCATGTGAAGTGTCTATAGCAGTGGTTCTCAACCAGGGGGTCGGGACTCACTAGTTGGCCCCAGCACACTTCCAAGGGGGTGCAAGATGGCTTAAAATTATTTAAAATAAGACAAAACATGGTCTCTTCATGGTACCTAGTATATGGTGGGTCGTGACCATCTTGGACCTTTGTCACTTGAAACGGGCCCTTTCTATGAAAGCCTCCGTGCAAGTTGCTAACACAGAGAGGCATTTTTCAATAAAACCCCCGCCCCCAAGCTTGGTCTGCAGCGTTTGACCTGAATGACATGTACTTTAGATCCCTAACCTTCTGCGTGTTGCGTTAAGGGTTCGAAGTATCCGCACAGAGTCTTATCCTTCGAGTGCTTCATAGCCAGTTGGGTCTTCAGGTCAACCGGGAGAGGGTAATCTTGCCATGGCTTAGTATCTCTTTTCCGGTATGGAGATGGACTCGATCCTACACACCTCCTCAAGGAGAGGGTGTGTCCGGTCGGTGCTTTACAGAAGTGAGAAAGGGTCCCACTGAAAGATCTTTCAGAGGCCCCTGGGGCATATGGTAGACGCAGCCGCATGGCTTCTTCCATATGAAGACCACTTCAGCACTGGCTTCATGGTCGAGTCCCGAGGTGACCGTGGCAGAGCGGCACGCCCCTGTGTGACAACAGATCACCCCGGCCTACTGCCAAACCCGAGGGGTCATACGCTTGAAGCAAAAGCTGCAGAAATGATCAGACTTCTTGTGTATGTTCCAGTCACCTGTTAGTGCTTTGCCAAGTTCACAGGTTTCAGCCAACTTTAATAAAATTCTGAATAATAGGGAGTGCATAAGGCACTGCATAAAGTTTGGCTACTATAAACATGGTGAATAGTAAATGTAGCATTTTATTCAGCCTAATACACCTCGGGAATTGTTCCGAAGCGCTTCAGCGATTTCCATTCGCATTTATTTACATATTAAACATTGAAAATGTCATATAACTAAATGTAGAGGTTTTGAGTATATTAAAATGTTGTATAAGTATTATAATTAAAATGTATATTGATAAATACACTTGGATGTATTGTATAGTTTCTTTCATAATAAAAGTGATTTTTTTTTTTTTATGATCTCATACTCAAAACCCCTCACCTGTGCACCTCAAATGTTGTCAGTCTTTGAAGGGTATCCCAAATGAACACATTTTTGTCAAGTAAAGTATGTTTTAAAGATATTCCCCACTGAGTGTGTGAAGGGAGCAGTGATCTGTAGTGTGTGAAAGTGTGCTGTCCACATTTTCAATTGCCTGATTAGCTCTCTGTCGCCCCCTTTTGGCAGTTTCCAAGAAACATGGCAAGCTGATGGGCTTCCTGCGCACCTTCATGAAGTCCAGACCCACCAAACAAAAGCTGAAGCAGAGGGGAATCCTGAAAGAACGAGTGTTCGGCTGCGACCTCGGCGAGCATCTCCTCAACTCTGGTCAAGATGGTACAGAAACAGATTATTTCCTCTATGTGCTGTAAAAGGAATGTATGGGAACCTTGTTGAAAGTGTAATTTCTACATGTATAGTGATATTTTTTGTGGTCAAACTTCAGTGCCGCAGGTCCTAAAGAGCTGCTCGGAGTTCATAGAGAAGCATGGTGTGGTGGATGGGATCTACAGACACTCTGGTGTGTCCTCCAACATACAGAAACTCAGGTGTGTCTATTCATACTGTATTCTGGAAGTTTATATAAAGGTCTAATGTTTTTTTATATGCATGACCATGACATATGTTATTCTCTTGCATCTCATCCCAATCAGGCATGAGTTTGACAGTGAAAATGTTCCGGACCTGACGAAAGACATGTACATGCAGGATATTCACTGTGTTGGCTCACTGTGCAAACTCTACTTCAGAGAGCTGCCCAATCCTCTCCTCACGTACCAACTCTACGACAAGTTTGCTGTAAGTAATTCTGGCTTTAGCATGAGTTATGTTCAAACAAGCTGCAAAATTAGGGTTTCAAAATCCTTTAACCATGTTAATATCACAGTACTTCAAAGTTGTTTTCAGATGATAATAATTTTGGAAACAGTTGGACACAATAATGAACTGTGTATCAAAAATGTAATGGATTCCACAAAAATATTTAGAAGCACAAGTGTTTTTAACAATGATAATAATAAGAAATGTTTCTTGAGCAGCAAATGAGCATATTAGAATGATTTCTGAAAGATCATGTTAGTCTGAAGACTGGAGTAATGATGCTGAAAATTTAGCTTTGTATTAAAATACATTTTGTACATTTCTAAATGTATTTTTAATACAAAATGTATAATGACATTTCTAAATGTATCAAGTTATTTTAAATTGAAATATTTCACAATATTATGTCTTTATTAATCAAATAAATGCTGCTGTGGTGAACATAAGAGACTTCTTTCAAAAACATTAAAAGAATCTTGCCGAAACTAAACTTCCAGTAATGTTTTTCACGTCCAGTAATGTTTTAAAGTTAATAAGTGTGCTGTATCTTTCTGTCTGGCCAGGAATGTATGGGAGAGATGACCGATGAAGAGAGAATGGTGAAAGTGCATGATGTTATCCAGCAACTTCCTCCTCCTCACTACCGGTAACCCCAATACTTACTTCATGGTTCAAGTTGTGTCACCTGTTATTGACATTGATGTGAAACTGAAGTGTGACAGAAAGAGCTTTTTCTGACAATAAGAGATATTTTAATTTGTCTCTGTCTCTCAGCACTTTGGAGTACCTCATCAAACATCTGTCCGGGTTGGCCACCTGCAGTGGAGAGACTAACATGCACATCAAGAATCTGGCCATCGTCTGGGCTCCCAACCTGCTCAGGTATGTCATTATAACTACCAAAATATTAGCAATGCACAATGTATTGGTGATGATATCCATTGTAGCCAACAGTAGTATTTTATTTATTTGTTTGTTTATTTATTTATTTATTTATTTTAAACTATCAGCATAGCCATGATTAGGTTGCTATCGGAAGCAGTTAATGTAATGGCTGTCTTGGATACTTGATTCTGATTGGTCAATGGCAGAATATTAGATTCTTATTGGTCACTCACAGCATTCTGCTGTCAGATATTTTAGTATAAAATGTATAGAACTGTACCAGGCAGTTGTACTAGTTTTAAATCTGAGATAAAAAGGGTCTCTTTTTTTTCTCATATAATAAAGTAATTTATGCTCAAATCAATATATTTTTTTGTTTGTTTGTTTATTTTTTTTTTTAGCAGTAGTAGCTATAATATACTTTGTAACTAAATTATTTTTGATTAAATATTTTTCTGTGCCAGATTTTAAAATAATTTTTGTTTTCTACTTTGAATTTATAGGTCTAATAATTTGATGCCTAATCTCATTTAAAAACTTTTTGGTTTCGGCCCAGAATTTTCATTTCAGTGCATCCCTATCAAAATGATCAGTGTGTTTTGTTTTTGTCCTAATATTTTACTGTTGAACTGAACACATTGAAATTAATACATCTATGTGATTCTTTACTGAAATCTTCATTGCTTTTTGTTGTAGCTTTTACTAGTACAGGCTCAGGGTTCAAATGAAACCTCTTTTGTCTTAATCAGAATCTACTGTTGTTCTGTGTCAGGTCCAAAGAAATTGAGGCAGCAGGCTTAAGCGGCGCTGATCCGTTTAAAGAAGTGCGTATTCAGTCCGTGGTCGTGGAGTTTCTGCTCAGCAATGTGGAAGTTCTGTTCAGTGACTCTTTCACTTCTGTTGGACGTTTCAATGCAGGTATGTTGAACCAGAAAATAACTCATTTGTTTTCCACCATAGATGTTCACACTCATCATCAGTAAACCACTCATTCAGTCCAGTGTCTTCAAACCAGAGCATGTGAGCGGAGCGGTAATATTTTTGCATTTCTGTCGCTCAGTCCGCTTAGGGCCGCTCACTCAACCCAGAATGCCCTTTTATGCTGTTTCGAGAACACTTGAAATAAGCAATAGGTCTAAGGTTATGGATTTCAAATATTGTTTTAATGAAGTTGCGAACCTTATAGCCCTACATAGATGCACAGTAAACATCAAAGTTAAGAACTGAAAGGGAGAGTGGAGAAACTAAGTTAGTGAAGATTCATTTTGTGATATACTCACAGCAAAGTTCAAACATTTCGACGTCGACCACACTTGTGAGAGCGCCGTTTTGATATGTAAATATGTGCTGTGCGCTTTCCTCTCAATAAAAAAAATAATCATACAACAAAAATAACAGCAGTGAGAAAACACCAGTAAAGAAAGCATCTGATCATAGCGATGTGGATGTTTGAACGAGCTCTGCAACTCGGCACTATCCAGTCACGTCACGCGTATCAGAGAGCTGCACGGGTCCAATTTTGTAAATCCGCACCCGCCCGTACCCGCAGTGCTTAAAACCGCATCCGACCCGTTTTCCGACAGCAGCACTAATTAAAATCCGCAACCCGACCCGACCCGCTTAAAATAGAACCGAGACCCGACCCGCACCCGAAATAAACTCAGTTTAGCCAATCACATTATAGACACACTTTTTTCAAATTTGTATTGCCTTTGGCGGCTTGCCTTAAGACAAGGACAACAGCCGAAGCTGTCAAAAAGCCGATAGCCTATATGTCGGGAGACAGAGTGGGCAGACGTTATTGACCACTTCATTAAGTTTCTTATTGTATAAAGCATTTCTTTAAAGTGAATTTCGTTTTGTATTAATTTTATCTTAATTTTAATCAATGTTTTATAACCAATTGTCTGAATTTAATAAATAAGAAGTAATAGCAGGCATCAGGACACGGAGCGGAGGCAACGGCGCATGAACTGGAAATTAACGAAACTCAGCATATAAGCTACATGCATCACAGACCTGATAAATATATAGAAAGCTTGAAATGTGTACTTTTAAACAAAACAATTCAAAACGAAAGAAAACAGACTGTTCTGTATCCTGGCTATATTTGACATAGGCCTACTCACTATCCATCTAGATTCTGGACGACTCATGCAGCAGTTCGAGTGGTTGTGATTTTTTTAAAAGTGAATGTAACGTTAGGCCTAGAGACTCATGGGAGGGCGCGGGCTAAAATAAACTAAAAACAAATATTTTATCAACTTGAAATACAGGGCAGGCATAGTTTTGTTTTTGTAGATGTGTTCCTAAAAATATGCATTTATTTTTACATTTGCACGTGACTGTTTTGAACCCGTGTTTAGACCCGCGTTTCCCCGTGTCCGACCCGACCCGCATCCGTATCCGACACAGTTGGATATTTTTCACCCGTTTGAGCAAAATTTGCGGGTCACCCGTCGGGTACCCGCGGATACCCGAACCCGTGCAGGACTCTGACGCGTATTATACCACTTTATACAATATTGCTTTAAAGCCACACATATCAGAACTTATCTATAGGCCTACTGTAGTTGAGACATTTATTCAAGAAATTCATTACAAACAGAAAGACATACAGTATAGTAAAGAGAAATTTCTTGTCCGAGCAGGATTTGAACGAACGTCGTTTTACTGGTGAGCGTTCGCATGGGCTTTGAGGGATTGAGCGGAGCGCACTGCCATAGAGCAAAATATTCACCGCTCCGCTTTCCTGACATGCTCTGCTTCAAACAGCACTTTCATTAAACAAGCAGTGATGTTGGTTTTGTTCCAAAACCTAGTGAGCTGCCTACATACTGTAAGCAGCGTTTTAAGTCATCGTGGGCAAAAAGGTATGCAATTTAATTTTGCTGCCTTCAAAGATACTTTCTTTGTGAAAGTACACAAATGTTGTATCCTTCAGAGAAGCCAATCCCATAGTGTGACAAGCTCAGTGACATACTTTAGAAAGGATGCTGCATATGTTTACAGTGCACATGTTTTGGAACAGAGTTGTCTAAACCAATATAGTAGCAAAAGCACTAGACGTAATGATTCCTCTGACTTGTTTCATTACAGAATTGCCACAGATTAACATCAATGTTTATTAACTTCCTCTGCCAGTCTTTGGTTTAAAGTGACATCTGATATTTCACCACTGTTTTCTTCCCTTCTGAGATGCAGTTCCTTTTGTTTTCATACTTAACAGTGATGCGTTACTACTGCAGTCAGACCTGTGACTTCTCTTTTCTCTCTTATTTTTTTTATCCCTTATGACACAATATTAAATGGCTGTAACAACCTTGATTTAATATACTAGGGCTGGGTGATATGACTAAATAAATTATAGCGCTGTTTGTTATATTATTGTAATATGTTTAGCCTTTTGATGATATTCATCATGATATTTACGCTACTAATCAAAAGTTTGGGGTCAGCAATATATTTGTATATATTAATTAATAAAGGAATAAATAAAATAAATATGTAATATTACTATTTTTACTGTATTTAAAAATAAATAAATAGATGAGATAAATAGTGAGTATAAGAGACTTCTTTCAAAAACATAAAATAAAAAAAACAGCAGTATTTGCTCTGAAATGGCTTAAAATAGTGACATTTTTATTTAAGGAACCATGATTTCAACCGAACAGCCACTGCTGACGTGTAAATTCATAGTTATTTTTTTTTATTGATTGACAGCACTTATATTATATTTAATATAAAAATAAATACTAATTAATCACACATTTTTCTGAAATTATTCATGAATAATCACACCTAACATCAAAGTATTTTAATATATTTGTATATTGTAATAATTTCACATTTATTCTCCAAATTAATGTAGAAACAACATAAAAGACAGTAGCCTATATTTTAAACATTTGTTTAACAGCATCTTTTAGAAATTAAGGCCAGTCTCACCGATACCTATACTGCTACTGAAAAAATTATTTTCTCAATTTTAGCCATTAATTATAGCCATTCAGCATTACATTAAAACTCTAAAACAATCTTCACATAAACACATTATAAGAAATTTCACATTTACCTGTGCCTTTATTATATTAGGGCTCAATTTTTTCTTTTGACCCGTTCAGATTTTTACTTGCCCTGCCAAAATGCACAAAGTTATTGTTTCTGTTGTTTTTGACCCATGTAACCTAGTAAACAGTGCGTTAAGATTTTCAGGTAGCTGTAACAGATAGGATATATACAGAAATTGAATAAAGTTATTAAACAGTCTGCATAAATTTATTATTTATAAACATTTGTTTTTGTCCATTCACATGCCATCTGAAGCGGCTTTCTGTGTCTCACACAGACAGGGGATTCACACAGACACTCTTCAGTACTGCACTACATTCTCTTTTGTTTCTTATCACGCTTAAATGTTTTAAAAGCATTTGCATGAATAAGAGTGTGATCATATATTGTAACTCTGGCCAAAGAATGACAGGAAAAAATGGATGCTGCATTAATTGCGTTAAATCATTTTAATGCATTAAACTGAAAAACTTAATTGTATGCGTTAACATGTTAATTTTGACAGCCCTAAGTAATACAATAAAAATCAAGTTTTTTTACCCCCCCAGTTTTGTACAAAATTAACCCCAAAAAAGAAGTTAAATCTTTTTTTATTTGCTTTCACAAATATGCAGTATACATTAATACAATTATATTTACTTGCATATGCTTTTATTAAAGTATTATTTAAAAAAAAAGTTTGCCACATGGATATTTCTGTGAATATTTTTTAACTCCAAACCTTTTTATTATTTTATTTTTTAATGAAAGATCAGAAGACTTCCAAACAAATATGTAATTTTAGGGAGATTTAAAGGTACAATATGTTTTTTTTTTTTCGCCGCTAGGGGTCGCTAACCTCTTACAATAATAAAGGAGTAGGTTTATGATGCAGTGTTAAGCTGAATGATGGGACTTGCTGTCAAGCTGATGGATCTAATAATGTTTATGGATGAGTGAAAACATTCATGTTTTTTAACATTATAGTGGAATGAAGCAGGTCGCGATTGCTAATAAGAGACGGATATCACACGCGAGTCCCACGGATATAAAGGAATGAGTGCTGAATTACTACTCAAAAGTCATTTTATTTGACGCATTAAACTTGTGAGGGAACGCAGCGCTGTTCCACTTGGTCTAACATTAACTGTTACACTATACTAAACAGCATTATGATGTTATTCTATGTGTTAGTTCGTTTGCTATATGAAACTAGCAGTAACGTTAAGCTAGATCAACATTAGAATAACATACTGATCATATTCTAACATTTCATCATGTTGAGCTATATAACATTGATTTGTTTTATGCACATTTGCTCACCTGTCTAATAAAGTATGTGCTAGAGCGGTGTCACTGTCAAGTCTTGACTCGTGAAGTTCTGTCAAGTCAAAGTTAGTCGCGGACGTGGAGCTCTCGGCATCTCGAAAGATGTTGATCTTCGTTTTAGTCCTCTTTTTGTCTCAAAGTCTGCTTGCCATGGTCCATAATGTTTGACCAAAACAACAACAGCGTGAGCGTCCTGCTATGGCAGTACGAGTGGACTATAGACGGCGGAAACCGAGGGTAATGCGGATATGATGCCATTGACTGGCGACTCCCAGCTCAGCCTTGCACACAGATTTTGGGATATTTTAATGCAAAAATGTTACATATTGTACCTTTAAATCCGAGAACCTATTAAAATCTCTGTCATAATTCTCACATACTTGCAAATTGCTGGACAAGGAGGAGATGTAAACCTTATTTCCTTCAACATGATTGCAAATAAATTGTGATTTATTTAATGTCTCCCAGCCCTACTATACATGTGATTTGATACATTTTTCTCTTGTGATGAACTTGGCTAACATAACACAGTTGAACATATTTACAGTGGCCTGACTCACTCATGTGTTAGTGAGGCTTACTGAGAGAGAGCTGTGTGTTTCCATAGCAGCAAGAGGGGTGGAGCACAAGATCTCGCGCCAGCCCCGAACACGCCTGGTTAGTCTTCACGAGGCGAGGGGGGAGTCCTGTTTGACTGACCCCTCTTATCTGGATCCTGACCTACGACGCTTCTCCGTGATATGAGATCCAGACTGACTCTCTGACTCCACAGTGGACACTCAATTCACAATCTGGTTAAACCAGCTTAAGGGGATATACACAGTACTTCTTGGGTTAAAAAAGCTAACTCAGAAAACAGCTTAATAGGTGTATTACCTTCCATAAACTGTTTCTGAAAAATCAGTAAGACAGCAAGAAATTTGTACATGGATGTCCATTAAAGAGAAACATAATGTGTCCTGTGAAAATGTCACAGCTTGGAATATGGTATCTGGTTTGTTGCTTGTTCAAGGTGGTCTACCAGGTACAAAGCAGGTTTATCCGCTTGTAGACTAGCTAGAAATGTAAATCTTTTTATTATCTATGCTCACATATTTTTTTTTAGTTCCGATTCAATATAACTGTGTGTTCACACTACTGTTCAAAAGTAGTTTGGGGAGAAATTCATACTTTTATGTGGCAAGGAGGACACACTGAATTGTTCAAAAGTGTCAGTAAAGGCATTTAAAAATGTAGAAATTATTTGTTTCATATAAATGCAGTTCTTTGAAATTCTTTTAAAATTCTTCTTTCAAAAATCTTACCTTACATCAAACATCAAACTTTAGAACGGTAGCGTATGCCATTAGCAATGTAATTTTCCACAAGGATGGATTATTTTATGACCATTGTTCATGTTCAAGGACATCTGTAAAATCATATTTTGCCTATGTAAATGACATGTTAAAATTGTACAGTACACAGATAGATATAAGGCAATAAATCCCTTTGTTGACAAATATTCATTAATTTTGTAGGAGAACAAAGTACTTTATCTTTTCATCTTATCTTTTTTATCAATTTTCCACTATGTAAATTTGGTTTAAGTAGGAAATTGAGGAAAATCATTTGGTAAGATGATCATTTGGGTGAATGGGATGGTTGGATGGATAGTGAAAATTTGAGTGAAAAGAGTATCTGTTTGTGTCGACTCGACTCTGAGACAGTTACAGCAGGTAAAGTGACATTTAGGTATTTTTCTGTATGTCAGATACTTATGTAGGCTTTGTTTTTGGATTCCTCTTCTTGTCTGATGTCCCAGACTTTACAGGCTTGCTGAGGCCCAAAAAACTATGCAAGTACACAAACACAAGCGCTTCTAGCTATGCAATCTCAACTTTACACGTTGTTGCATTTGGAAATGTGTTTGAGCACAAATCATAACAACACAATTATACACTGCATTCTCAACACTGCCACAAGAGGCCTTATAACGTGCATTACTTGACTCAACACAGTATTGCAAAAATGCACGTTAAGTTTTACTAAGCACCGGCAAAGTGTGCATTTGTGTACTTGCGTAGTGTGTTTCTGGCCTTAACCACTCTAAATTTTGTCTATTGGCCCGCCTTTGTATTTCTTCTACAAAGCTTGTTGCAGTAGAGCTGTACAGACTATGGAAGTTGGAGGAGCTGATGTTTTTTGTTGAAGCTTAGATGTCTTGTCGTTTGCCATGTATCATGCTTGTTTGTTTTCAATCGATGTGCTCTTCGCTGCATTACTGCATTAACTCGCCTATGTCCGTTGGCTTGCTGAATCTGAATCTGAATCTTTTTTTTTTTTTTTTCTGTTTGCCTCTTTCACTCCACAGCACGACAGTCTCTGACCAGGCCCAAGTCTTTTGCGTCTACCAGGCTTCTGTCTCTGGAGGAGGCACAGGCTCGCACACAAGCTCCTCTTCTCCTTCAGGGGTCTCCTCACCACTCTATCGGCCAGTTTCACACTGTACTGGACCTGCCCGCAGACAAGTGGGTTTCTTTGTACAAATCAATGTCTTACAAAGGAATGGTTAACCTATTAATTACATTTTTTTAATTTGTTAGTAAATAAATAATTTGACTTCTTTTGTGTTTCTTTAAGGAGGAAAAGAGGGATGAAGGTCCGGAAGTCAGCAGGCGGGAGCTGGAAGACATTTTTTGCCATCGGAAAACCTGCAGCGGCAGGTCGACGTAAACCCACCAGGATCACCTCTCTATTCCAGCCCACTACCTCTCATGCAGGTATAAAATAAATCATGCTTATTTCTTTAGATTGTACTTTATCCTAAATAGATTTGCATTTCCTGATGTCAGAGGAAAATGGCTCAGTTTTTAGTGTTGTATGTTTGCTTTAGGTTGCAGGGTGGACAGTGTGACGCTCAGGTCAGCAAAGAGTGAGGAGTCCCTGTCCTCTCAGCACAGTGGAGCAGGTATGAATGACATTTGGTAATGCTTTAGTGCCCTGGTTGACCAATCAATTTCCAGGGAGCAGTGTAATAAGATAACACATTTTTATTTTTCATTATTCTTATAAAATTGTGTGAATGAATATACAGTTAAAAAGATTGGGATCAGTTAATCAGAAATTAACACATTCAGCAACCATGCATTGAATTGATTAGACGTGACAGTAAAGAAATGTATAATGTTAAAAAATATTTATATTTCAAATAAATGCTAATCTTTTGAACTTTCTATACATCAAAGAATTCAAGTGTGTGTCTGTGTATAATTCATAATATTGAATATACTGTGTATATATACTATATATACATACATACATGCATACACACACTATTGAAAAGTAATAGGAATATATGATGCTCTGTTTTTCTCTCAGGTCAGGGGAAGATGCAACGCTTACGAAGACCTCGCTCCAGCAGTGATGGTCTCTCTCTGGCTGCTTCTGTTGATCCGCAGCTCCTTCCTCAGCACTCCCCATCTAGAATCCATCCGAGCCGCTCTTACGACAGCCTGCTGCCTGAGGAAATGCGTGATGCTGATGTGGAAGAAAATGAAGATGAAGAAGATGAGGAAGGTGTGTACATGTTGCCTGATTTCTCCCAGGAACCCTCCACCTCATGGATGGCAGAAGATGTCATTGACTTTAGCCCCACCTTCCTTGAAGATGGGCCAATAGGGTTAGGGAGCACAGCCGTCGCTCCTAGCGGCAGGGAGTCCCCTCCTGCAGTTGCACCCCCTCCATACCGTTGTCTGAGCCATCAAGGCCACACCCGCTCTGGTAGCCAGCGATCAATCACAGAAGATCCAGACTCGGTTCTCAACCAATCAGAGGCCGCAGCCCGTCGGAGTTTGATCCTGGCTGCAGCAGCTCCACCTCAGCAAGTGTTCTGTCAACACAGGCCATCTGCAGTTACTAATGTTCCCGCAAGCACAGCCCAGCAGGGCGAGTCAAACCTAAGCCCATCCCATAGCCAGACGCCAGCTCCAGCCTCTTCACCCCCTTCTCAGCCCCCTCAAGAGAGGCGTTCCTTTACACGTAAAATGGTTCATGCACTTTCACCCAAAGCGCCTAAATCCCCCCCTATGGACATCTCTGATCCAATCTCCATCAGTGTACCTGCCAAGGTGAAATCTTTGTTGATTTTGTTGTGTATGTGGTGTTGTTTGAACTAATACTTCTGTAGGTGACCTCTATGCCAGTTTAATGTGTAGTGATCTATAAGTGAACCATTTTAACTTTCAAGGTTCTGGAAATGATTGGTGGACGAGCTGGCGAATTACAACCTGGACCTCCAAGCAGTGGACCGTCTCAGCCACCCCAGATGATATCTATGCTCCTGAGGTCATGTGATTTTCAGCTCACGGAGAGCTGCCAGCAAGAGCTCAACAGTAAGTTGGGCCCCATCGCCAAGATCAAGGGTCCTAGTGAGTATACACTCTGATTATGGCATAATGCAGTGGTTCCCAAACTGTCCAGACTGCACAGCCTTTGACTTTTGTCAAGTACCACCATTGAATTTTTCTGAAAATATAGAAATATCTAAAGCCATATTCAAATTTTTAACTATAACCAAATACATCTTGGCATGTGAAATGTTTCATTCAGTTTATCAGAAGATGGTTATATTTCAGCTATGAATATCAATTATTTAAGTGCGATAGATGTTCCTGAATTCATATACTATAAAGTTTAATTAAATGAGTAATGGAAGATAGTTCTACATTGCCATTCGTATGTTGACTTCGTATGTTGTAGGATGTGCCAATTTCTGTTCATTTATGAGAGCACTTTCCAAGTTTGGGAACCTCTGTTTTAAAGTAAAAAATATATAATTGATTAAAGTAACTACTTATTTCGCAGTTCCTTATTCTCCTTTTTTTTTTTTTTTTAGGTATCTTTGGTCCCACTGGTGTTCCCCTTCCATCACAGCAGCCCCCTCCTCCTCCCCCCAAGAACCCTGCACGTCTCATGGCTCTGGCTCTAGCTGAAAGTGCCAACAAGGCACTGCGGCAAGGTGCCTCTCCCCCCTACCGCCCCCGTCAGAGTGGAACCTCCCCTGAGACAGACGTCCGCTTCCAGAGGTCCCTCTCTGCTGATGCAGGAGCTCTGCTGTCTTCTGATTCTAATCAGATCTACTCCACGGTGCGCCCCTTGTCTGTGTGGAAAACTGAGGGTGATGATGATGGTGGAACTGCTGCTGAAAAGCTTGCAGACAAATCGCATGATACAGAGCCAAGGTCACAACCTGGACAGGACTCTGGAACTCTCTCTTCTGACAGCTCAGTCTCTGATTCTGGGACATCCAATTCTGAGTTGTCAGTTGCCAGTTCCTCTGAGGACAATGAGCGAAGCCCAAGCCCCATTTACAAGAACGAAGAGCCAACTTCTTCAGCACAACACTCAAAATCCAGCCCGCCCTCCTCCAGCGAAGCCATCCTTTCTCAGAGAAAACCCCCAGCATATGGTCGGCAGTTTTCTGCTCCACAGCTTCAGCAGGATAAATCCAGTGGCCAGTCCAAGCCTGCAGTCCAGCCACACACTCAGCTCCTGCACTCCAAATCAGAGAGCTCTCCACTGGCCCAGGTACGAGCTTTCCAGCCCACCCGCCCTAAAGTGCCACCCAAGCCCCCTGACCTTGCTCCCTTGAGGGCTCCACTCTCTCAGACTGACCGGCATGATTACATGCGTCGCTCCTTGGATGCCAGTCGTATTCGACGCTTGGCAGGGCCTCCACAAGGAAACACACCACTTTCCAGAGCTTTCTCTGAGCGCATTAGCAGTACCTCTGACATGCTGTCTCGCTATCATGCAGCCAGAATGGCCAGCCAAGCTGTCCAGGTTGCACACCTTCCCCAACAACAACAGCAGCAACAGACTCAGTCCACTCAGATCAGAACGGTTGTCCCCTTTGAAGACCCATCCAAGATGGAGAACTTCTACTATGAGATTGGTGCACCTGAGCATCCAAAAGTGCCACCCAGCTATGCACGCCACAGCTATCAGAATATGAAGCTGGATCTGGAGGGAAACCTCCGTCTCACTGACCCAGCCAATCAAAGGCCTATTTCCAGGGGTTACCCTCCTCCCTACAACCCCCAAGGACCTGTGGGCAGCAGGGCTCCCCAGCTGTGGTCATCTGAGGCCACACGAGCTTGGGCCGCAGCACATTCTCACTCTTTCTCCTTTTCCCATTCTCACCATCGCTCCCAGGACGGATCATCAGGACATCCTCCCCACCCTCGTCCTCAGCGACAGACATCATCATCTGTCAGGTTGCCCCGCAGTGAAGTGCATCCCTTACCTGCATCTGGTGTAGTGGGCTCCTCTGCAGGCATAATGCCTCTGTCCGTTCACCAACGTAGCTTGCATCGGCCCCAGCGTTCGCCTTCTGCAGACCACACTGCATCCCAGCTTCACCCCTACTTTGAAAATGGGAAAGTGTGTTATCGGTACTTTGAGGCTTCCAGGCCGGAAGACATACAACTGCATCAGCAATTGGTTTTGAAACCACCTCAGGCTTCCCCGGTGCAAGAAATCACGAAAGATCAGCCTGAGCCCATCTACGTCAATTATCCTTTCACAAACCCACCAGGATTTGGGGTTAATTCAAAGAGCTGGGCCACCACAAACCTTGACGAAAATGATCATCAAGCATCGGAAACACTGGAACTACCTTCCAAGTCTCAACCGGAAGACAAGCAGAAACTTTCAGAGCATGAAAGTCCCCCAGTTAGCTTCGACAACCTTGCCCAGAACGATGTATCCTCAGATTCCAAAGAGATCAATATAGCAGCGTCTGCCTCCACTGCCATGCATTTCCGTAGCCGCTCAGATCCCCAAAGTATCAGCTCAGAGCCTGTTAATGTCCTGACTGGGAAGGAAATTGCCTCCTTGCTAATTGAAAAGCTTGCAGAGGATGAAAGAGAGGGTCCTTCTGTGCCATCTTCTTCGTCCTCTTCTCCGCACATCGAGCACCCTCCAAATCCCTACCCTAGCCAGCAGCAGCAGCAGCAACAACAACCACCACCTGCATACAATATCTACACTCCAGGACCCTCTCGTGGGCGCTTTGAAAGTCAGATGCCACCTAGAGAGGGATCTGGACCTTTCCAACGTCAAGACCCCTTTCGGAGATCCTCTGGAGGCCAGTATAGACAAGCTTTTGATGTCATGCCATCTGGTGACCAAGTCCTCAAGTTTTACAGAAGCCAAGACTTTGTCCCAGTCTCACAGGGAGAAAGCACAAACCCTAATCCTTATCCCCCAAGACTGCATTATCAGGACCCCCCATACCCTAATTGGGGCCCTCAAGGCCTCCCAGAAGCTTCCCACACATGCACTCCACCTACAGTGGCCTTCTCTAACTTAGCGCTTGGATCAACAAGAGGATACGGGCCCCAGACAGTGGCCAACCAATACCCGTACCAGTCAGGGTCAGTGCTTCCCCAATATCCCAACACACCACGGCGAGATGTTGTCCTGGATCCTTCTCTCCGACCTCCGGGGTTGCGAAACCAGAGAGGCTTAAACCGGCAGGGAAGCCTGCCAGGGCCCAATTGGACCATCCGAACTGAAGGCCAGACCCGTAGTTATTGCTAAAGAGCACAGCTGCCACATAAAGTCCTGTCTTTAGACTTAAAATAAGATAATATGACGTAAACCAGTATAAGCACTAGACTTTTCTGTTTCCTGTACACGTTAACATGTTGTGAAAGAAATTGTTAACCTCCCAGATGGGAGACAGTATACAGAAACAAAATTAAGTGGGGTACGTATGTCTTTACTGGTGTTTCTGTCTCAGAAAAACCCCACTGCTGTCCTGCGATTAGAGTCCATATTGGAGTGGAAAAAGTGTATGAGAATAAGACATAAAGCAGAGAGTATCAAAGAAGTGAACCATAAAGTGGCTTAGATATGAAAACATTCCAGAACACACTGTGCTGTCCAGCAGAGGGAGTCAGAGAGGTGCATAGCTGCTATTCCTCTGACAGGACGTTGCTCAGTGTGGCTAATTTTTGTTTTTCTGCTTTGTTTTGTCTGGTTTAAGGTTCTTTTTGACACTAGATCATTATGTACAGTGGCACAAGCTTAATGTCTTTCTTCCTCCTCAAAGTACGATAAAATAACCTCAAGAGTTGCTAGTGGTTTTATGAAACTTTATGAAGATGGTTAGTTTTTGTTATCTTAATTTTTGGCAGCAATGTGATATTTCCATTTTTTTAATTGCTTTTTTTATGTTTCTAAGTTATTGTAAGTTTTCATTGGAAAAGTTAATGTGAAATAGTTTTATTTTGCCTTTCTTGATTTGTTTCAAAGAATGTAAAGGTTAGGACTTTGTGACCTTTTTGTTGTTTAACTTTTTTTTTTGTGTGTGTGAATTTGAATGAGTGTGTCTTGCCCAGAGTGTCTGACATTAAGCACATGAAAAGGAACAGTAATTGCTGATATTTTTTGGAAAGGTGCATAATTGAGAGTGCATATTTCTGTGAGGTACTGTACTGCTCATTCTCAAGTAATGCGTCAGATGGTTTTGTATCAATATTGGTTCTAATCCAAAGCAAGTATTTCAGGTAGTACATCACCCTGCCACTCCCAGACATCCCTGGGTTTATTTGAAGGAGGAATCCTAACCTAGCAACATAGAATAACTGGTACTATTCACCACAAAACACTGAAAATTCCTTCAATGCCCACAACACTAGTCTTAGATTCCTATAAAATAATCAGATCATAATCAGATACCACTATCTGGGCTTGGTACTGTTCCAGTGTTTTTTTAGTAAGTACTATAGTATCTTTTTGTAGTCCTGGAAATTCTTTAAAAAAATTGACAGAGGTGGATTCTATAAAGAATTGTTTAGTAATTGGTGCCTTTTGTTAAATAATTGATCATCTTTTAAATAATCCTTCATTATGAAAGTAAATGTTGATGAGTTGGATACAAACTTGGTCCTGAGCCCTGTTGCTCCTATTTACAGTTTTTCAAAGCTCTGCACCTGTAAGTCCTGAGTATACAAGGTCTAAATGAGAAAGATTGTGTATGACTGAGAGTACGATACGGTGTGTTTGCATGTCTGTTATTTTTGTTGTTTTAATACATATCTATGCAGTGAATAACCAAGGGGGATACGTACCTTAAAAAAAAAAAAAAAACACTAAAAATATTAATGCTACCTATGTATGTCAGCAGACCTGTGAGCGTGTATGTTCCAGTGAGAGAGGTCATGCATGTGGCTTTGAGGGTATATACTGTTCATGTCCAACAATCTCCCCTTCAGTCTTTAGCACTTTGCTAAAGGCAGTTCATTCTATTTTGTATAATTTTCAAATATGTGAATTAAAACCTTGGACACCCGTTATTGATGAGTTTGGTGATTATTTTTGAACAGAATATTTTTGTACATGGGTAAGAGGAGGTAACTTAATGATGGGCGTTATTCAAGTACTCATATTACAGAAAATCTCATTGGAATGCAGGAAAAAGTATTTTAATTAATAAAACATTTGTAGTGATGCTGGTACTAATTGCAATGTTTTATTTAAAAAAAAATTACTAAGTGACATTGTGATGACAATTACTTGACTAAATAACTAAATATGCTCCTGAGGCTGATTGTTTGCATTTATTTTGAGATTATTTTAATTCGCAGGGTTTGCAGTGCTGCAGTCTACACCCTCTGAGATAGGAGCTTCTTTGTAGGTGGTAATATGAGAGAAGTTGAGCTCTTTGATGAAAATCCTGCAAAACCAGTCTGTTTCTGAGTATTAGGCAACACTCCCAGTTGAGTATAAATTAAAACGGACATATGCAAGCTAACATTCCCTCCTCTGTTTTCTATTTATACATGTACACAATATTGGCATTAGATAATTAACCTGAGCAATGGTTTGGGTGGTTCAGGGTGTGGAGAACTGCCAGGCTTTTGTTGTCTTTCCATTCTTGCTTTCTTAAGGATGTGTTTATTTCCTAGGGCATGTACCTGCATGCAACCATTTTTGCTGCGATCATTTGCCCTTTCCCAACTACAGACAGTGGATAACACACGAAGAGTCACCAGCACAGTTACATGTTTATTTGATAAACAGAAACACTATGTATGTTTTAAAAACAGATGTGCTGTAAAATATCATAAAATGTTATTCATGTTGAAAAAATACAAGTGTTGACTGGCAAAAAGGGAAATGGATTAAAACAGTCATTTGAAGAACCGGTTTGATCAATAGGTAACACTTTACAATAAGTTTTAATTTGATAACTTTAATTTTAGTTAATGTATTAACTAACACGAACTAACTGATCAATACATTTGTTACAGTATTTATTCATCTTTGTTAATGTTAATAAAAATATAGCTGTTCATTGTTTGTTCACAGTGCATTAATATTAACAACTTTTGATTTTAATAAAGTATTAGTAAATTATGAAATTAACATTTACAAAGATGAATAAGATCACTAAAATCGAGGCTTCTGGTCATACCTATATCCAGATCCACCAAAGGAGGGAGAGCATTTTCACATTTATCTCTGAAGCTCTGGAATAGCCTTCCTGATATTGTTCGTTGCTCAGACTCACTCTCCCAGTTTAAAACTAGACTAAAGACGCATCTCTTCAGCCAGGCATTCATATAAAATTTTTATCTTACAGTTACTGTAAATCCGGCCTCTAGTTCATAAACAGGAGAACTGTCCCTCGACTGAGCCTGGGTTCTCCCAAGGTTTTTTTTTCTCCATTGGGTCATCTGATGGAGTTTTAGGACACCATTAGGTCACTTGATGGAGTTTTTCGGTTCCTTGCCACTGTTGCCTTTGGCTTGCTCAGTTGGGGATATTCAAATTAATTAACCAATCATTAATACCATTGATCAGCCCTACCAAACGTGGATGTTTTTTCCACCAAGAAACGAACATTATGTTGTTTTGATTGATACTGTGAAGCTGCTTTGATACAATCTGTATTGTGAAAAGCGCTATATAAATATACTTGACTTGACTTAATAAATGCTGTAAAAGTAGATTTCATTATAAGTTCATATTAACTAATGAAACCTGATTGTAAAATGTTACTGATCAATATTGTTAATAAAGGTTTAAAATGATCTCATAATAACTACTCAGTAATCAAATGGAAAACAATATGTATTTGAATCAGTTACTTAAGACAATTATAGAAACATAAAAAATCTTTATATGGTAGCTTACAAATAACTTTAACTCCTCCCCTCTATTAAAGTTTTAAAAAATATTGCATTATTGCAATTAATTTAGCCAAAATGATTTTAATCAATATTAACTTGTTTTGAACCTGGAACATCCCTTATGTGAGACATACACTTTTAAATGTACAAATTATAAAAGGTCATAAAACAGCATGTGAAAATAAAACAAAAATGGAAAAAATTATGTTTGTTTAGATGAAGTATTATGCTGCAGGATACTTTGGCTTGTATTTATTATGTGCAATCTGCAATCATCTGTATTTTTCTGTGACGTCATGACTGGAAGCATCTGTGCGGCACATGTAGATGTGTCTTGCTGAGTCTGTACAATTAGTCCAGCTGGATGTAGTAGATCATGGTGATCACTAATGTGAGAAACTGTAGGACAGATCAGAAGTGCATTAGAAGAGTGAATATCCCGTAAGTTGCAACTGAATTTAATAAATAACCAATATATATATATATATATATATATATATATATATATATATATATAATATAGCGTGTATCAATAAATGCATATATCAACATTCAAGCACACACATGAAGATAATCGTAAAAATAAATGGTAAATCATACAATAGACATAAAAGTCAATATGTTGTTTGTTTCATTCCCACATCATTGAATATTAGATTGTGACTGGTTTTCATTATTTTGTGATGTCAGTGTTTTCCCTGTCAAACTTTCAAAGCAGTTTGAACTTTAAAAATGCAGCTGAAGTTCCATCTAAATGTTTTAAACAGCAACATGTCCTGTGTGAATGTATGGGTCGTTTAGAAAAAGAATGATTATACTGTATGACTTACCACAAACATGAGAACGGCGAAACCGTACCAGCTCACAGCCCAGGTGTAACGACTTAACACGGATTCAATGTACTGGAAGCATCCCTGAAATATCAAAGAAAAAAAATGGACATAGAATCACCTCTGAATAGGCTGGGCCTAACATAAAGTGAGGCGTCTAAATGTTTGCCATAGAATCTGACAGATGTAGCCTACTGAAAATAAAGATGTCATTCCACATTGCTCACAGCTGGCTCACCTAATTATATAAACACCTAATGTCCTGTGATTCATAGGTGAAAATGATTTTCTACTGGCAACATTTTTTCTATATAAAAAAACATTACATTTCTTAATTGAAATGTAATGACTTGATGTAGACTTTATCTACATAAACCCAACATCATGCAGAATTATGAATGTGAATAAGACTTTTTTTAATCTCTTTTATAAACGTCTATTGGCATTTAAATTTAAATTATTTTAATTTTAAAATGATTTGTATTAATAGAACAAGACCCCCTTTTGTTGTGACAGTACAGAACCACTGTCAATGAAAGTTGTTACTGCTATTCCTGCAGGTCTCAAGTGTGTTGCTGCCTGTCTTCAGTTAAGCAGACAAGAGACCAAAGACCCTTTCACACCAAGGACGATAAAGATATAGGTAAACATCATTTTCAATATTAACAGCAGAGTTCATACCAAAGATATAACGATAACGGGACAGAAAAACGTTATCCTTGGCATCATGAACGATAAAACAGACAACCAATCAGAATCCATCGAGCTGTAACGAGCTCGAGCATTTAAAGTAACAGACAAGCACGCGCAGAATAAACCGAACGATGTTATCTTTAGTTACCGTTCTTGGTGTGAACGAGCCTTGACGTACCTTTGTGTACATTGCGCTGCTCTTGCCAACGATACAGTCTTCTCGATTTTCGACCTCAAAGTTGCTCAGTCTCTTGCAGCAGCTGAGGGGCCAGGGGGGTGTTGTGCCAAATGTCTGAATGAAGGTAGAGTTATATTCTAACCAGTCCATCGGACCGTCTGCTCCACAGCACTCGGCCTTAAAGCAGGAGTAGAAAAAAAAAACACCAGTCACATGTGCATCAGTTGAATTATTAATCTATCAAATTAGTGAATTCCTTGTGTTCGTTGATCAACAGAATGCTGCTTTGGTTTGAAAGTGGCTTGAAACGAAGTTTGAATGTGATTTGCATCGTTACACTTTTTACAATATAGGCATTGGACCTTTTTTTGATCACGAAGTGTTGCTACTGTAGTATTATTTGAAGAAAAAGCTTCAAATAAAATGTTTATTTTTGATGAACTATTGTCATTATTGGGTTTGTTTCTTAAAGCAATAGGACTTTACCTCAGTTATTATGGTTGTTTAAAACAATCACTCTGATTTTGACAAGTAAGATTTTGTTGATCCTGAAACAACATTCCTGTCAGAAAATGTAGTTCTAACCCCACCCTCCCGAAACCTAAGCCTGCCCATAACTTATTCCTAAAATCAGAGGGAAACAATATATGATTAACAATAATGTAGAAGCACCTAACTTGTAAGCCTAAACTTGACATGAACTGAAAACTTGTCTCTCAGAAAGTAGGCCTACTGAGATTGGTAGCCTACTTTTGACAGCTTTTGTACCTTTTTTTCTGAGAGTGAACCATGACTTCCTCAGCCACCTTTTCTTGTGGTAAAATCACTGTAATGCAGTGATTTATATGAGGCTAGCAACTTATTATATAATGAGTCTGTTGCAACAGCTATTCTTTCAGGTTTATGGGAGGATAAAACTGGTGTTTCCACTATCACAAATTAATGTAAGAGGCAACAGAAAGGCATGTTGTATCAGGTGTGAGTTGAAGATGATTCAACATTTTACTTCCCTATTATGTGCTTCTGTTTTAGACACAACCCTTTGACAGCATACAGGTGGTTTTGTTCATTGAAAAGTAAATTATGAGTGTTCTGCTTACCTGTTCCATCACTCTGTTCCATGTCTGTGTAATATCTTTCCCTTTTATGCTGTTCTCTGCATAATATTGCAGCATCTGTTTTTTTACAAGGTTACTGTTCCCAACCAGCTATAATAAAGGAAAGAGGATTTTAAAAATGAAGAAAAGGAATGCAAAATTCTCTCCTTTATGAACCTGCTGTTGTTCCGTTTAAAAAGATTATCACATTTGATCAACATTATGAGAAGATTTGAATGGGATTTTCGAGTAATTTATAGGATGGTGTACAACCGACAGACGTGTAGGAAAAGAAAGCAGGAATGGGACACAACCCAGACCAGAATTGGACCCCTAGGTCCCTGGTCCAAGTGTGCCAAATCTTTGATATGTAAAATATTTATATTTAGTTTTACTTTTACAGTACAGAGAGGCTGGTGATTCTACTCACATAATCTCGGTTGGTCGCTGCTGTGATGGCGGAAGCGCATTCAAACAAATAGATGATGAACATTATGATCAGGTACTGTGGGAGGATGAAAGTTAACAGCAATTGGTTAAAAATCTAAATAATTCCTTCCTTCTAAATATGGTTGTCTCACTGAAGGTGATAATGAATAATAGTGATTAATCTCTTGTGTAAAATGGTAGGATTGCTGTCTTTTTTAATGACTTCTGTTAAAAACCTACCACCATCATGAGTGCACGGCTCCTTTTCAGGGCAGCGAAGATGCCAAAGATGCATGTGAGGAAGAAAGCAAAGCCGGTAAAAATGGCAATCCAGGCTGCAGCAAAGATGTCATCTTTTCCTGAGACACCAGATATGGGGTAGAGCTTATACCCATCCACTGCTACCCAAATGGCCACTGCGAATAATGCCAGTCCAGCTGCCTGAAGAGGAAAATACTTAAAAGTATGGGGAACAAGATATTTGACAACATTAACATATCTTTTTATTATTTCAGACTTACAGCAGCGATTGCATTCAAGATAATGACTGCAATCATCAAACATTTCAAGACTCCTGCTCCCATGGCTGTAGTGTTTCTCTGTTTCTCTCCTGAAGAAAGATAAAATAATGGTCAGGATGGACATCCAGCACAAGGAAGACTCAAGATTATTTATAAGGTAAAAGCCTGATCTGTTGTGACTCTGAGTTGGGGTTAAACATTTACCACTGTCCCCGTTTAATATCCTAAACAAATATCAACCCCCCCCCCCCCCCCAAAAAAATATTTTTTTTTTTTTTTTTTTTTTTTTTTTATTTTTATTTCAGAGTTCTCTTTATCACGGAAAAGCCTGGAAATGTTAGGTGAATTTAAAGTTCTATTTAGACTCTTGTTCTACTTCTAGTTAGAAAGTATTTGTGCATAACTAGAATTATGAAATTAAAAGTATTTTGTGATGCATCAAATACCAATTGCAATAACATATTAATTTATACCCTGCTATTTACATGGTACTTCCAATAATACCATGGCATATACATGATGCATGTCTAAAAAGCCTTTTCATACATTTTGTCTAAACTAAAACATACTGTAAAAATGCAACATTTAGATTTATTTTTAGCTTTGTGAAATGTATTGATTTTAAGACCGTTCTTAAACACTAATTATGCACTATATAATTAATAATAAATATCCAAAACAAACAAATAAGCAAAAATGAAGTGCGAAGACTAATTTGCCAGTAAAAATAAACAAATAGAAATAAGTAGCTGCTCAGGGACCCACCTGTTCCAGTCTGAGATTGCACCTGCTTTCCCTCTACCTGCTAGTATTCGCTTCACTTACTTTTGTTGACACGTTCATGACGTCAAACCTATTTGTCATCTGTTATACAGGCCTCATGAGATGGGATGGGCAACGTCACTCCCTGTGTTTTCATCACCAAGTACTTTCAGTTATTCCAAATGTCATTTTATTGAAATGATTGAAAAATAATCTAGGAGTGTCTACTTCCAAAGACATCTCAATTTACATATGAACAAACCATGCAAATAGTGGTACTTTGGTACCCTTTGGATAAAGGATATTTAATTGAATACAAAAATAAAAGTCTACTCAAAGTCATCAAATTAGGATTTAAATTTAAAAAAAGTCTGTAGAGATAAAATCCACATACTGACATGTATAAATATAAATAAATAAATAAATAAAAAAAAAAATATATATATATTATATACAAATATATTTTACAATGTTTAAAAGGTTTTTCAATTAAAATCCTACTTTGTGTAAGTGCTATTTTGTATTAGATCTAAATTTACATAACAAGTTGCTTTTGTGCACAGGAAGAAAATGCTGACCCCTGCTGGATACTCACACCCCTCACACCACATCAGCATGCATTCATACAGTAAATGCCACAATATTTTTCATTTCATTAATAGTACTGACTAAAGTAAGCATCACTGTAAACATTTCTCATACTTGCCATTGAACAAACTCAAGATATCAAATAGACCAAAGCATGGTTAAGATTTGATAATGGTTTTGTTTGACTTGGGCCAGTAAGCAACCATCCAGAACGTCATAGCAACATACTGAAGCACTCAAAACACCTACAGTACATCTGGCTAACAATGTGCTAAAATGCTCAAAACACTTTTTTAGGAATGTGCTTAAAAAACATTTAAAACATTAGCATAATGGTGGCGACATTTGCATGGACAAGCATCACTCACATTTTCCAAAAAAAAAGCACAAATAATTAGCTTTAAGGGTGACGTCTAATGTTTAGAGTTTTGAAGACTTGAAATTCTGTGGTGGGGTTGTAAATTCTACCTCTCCTGAAACTTTGGTCTGTAAATGCGAGGTTTTAAACTGAAAAATCTGTCAGAATTTCTAAAACTTATGTGGAGAAACTTTGGGAATAAATGGGTTAATTAGAGTTAAATATGCCAAGATGATTTAGCAAACTTAAACGCCCTGAGAACTGTTTACAATGTCGCCTTGAAACCTTGTCAAACAAAGTGTTGACTTAAGCACAGCTGACTGTCCTGCAAACACACTCATGCATGAGGACTTAAGGACTGAGGACGCGCTTTTGCAGCTCTTTTATTGTTCGAGAACAGGTGAGAGTTGAATACTGTATTATGTTCTGTTGACCATATTTTATTTGTGAACACTATTTGTCAAATTCATTCATTAGGCCTGTATACCATCGGTATTAGCAGTAGGTAAAGCGTGTAGCTAATGTAAGCTATATTATCAAATGTTTTTTGTTTTTTTTTTCAGGGTAAAATTGAAGATGGAAGAAAAACTTCCAAAAGAAAAAGTGAAATATTTGCTTGACCCATGGAGGTTTTCCTTCAGGTCACCTGGATTTGAAAATAGGCTGGTGGCGGCTCTACGACTGTTTGAGCGTTTCCCTTTAGATATAGCTGTGACCGGAGGAACCCAGGAGGCTAACGCTCAGCTGGTTTCTGCAATCTGTGGGCTGGATGAGGAAATTGAAGAGGAGGAATGGGATACTGATGATGAAGAGGAAGAAGAAACAGATGAGGAAGAAGCAGATGAAGATTGGGAAGAAGATGAAAGTGTAGATGACGAACATAGTATAAAGTCTAAGTTAAACACTAACCGCCAGAGCAGCAGGAGGAAACATGTACGGATATCGGAGCATACAGAATATATTGGGAGTAGCCATCCTGATTTCGACTCTGTGATTTTACATAATCAAATACCAAATGTTCGTGTATGGACCGTGCAGGGCCATCCAACTTCAAATTCCATTATTAAGCAGACCAACCAGCAGTATGACTCCACATGCTACGATGTTCTGGTGGTTCTCACTACAGAACGGCACAAGGAGGACCACATGTGGCTCAAAATGGAATTGCATGACAGACATCAGTCTCTTTTTCTGGTTCAAGCTGAGCAGGACTGGGACGTAGTTGAGGAGAAGCCTACAGGGCCGTGCATGACCTGCGCCTGGGAACGAATGAGAGCTCGCAAACTGGAGTTGCAGAAGAGAAGGAAAGATGCATTTGGAGAGATGGGTGATTCAACAGATAGCCAGAGTCCTTCTGACGCCTCCCAAGATCCAGAATTAGTGAAGATGAAAGATATTGCCGAGGTGCTTGCTGAAGCCCTGCCTGACCTTCGGAAGAAAGCTTTTAGTCAGTTTCTGGTGGCGATTTCAAAGGAAATTCGAGTTCCTAAATTGCTGACTGATGACACACAGTAAGTCAACATCCTTGTGTTTTGAAATGTTTGACATTGTCATGTGACACAAATTGATTTTCAATATGTTTTGTTGGTCCTGGAACAAAAATCCTGTCAAAAAGATAAATTCTAATCCAAACCTATCCATAACCCGACCCTTAAACTAGAGGTTAAAGATAGGTTGATAAAAATGGCGTACTGTAACATTAGCCCTAAACCTAACCGTAAAATCGAATTGGTTGTCTGGAATGTTGTTCTAGAAACAATGATGTTTTGTTAGTCCTGGAACAATAATCCTGTCAAAAAAATTAATTACAACCCAATCCAAACCTAACAATAACCTAGTCCAGTTGTCCAGTTGTTCTCCTGAAAGGCTGATGTCCTTCCCTGCTTTAATACACCTGCCTGAAAGTTTCTAGTTGAGGTCCTGGTGCCTCATTTCAGAAAAGCAACCATTGCATTTCAAAGTAAGAAAGAAATGACAGTAATTTACACATCGCAAAGAACGGCAGTCAATTTTAAATTAATTACTTGTTTAAAATTAAACCTGAATGCAAATGGGCCTGACAACTGCGATCTCCAGAGGACACAACGGCTGCGTCAGAAACTTGTGGCAGTGCCTTTTGCCTCGCTGCCCTATAAGACGATGACTTTGCAGGCAGCGTTTGTCCATGAAACTGATTTCGGAGGGTACTGTTTAATGATCTACAGCAAAATAGAGAGAGCTTTGGTGATAACTAAGTGAAAATTGAATTACTACAGTAGTAATTTCTCGCTAGAAATGACATCAAAAGTGAACAACGTTGGTCAAAAACGTACACGCAAACTGACCAGCAACTGCAACGTTCAGATGGCATCTTTGTGTCTTCAGATGGTTCAAAACGCTGCTGGCAGATGAAGGCTGATCACATTTCGCCCATTCTCATCTTGCTAAATTAGCTACTAATTAATTTTTTTTTTTTTTTTTGTTGCTTATCTTTGTTTTTAAATCTCTACATAGTCAAGCACTGTCTTATCTTTTAGAAGCAATTTCCATCCATAAACCAAATAGGTCCTTGAGATCCTGTAATCTTGGTCTCCTTTCCATTCCTAGAACTAGGCTCCACTTCAGACAGAGGTGATCGAGCTTTCACTGTTGTTCCATGTTCTAGGCTATGGAATAATTTTCCAATTTCGGTTAGGTGAACTTCTTCACCTAAAAATTTAAAATAGTTAAAGCTCCTATTATCAATAGCTTTCAACCATGTTTGTGTTGTTTTGTATTTCTCAGATTTGAGTTGTATTGTACAGCACTTTAGGTCAGTCATGAGTTGTGTTAAAAGTGCTTTATAAATAAAGAAAAAGAAAGAAGAAAAGAAAAATCTGGACATGCATCTCAAACATGGGCTGCTGGTGTGCTTGTGTCCTTACTTGGCTGATTAACTTGTTTAATTAGATTACCTCGCTCAACCAGCTTCATTAGGATCAATCTGTGTTGGTCCACTAGTTTACTTTCGTTGCAAACAAGCATTAACTGGCATCAGACAGCCTGAACTATTTACATTTATCTAACAAATTCTGTGTCTACATTTAGTGGTAGCCTAATGGTTAGAGAGTCAGACGGTTTGTAGTGTGTGTGTGTGTGTGTTCACTACTCACTGCTGCTAATATGTGTGCACTAACTTGGATGGGTTAAATGCTTGTGTATGGCTTACCATACTTGGCCTTCACATGCCTTCACATGTCACTTATCTAACAGATTAACTACATTTGCTTCTCAGGTTTATAGTTTCTACTGCTTTGAAGTACAGGAAGATAAACCAGGATGATCTTGATCAGATCTCCAAGCTCTCACAGTCGAGAGATCTTACAGACAATCCCTCCAAGCTTCAGGCAATCCTTGCAGCTCTCGATCACTTCCGCCTGGATATCGCTGTGCTGGGTGAGACGGGCTGTGGTAGCTCCAGCCTGGTCAATGCCCTCTTGGGCCTGGAAAACGGTGATGAACGAGCTGCCTCAACCGGTGCCATTGAAATCACCAAAGAGCCTGTGGAGTATCCCTACCCTGAGTCCCCCAACGTCCGTCTTTGGGACCTTCCTGGGCTTGGAAAAATAAGTGATCTTGAAAGCCTGTCCTCTGCGTCCAGCTCTTCTGAAGCTCAACAAGTAGCATCTGTGCTCAGTTTATGTGATGTATACATACTGGTGTCTCCTTCAAGGCTTAGATTGGGAGCCATACAGTTGTTGCAGCAAGCGTCCTCCCTGGGGAAAGAGTGTTACCTGGTGGTTTCCATGGCGGACTTGATTGAGGAAAAGTCTGTCGTGGAGGTGAGGCAATGGAGTGAGGTAGTCTTGGGTAAACTGGGTCTCCAGCAGAGCTTGTTTCTGGTGTCTGCTCACCATCCAGAAACCTTGGACTTACCCAAGCTTAAAGAGACATTGAATTCAGCCTTTCCAAGTCATAAGAAAGTCGCTCTTGCCAGATATGTATCAAAGCAACTGGATGGAGATGTTTTCTGGAAAAGATCAGAATCTTGCAAATTTATGTAACTAATAAAATGTTTAGAAATTATTTTATTTGGGGGGGTTTTCTGTTTGTTTAACTACTCGTCACTCTCCAAACATATTTTCAACCCTAAATGAGAACCACCCTATTCAGATGCAACTAAAGTGTTTTTTGCATGTGCTGTTTATTATTATTTTCACTTTTTTCATTTTTCAAAATCGTACACTATTTAATGCAATTAGGTGATGATGTATATATTGCACATTTTTGCAAACTATGGTAGTGCATGGGATTTTTTTCTTCCCCATTTATGATATTGGTTGAAAAATGTCAGGTTTGTAAAACTTGTAAAATGTAAAAGCCCATGTAAAACCTGTCTCTTGTGATATTCTGCTCTGTAAATATGTATTGGGTTTCTTTTGCCTATTTTATATTTTATTTTATTTTAGTTCAACCAAATCTGAGCATTATAATGCCTCTTTCTCTAATAAGCAACACGGTGAGAGGTGATTTATGTATGTAGCACAAATGGGGTGGGAATATGTATGCTGAAGTTTTATACTTGGGGTTTGGGGTTTAGAATGAATTTTTAAATGACCAAATAACCAAAAGTGAATTTTCATCACCACAAGTGCTCTATCTACAAAGCCATTAGGCACTTACATTAAGAAAGTTGAGTCAAGAAAACAAGAACAGGTTGTTCCGTTCCTCTAGTGAAGCATGGGTGAAGTGATTTTGACAGCCGTATCTCCATCCCTGCCACTCATGCCATTTCATTTTTGTGATGGAAAACATGGGAACTTCTGTCTCATTATTCACTCAACACCTCACCTGCTAACCACACGACCCCACCCACCGAAGCCTGCGGGTTAATCTGTCTGTGAACACTACTTGCTCGCTTTTATCTGAGGAGGAGCCACAAACTACTTTCCACAGAGCCTTAGGGCAGCACCAACATTCACATTTAAACTCAGCGATCATGAATGCATGACAAATTGGTTCAGAAATGCTCATTGTGCCGTGAAGTGCCTGTAATGCTGATGAAAAGACGCACAGTGCATGAATATCTCTCAGGATAATTTGTGAACATTTGATGATCACCTTGAGGATCACCTGAATGGATAATCGTTTAGCTTTGTGAAGCACAAATGATGACTAAAAAGTAGAATCAACCAGTCACCTGTCAGTTGAGGATTCGTTTGCGATCAACATGAACCTTGAAAGTAATGGATTGTCTGTGCAGTGCTACCTGAAGCTGAAGCTGTTGGGAAAAATGAGAAGAAGAGTTCAGGAGATGAGAAACCCAAACGCTCAGGTGTCTCCAGTGGATCTGAGTCACAATGAAAGTACACGACTGGCTATGGATGCTCTCCTGGACAAAGGGCTTGATGGATACCAGGAAGTGCTGATCAAAGAGAATGAAGCAAACTTTCTGTCTACGGAGGAGAAAACATACATCTTAAACAACATTAAAAAGCCTCTCAGTGATGACGAAGAGGCAGACAGGGATGAAGAGGTGTCTAGTTCTCCATCAGTTTCTTCTGAGACATACTTTCCTGCAGCCACAGAGAGTGAACCTCCAGTTCTTGACTACGGCTGGCCGGTGGCTGACTGGAGTTACCATCTACAAGGGATTCCTAGTGTGGAAGTGTTCTTCCAGTCAGTGAAATCCTTTTCCATGAAAGACCTGCTGCGGGAACTCATCAGGCAAGCAACTACAGTAAGAACCTGTCATTTGATAATGATATTTTTGGATTGTATACTGCCATTATTGTTTCAAATGTTGAGGAAGGAAGGAAGATTCACACTGCAATTACACACAGCACTTTTAGTGTATTAGTGGCACAAATGTATTGTTTTTTATGTTGGTTGTGCAACTATTCTCCATCATATTAATGTTTTTAAAGGGTTATTTCACTCAACAATGACAATTCTGTCATCAATTGCTCACCTTCATATTGTTCCAAACCCGTAAGACTTTCGTTCATCTTCAGAAAACAAATGAAGATCTTTTTAATGAAATCTGAGAGCTTTTTGTCCCTCCATTGACAGCCTTCACAACTACCACAAGACCTAGAAAGGTAAAGACGTTATTAAAGTAATTCATGTAATCCACTTTTTTTCAAGGTGGTAAATGCAAACGTGTGTTTGCAAGAGCACCACAACGCATGCGTGTTGTGTTGACACGAGAGTTGATGATGTTCCGTGAACAAGCATTGGCGATTAATATTTTGTAAATAAAGTGGCAAATTATGTTGTGCGCAAACAAAGCTCTTGCGTCACTCCATGAAATTGAGGTTAAACCACTGGAGTCACATGAATTTCTTTAATAATGTCTTTACTACCTTTCTGGGGTTTGAAAGTGGTAGTCAATGGAGGAACATAAAGCTCTCAGATTTCATCAAAAATATCTTCTTGTGTGTTCTGAAGATGTACGAAAGTCTTAATGGTTTGAGTAAATAATCAAAATAATGACACAGTTAGTAAAGTCATTGAACTCCAAGTTTGTGTCTGTGGCTGGAGCAAGGCGACAACGGTCAGGGGTTTGAAGGTTCATCAAGGGAAAATGAAATGCTTGAGGGAGAAGGGACAAGGGCCTCGCATTGATCAGTACTTCTTACGAAGTCAGTCAAGTCAGTCGAATGAAATCCAGCGACAGGAAGCAAACCACAGCTCGCAGGATATCAGCACCCCTGTCATAGAGGAGAGGAGGGCTTGCACAGTTAGTGATGAACATATTCATACTTGTGAAACCGGTCAGACTAACCAGCATAAGAGAGAAAAGAACCTCAACGGGCATAGGCCTGGAGTTAGATGGCCAAGAGCTTGTGAGAAAACTGCATGGGATACGGTAAACACAGATCTATGCTTTGCATTGGAAAGATTAACTGGTACAGTTGAAAAGAAGCTGGATAAATTTGGGGACATCATTTACGCATATGGAAGTGAGAGGTTTGGTGTGGAAAAAAGGAAGGAAAAAGTACAAACTGCTCCTGGAATGTCTAGACGGCAGCAGAAAATTGAAGGGTTAGTTAGAGAAAGGAGACAGTTGAGGAAGCAATGGAAAAGAGCAGAACAAAGTCAGAAGGAGGGACTCAATCTCTTACAAAGGGACATAAAAGATAAGCTGGCAACATTACGCAGAGCTGAGCGTCTACGGAAACGCTACAAAAAGAAGGAACGTGCGAGGGCTAATTTCTATAAAGACCCATTCAAATTCGTAAAGAAGTTATTCACCAGTGAGAAGAATGGCACTTTAAAAGCATCTAGAGTTGAGCTAGAGAGATATTTGGAGGAAACGCATACAGATGCAAAAAGGCATGAGCATATGTCAATTCCATCAGACATACCACCTATCAACCCACCAGAATACCAAATGGAGGTCTGTGCACCTAAGTGGAAAGAGGTAGAGCAGGCTGTGAGAAAGGCAAGGGCTTCATCATCTCCAGGGCCTAATGGAGTTCCGTACAGAGTGTACAAGAGTGCTTCAGGAGTTCTGCGAATTCTGTGGAAATTGTTAAAAGTGGCATGGGAAAAACAGGTTGTACCTAGAGCATGGCGCAGAGCAGGTGGAGTCTTTATACCTAAAGAAAAAGATGCTACAAGCATCAGTCAGTTTCGTCCTATTTCACTATTAAACGTTGAAGGTAAGATTTTCTTCAGCATTATTGCCCAGAGATTGTCCACCTACCTATTAAAGAATGGCTTCATTGACACTTCAGTTCAAAAAGCGGGCATTCCAGGGTTCTCAGGATGCCTAGAACACATCAATGTTATCTGGCAACGAATTCAGTCAGCTAAAAAGGAGAGGAAGGAGCTCCATGTGACATTCCTGGATTTGGCCAATGCATATGGTTCAGTGCCACATGAGCTTCTTTGGGCAGCATTTGATTTTTTCAGAGTACCAATGTCAATAACAAATTTAGTGAAAGCCTATTTTGGAGATTTGCAATTTAGTTTCTCAACTCCAAAATTCAGCACTGCATGGCAATGCTTAGAGGTTGGAATAATGGCAGGATGCACAATTTCTCCACTGGCTTTTACCATGGCAATGGAAGTAATCATTAGGGCATCAAGATGGGTAGTAGGAGGAGAGCGCTTGGCTTCTGGGTTGCGACTACCACCAATCAGAGCATACATGGATGACATGACAACCATGACTACAACAGTAGCCTGCACTAATCGGTTATTGGGGAAGTTAACAGATAATATTGAATGGGCACGAATGCAATTTAAGCCCTCTAAATCAAGGAGCATCTCCATAGTTAAAGGAAAGGTAGTAGATAAAACATTCTTCATTAATGGTGAGGCAATACCAACAGTTTCTGAGAAGCCAGTGAAAAGTCTTGGGAGATGGTACGATGGAGATCTAAAGGACACAGTTCGAGTGGGAGAAGTTAGACAACAAGCAGTGGAAGGGTTGAAGAGCATAAACAGCTGTGCTCTACCAGGCAAACTAAAACTCTGGTGCTTTCAGTTTGGTCTACTGCCGAGGTTGCTGTGGCCACTGACTGTGTACGAGGTTTCTTTGACAACAGTGGATAAGCTGGAAGCATTAATAAGTTCATACATCAGGAAATGGTTGGGAGTTCCACGCTGCCTCAGCAGAGTGGGACTTTATAGTAAAGGAATATTGCAGCTGCCAGTCTCTGCTTTAACCGAGGAGTTTAAGTGTGCCAAGGTCAGACTGGAAATGACATTAGTAGAGTCACGTGACAAATGTGTAAGGGAGGCAGCCCCTGTGTTAAAAACTGGTAGAAAGTGGTCAGCAAAGAAATCTGTAGTAGAGGCAAAGGCTGACCTTCAAATAGGGGATATCGTGGGACAGGTACAGCATGGAAGAGGGGGTTTTGGGCTCAGGTTAGCTCCTCCTAAATGGCACAAGGCAGGCCCAGCTCAAAGGAGGAAGCTGGTAGTCAACGAGGTGCGAAAGCAGGAGGAGAGGATGAGGAGTATAAAGGCCATTTCCCAGGCCAAGCAGGGAGAGTGGATGAGATGGGAGAGTGTGGAACAACGCAAAATGGGCTGGCAAGACCTTTGGTCAATGGAAGAGAGTAGGATCAGTTTTCTTATTAGGTCAACATATGATGTTCTCCCATCACCGCAGAACCTAAACCTCTGGGTAGGAGAGGATCCCTCTTGTCCTTTGTGTTCATCACCTGCCACATTAAGGCACATTTTGACAGGATGTAAGGTGGCTCTTAGCCAAGGTCGGTTTACTTGGCGCCATGACCAAGTACTGAGATGTTTGGCTTTAGCATTGGAAGGCAAGCGTAGTATGACCAATAAGTTGCCGCATGTTCTAGCAAAACATTACACGCAGAAGACAACATTCCTCCGCCCAGGCAAGCAACCACCAAGAAAAGGTGTTAACACCAATTCTCGGCCAGGACAACTGGAAGCTGCTAGGGACTGGAAGATGCTGGCTGATCTTGATCAACGGCTTATTTTTCCACCTGAGATTGCCACCACTAACCTACGACCAGACATTGTTTTGTGGTCTGGATCAGCACGCATTGTTCAACTGATAGAGTTGACAGTGCCATGGGAGGATGCTGTAGATGAGGCATATGAGAGGAAGAAACTGCGGTATGCTCATTTGGCCACTGAAGCAGAACAGCGAGGATGGAGAGTCCAGGTTTATCCAGTGGAAGTGGGTTGTCGAGGTTTTGTGGCACACTCTACAACCCGGTTCCTCAGGGACGTCGGATTCAGCGGCCAAGAGTTGCGTCGCACAGTAAAGAACTTATCTGAAGCAGCAGAAAGGAGCAGCAACTGGCTGTGGTTGAGACGGAAAGATTCTAGCTGGCAAGGTACAGGCCGCCACGCTACGGTTTCGTAGAATTCTTGAAAAACTTGAAGAGTCTGTTGGTTTATTTGTATAGGTTGTATAGTATAGGTTGTATAGTATACTATACAATTTGTATAGGTTGTATAGTATAGAATGACGGGTGGTTGGGTAGATATTGTGTTTTGCGTTAGGTGGTATGCCATACGGAACCGTTGCCACTGTAACTGCTTTAACGCACCAGTGGGGCTCGACAGCCTTAATCAATCGGGTTGGCGCGTATGGTTGGGTTGCGGAGAGATAGTGAGATTGTGGTTAGGTCTCAGCAGCAGGAGGGATGTAGAGGTCAGTAAGCTGGGCTGAGTTGAGTGGGGGACGGAGGGGGGTGACTCTGGGACGCCAGAGTCACTGTCGAGCCCTCTTGAGGTGTCGTGGGCTAGTCGACGAAACACTGAGGACGGAAGGTGCCCACTTGAAGACCCTAGAGATGTCCCCTACTCGGCTCAATCCAGACGGTTGTCGTGTTGGTCCACTAGGGAGACCACACTGTAGTTGCAGCCGTCGTGTGTGCTGACGCGCCAAGTACACTGCAGCCGTTAACGCCGGACAGAAGGGGAGTCACACCCTCATATGGAAAGAAGCGTAAATGGATGGAGAAGCATAGTTTACTGTAAAGCTACGTCTTAGTGTTGCTTATCTTGGCGAAAGCCGAGTACAAATCAGCATGAAGTTTTAACATCTACTCTCGTGTAATGGAAATAATGACACAATTAAAAAAAATTTGGGTGAACTAACCCTTTAATAAATGTATTATAAATGATGAATTTCTAATCTTGATTATGGTTTATTGGCTAAGGAAATTGTACAATGAACACAAATAAGACTTTTAAAATGTATTTGTCCCATGTTTTGATAACAAAAACTGAAAAGAAAATTGTTAATAATATTTTTTTCTTATTATTCAGTATTCAGTAACCATTGAAGTTCTGAAGCTGACATCAACATTTTCTAAAGCTTAAGCACCTCTTTTAATTTGTTTGGGGAAAAAAATATTTGTGGAAAGTGCCTGACATTTTTAATATACAACGGTCTGAAAACACACTATTGAATGTAACATTTGCTCTTTAAATTTCACTCATCACAGGTTTTGGCAATAGTTATGGACACATTCAGTGATGTGGAGATTTTCTGTGACATACTGGAGGCTACAAGAAAGCGCAATGTGTACGTCTATCTCCTTCTGGACCACACCAATTTACAGCTGTTTCAGGACATGTGTGAAAATGTAAAAATCAACAAGTCACATCTTACTGTAAGTTATTCTATGGATATGCCACAAAATTTTATTTTGAAAATATATGCAACATTTCTGTCAGTTATGCTTTATCATGAAAAGAAACAAAAGTGGATGACTTCATTATATTTATATCCAGGACCTGTGTTATGTTAACTCTTTGTTTTCATTTCTTCATACAGAGAATGTCCATTCGTAGTGTTCAAGGTGAGACATATTGTGCCAAATCAGGCAGAAAGTTCACTGGACAGTTGAAAGAGAAGTTCATCATTGTGGACTGCACAAAAGTGCTGGTCGGCTCGTACAGGTACCATCCAAACTTACACATATTTACTAATAGTGACAGGAGTGTGACATGCTATTCTCATTTACTAATTTGTTAATTCTCTTGAACCTGTATTTAACTGACAAAAGTACAAAGAAAAGTCCAATTATTTCACTGAACAACTTTATTGTATTTTGTAACAGTTGTTGGGACAGGCAAGTTTATCACTAGCTGTGCCACATCACCTTTCCTTTTAATGACACTTTTTAATCATTTGGGAATTGAAGATACTAATTGTTGCAGTTTTGCAAATGGAATTTTTACTCAATCTTGCCAAATATGAGACATCTGCTCAACAGTCCGTGGTCATTGTTGTCTGATTTTCTTTTTCATGATGGGCCGTACATTTTCAATAAGAGACAAATCTGGACTGCAGTCAAGCTCATCCACTTTACAGACTGTCTAGAAACCACCGTTTTAACGTGCAGAATGAGGCCTGGCATTGTCTTGCTTCACAGGAAAGATGTCATCTTGATGGCAGTCTCTGTACAATCCCGATATATGCCTCTACATCCAATGGTACCTTCACAGACATACAAGTCACCCATACTGTTTGTGCTGAGGCACCCCCATACCATGTTTGCTTTTGCACCAGTGGCTAAAGAAAGTCTGGATGGTCCCTTTTGTCTTTGGGACTGAGAACTCGGTCCGTTTTTTCCCAAAAACATGCTGAAATGTGGACTCATCTGACCACAGCACAGATTTCCACTGTCTTTTAGACCATCTGAGATGAGCTCAGGCCCAGAGAACATCTCTGCATTGAACAGATGTATAGCTTTCTCTTTGTGTAACAGAGATTTAACGATTTAACGAGAAAACGATTTTCTAAAGTACTCCTGAGCCCATGTGGCTGTATTTAACACAGTAGCACGACGGTTTCTCATGCAGTGCCATCTAAGGGCTCAACGGTCATGCAACAGAGTTTTCCTGCCTTGCCCTACATACTGAGATTTCTCTGGATTTCATGAATCTTTTCACAATATTATATGGTAGATGGTGAAAGACATACATTCTTTGCAATCTTGCATTGAGAAATGTGATTTTGGAATTGTTTGACATTTCTCTCATGACATTTGGTACAAAGTGCTGAGACATGACTCATCTTTGCTTGTAAAGACTGAGAAGCTCTTTTACACCCAAACACAATACCCTCTACTACACATTCGCCTGCTAATTGTGGACTGTTTAAAAGAACTGTTTAACATGGATATTATATAATCTCTTCACTTTTTATTTTGCCTGTCCCAACCTTTTTTTTTAGTGTGACAGCCATCAATATCAAAACATTGGAAATCTTTTCTTTGTACCTTTGTCAGTTAAAAAAGGGTATCTATCGAATAAAATTAGTTTGCAACTTTAATCTAGTTATAATTGCATGCTGTTTATTTAATAATTGAGAGAATATAATACAATAATATTTGTACTGTTAGAAATGCATTTGTCCAAAACATTATGTGAAATAAAATTGAGCAAACTTGTATAGTGACCAGTCAGTCATAGCCTACACACTTGCACTTATACATTCATATAAATTTTAAGATAAAATTCTGATAAAATAGATATTTTCGTTTTTTTTTCTTTTGAGTAGCAGCTCTTTACTTTGCAATCACAGCATTTAGATTTACAGATTTACAACACAAGCAGCATCAAACACAATTCCAAAAATAATGCAGTTTTCAGACATATTACAAACACTTACAACATCTGCCATTGCAGCATGAAACCCCACCGCAAACGTAGGTCCTGTTTACACTTTGTATTAAAATGAGTTTTGGTCGATCGGATCACAAGTAGCCGAGACACATTCCCGTTTACTCCTGGTGTTTTAATCAGTTCCGTCTCTTTTCTCCACTTTTGACCACTTGTGTCCTGATTTCTTCAAGGGGTGGGTAAAAGTATGGGATTTTACAGATCTTTCAATCTAATGGACCACCCAAACACGGTGAGCGCTGTTAGAAATCAGGAATGGTGAAAATCAGAAAAAAAAAACATTTTTAGACCCCATTTACACCTGTATTTAGAATCGTCCACATCCGAACGACCAAAAAGCTTCTTAATACCAGGTGTAAACAGGGGCGTAGGTTGATCCAATGCTTTTATATCGATTTCCCCTCCATTTGGTGGTGCTAGTGATGCAGAAACTTGACCTTTAACTAAATCTCTTGGTTGTGAGCTCTTTCACTGATGCCTCTTTAACTCTTGTCACAGTCTCACCTGGCTGTCCTGGCAGGTTCACAGAAGCTTGGCCGTACTCTTTAAAGGCAGCGGGGTTAAACCTTTCGACCTGGAATTTCGCAGACTCTATGCACTTTCTAAACCAGTGCTAGGATATACCTGGCACACATCAAATCCTGCTGATCTCCACCTACCCTTTGAGAATCTCCAGATCCCAACATGGCCAGCAGGAATTCCCAGAAACACTGCTGGCCACCTACAAAAGAAACCTTGTAACCCAAATTTTCCGACACCTCCAGTCCTGGTCAGACAGACCAGCTTTCCAAGTGCCACCACTGGACCACAAAGATCTCGATGGCTTCCACGGAGGAACACGATCCATCATCCCACTGCTTGTCAGTCCACCCTCTTCAAAGACTATAATATGAGAAGCCAAACCTGGTGCCCAAAAGAGGGCAATCACATCAACAGAGGTGTTCCTGAAGCTTCCCACTGGTGCTAGATTTGCAGGTTATTGTGATGCTTAGTTGTAGTAAACAATGTGATGCTGTAAATAAGTATGTGCTTATTGCTTGAATTAGCAGATATTTTATTGTGCTTTGTAACAGTAAAAGCATGTAACTCCAATAAAATATATATATATTCATTTATAAATGTACAATCACAATATCCATATCATTCATATGTTTCCTCCAACTTTCTGTGCATGGATCAAGCTGCCGTCTCCTCCTGCAGTTTAGTGTGGAGTTTATTCCACCACCTGTCATCAAAGTCTTTAATATAAAGGCCCGATAAACTCTCTCCATCTTGGCTTTCCTCCCTCATCTTCTCCGGATTGAGGTCTTCTGCCATCACCTAGTTTTTCATCAGAATAAATAAAATCGGTTTCTAATGTGAGACCATGGATTGTTTGAGATGTGTAATTCCGATATGTATAAATGTAGAGAATAAACTGGCTTGTGTTTTATGCATAACAATGGGTTGAATTCACTTTGTTGATTCATAAAACATATTTAAAAGGAATGTCACTCTTCTGAGTGACGTTTTCTAAATTAAATAGTAAAAAATTAAAGGTTAAATCACTTGACAGAAGACTGGATTAATGTCTGCTTAAACATACATATATATATATATATATACACATATATATATATATATATATATATAGAGAGAGAGAGAGAGAGAGTAAACACACACATAAATGATCTATGTGTTATATATACTGGATATGTTTACTAATATATTATACACACACAATGTTTTTTCTCTCTATTAAAGTGGTTATTGTTGTCTGACCTCAGAGGTTGTTTGAATCATTTTCTCTGTTGGCTGCCGAGCCTGTAGAGCTTCCTCAATGTCTTGTAGAGCCCTCTGGCTGTTCTCCAGTACGAATGAGAACTGCTGAATCCGCAGGATTTCAATTAACAGCCTGAAGAAAATCACAAGATGAACAAACTCAGCACTGAATTAATTCATCTATTAACATCCAAGTCAATAAATAAACAACCAGTTCTCTTGTTGTTGACATACAGTACCTTGTTCTAATCAAGCACATGATGGTCTTTAGTGCTACAATGTTATTTGTCCCCCGCTGCTTCTCGTGTTCTTCCTCAGTGCTGGATCTCTCGGGACCGCTATCAGATTCCAGGAGTCTCTGGAAGCTCATGGCCAGATTCAGCCAGTGCCATGGATGATACGGATGAAGGCAGCACAGCTGCTGCAGGCTGGAGATGCTGTTTGTCAGCTCCCTGTAGTGATCATGAATACTCAGTTCCAGCTGAAGGACGCAGGTGAGGTGACAGGTGTTGGATACTTCTGTCCTCTGTCAATAAAAAGTAAATCAGCGAAAGGATAAACAGAAGTTGGAGTTAGTGATTAAATATATTTACCAGTTTCTCACAGGCATTTAGAGCCTCTTCTTTTTTCCCCAGATGACAGCAGCATCGTGCGATCCCTTCGAGCACATCTCTCTTCACTGATGCGTTTCCTTCAGGTACCAGAGAGAGGCAGGATACATACTCATCCAGAGCCACCTGTCATTGACACAACTGACAAATGAGCTCATGAATCGGATAACAGTGAGAGCAAATGCTGAATTCATCTCTTTATACCTGATACTGTTTCCTCCTGTAGGCCAGATCACCTCGAAACTTGAGGGATTTCTGTTCTTCTAATCCATCCTCAAACTTTCCATCTGCACAAAACCACTAGATACAATAAAACAAAGAAAAATGTGACCTGGCGGAAGTTTTTTTTTTTTTTTATATACATTTACATTTATTCATTTAGCAAACGCTTTTATCCAAAGCGACTTACAAATGAGAACCATAGAAGCAGCTAAACTAACAGCAGGACAACAAAATGTAAGTGCTATAACCTTTCACAGTTTAATCTAACGTAGAACCAACTTTTTTTTTTTATAATAGCTGTAAATAAATTTATAATACCTGAAAAGGCACTTATATATTCTCTCATATATTTATACACACGTGTGTGTGTGTATTTATATATATATATTTGTGTGTGTGTGTATTCCTAGCATTCCTGTGTTTTCCATGACCGTGTGAACGCTGCAGAAATACCTGCATAATTATACGTTAGGATAATTATCATAATAGTCATATATAATTATAACCAATGTTATATAGTACGTTAAATTAACATCAGCACATATTTAATTCATGATTATAATGTGGTGATTGTGAAATATTACTGATAAATTACCATGTAAAAAAGCGGGGTGTAACGTTACCATTTCTGTACCATGGTCTCAGTAGTTTCTTGTAAGTGTTGAGTGTGATACCCACCAGAGGTTCGCAGAGTTTGGGCTCATAGGTGGGCAGAGCTGCTGAGACTTTGTTCCGTGATTCCTCAAACACAGAATCATCAAAAGTGCTGCCCAGAATCTCCATGATAAAACACGCGTGTCAGTCAGTCCCTCTGCAGACTCTCCTCACACACATGAAGCACGTAATGGAACACGTGGTCGTCCAAGCAACTGCGCTAACATTACATTATACAAATCTGTAGGAATAAAAAAAATGTGAGCAGGAATTTGTTCGTACCGGTATATCAAAACCATAGACCAAAACGTAATATCCTTTAGTGAGAAGGAAGCTAAATCCAATGAGACATAAATGTGATGCCTCTAGAGGGCGCATGGTGGCTCAAAAGGCCCAATACTCCTTTGAGTCGCATCTAAATCTCAGCACGAGTTTTTTGCTAAGAAGCATAATATTTCATCTATTTATTTCAAATTAACTTGTTTCTGATACAAAAAAGGGAAAACCGACTCTTAAAAACGCATTTTAAGGTATTTTTTGTATAAATATATAAAAAAACGTCTGTCTTCAACAAACGAGTCAATCATGGTCACTCAATGCTTAGAACAACAACGTGTGCCACGTGATAGCGCCGTTTGCGTGGTGTAATTGTTTACAAAGTGAAAATGTAGTCTTTTAATTCATGACTTGATAGTCACTTGATAAAATGTTTTAAAATAATAATTTTCTATTTAGACGTCAGACATGATAACGCCGCTACACCCTCGAGTAATTTTTTGGAAGACGTTCTACTGTTTGATTTCTCTTTTCAAAACAAGAATACAATATATACTTCTGTTAAATATTTAAATATATTATAAATAAACACTTTTGCTTCTGTGAAATTGAGTATATCTTTAAACAATAATGAAAAGCAAAGGTTTATTTAAAAATGACAAAAGTAAAAAAAAACAAAAAAACATTTGCATCACCCGGATGTGTGGCGTCACATTCGTGCGCGCTACGTCATACAAACACATGGTCCTGCATTTCTCTGAACGCTGCAGATCTGGTCGAGATTTTTTGGGTTTAATCGTATAATCAGGTGGGATGAAAGTTAAAGTGCTTTGTAGAAACCCGGACGATTATGTTCGAGAGACAACCAGAGATATACAGAAAGGTATGAAAACACGAAGTGATTATGAAGGTGGTGTATTAAGAAGTATATTAACTTGAGTGTGTTCCCTATCTAACGTTAGTGCCTAGGAACTATGACCCGACCCTACATCCTTTTGAGGTGCCCAGGGAATATACCAGAGCCCTGAATGCCACTAAACTTGAGAGGGTGTTTGCCAAACCATTTGTGGCTTCACTAGATGGGCACAGAGATGGCATCAGCTGCATCGTCAAACACGCCAAAAGTCTTTCAACAGTCTTATCTGGTGCCTGTGATGGGGAGGTAAAGCCTTTACCTTGGTATTAGGCTCTTTAATTGAGCATGTTCTGTCAAGATGTTTACAGATACCATACAAGAAAAACGTGCACACCCAACATTCAATAATGCAGTAAACAACAACAACAACACCAGGGGCACATAGAATGAACATACATTTTGCAGTTACTTTGCCTAGTTAATCCAAGGAGTATACAAATGACCTTCTAGATTCAGGATGGATGGGTGGATTCATGATTCTTTTCTGACAGGTGAAAGTGTGGAACCTTTCTAAGCGGGAGTGTATGAGGACAGTTCAGGCTCATGAAGGATTTGTACGAGGAATGTGCTCTCGCTTTTGTGGCACCTCCTTTTTCACGGTATTTTCATCCTGCATATTCAATGTTCTTCCTGATTTATACAGATGAAGACGATCCAGTTAGTAAGTGATTGTGCACTTATGTGATTCTGTGAAATAGGTAGGAGATGACAAGACCATCAAACAGTGGAACATGGAAGCACCAGGATATGGAGTTCGGGAGGAACCTATTAACACAATTCTGGGGAAGGTACAGTTTCAGCTTACTTTTTTTTTTTTGAGGATTTTACACACACTTCATTATTCTTGTCACCATTTTCAATATCACAAAAACTAATACCAACCTATAGTTAACAATTAACTCTGAAGCTTACTGAAGACAAGTAAACAATAATAAAGAACAAAGAAAGTAATTGCTAACATATAGGAAAACAAAATACAATAAAACAAAGACACAAATGAAATGGACCTACCTGGAAAAACTTCAAGCACTGTAGAAAATAGAAATGCTGCATAAATTGTAAGTAATCAAATGTATATAAAACACTGCATAGTCTTCTCTGTGTAAATTAAATATACACTTAGTCTTATTAATGTTACAAAAATGATTTAGTCAAGAGCAGTGAGAGATTAACATTGTTGTTGTCCGATTAATTACACAGACGATAGCAGGTCTATTTGGCTGCGGTCACTTTAAGAGCGAATGCACGGATCCTACATATTTGTGCGTTTTCTTTCTCAACTGTTTACGGTCACTTAAGAAAAAATTTACAGTTTTCTTGCAAAGACGCTCATTTTGATACACAAATATGTGTATTTCACCCATTAAGCCCAAAAAGCACTCGCTTCACAAGCTTTATGAGCAGCGGCTTCATGTCTCCACGTCTCACGCACAGCACACGCATATAGCAAAATTTGTTTTCTTTCGTTAAACTAATTCATATGAATTTGTTTAGTCCAAATTTTTTTGAAGAGACTCAATCGTTTTATAAAATGAACAGATTGAATTTAGACTTTTATTCACATATATAGCACAGCAACGCCACGTGAGCATGAAGACGATAGTCCGAAAATCTGTACCGGTTGACACATTTCTACCAGTAAATATTGTCGACCGGTATATTGCCCACCCTTAATATATGCACATACTTTTAAGGTTCTGTACTTTAGGAGCTCAGCTCATGTTTTCAGCTTCTAACAGGTCTGATGTTTCGCAGGCGGTGTTCACTGGCATTGACCACCACCACAGGGAGGGCACGTTCACAACCTGTGGGCAGACTGTGGATATCTGGGACGAGCAGAGAAGCAGTCCCATCCGCTCCTTCAGCTGGGGTGTGGACAGCTTCAGCTGCGTCCGCTACAACCCCGTGGAGGTGAGCGACAAATTCAAATCTGTGCACCACCTTCATATAATGTACACTCCTAGACAACTTCTTAGTTGTCTTTGTAATTTGGGCAGGAGCATTGTCTTGCTGAATAATAACAGCTTGTACCTAATTTTGGGAAGCAAGACATTCTGCAATATTCTCTTGTACTGCAAAGCATTAAATGACTTTCACAGTGGCTTTTCACATCTCACCAACACCAGTAGCTAGTAAAAAGGCTCCCCACACACACTTCCCATATTCTGCCAAAAACTTCATTCAGTCTTTGATGATTTTCTGAGACAGCTGTGGATTTTTAAGTAGAGCATTTGCTTAAATTTCGCTATTTTCCCGACCAATAATTTAAGACAATTAAAAGCTTAGTTTTTAACCATTTTGGGCTTGGGCCATTTTTTTTTTTTTTTTTGCCCAGGAGTGTACTTTTTCAAAGCAGCTTTACAATGATTTAAATGAGTGATGAGGCAAAACAGGGAGGCTTTTACCATCCAAGTGGTTCTTGGAAGTTATTGAGTAGTTTAGACATCAAACATTTCTTTAATTTCATTTATCATCAGTAAATTGGCCCATTGTCCTTTGCAGACCGAACTTCTCGCCAGCTGCGCATCAGACAGAAGTATAGTCTTGTATGACACCAGAGAATCTGCACCACTCAGAAAGGTCTGCTATGGTTTTACTTTTTCACCCACAACTTCTACTTTTCAACTTCATGGCTGAATAGTTCCGATTATGACTACAATGAAATGACACTGTTTCAGGTTATCATGCAATTGAGAAGCAACACACTTTGCTGGAACCCAATGGAAGCGTATTATTTTACCTGCGCCAATGAGGATTACAAGTGAGTTCATTTGAGTGTAAACCTTTACATTCAAAATGAAATGAGAGTAAATAAATCATGTCACCTTTTTCTGTTTCTTCCACAGCCTTTATACTTATGACATAAGGAATCTGGATGTTCCTGTGACTGTGCACATGGATCATGTGTCCGCTGTGCTGGATGTGGATTATTCACCTACAGGAAGGGAGTTTGTATCCGCCAGCTTTGACAAAACTGTCCGCATCTATCAGAAAGAAAAAGGCCACAGCAGGTGAGTGTGATGCGGAAAGGCCAAGGAGATCCATAATGTCGGGAGAAAGTGATCTATATGTATTTTTTATAAAGTCTTAAAATCATAAATTGGCATTAAAGGTTGCATGCACCTCAAACAATTTAAATATTCCATTTTTGTTGTATTTTCCTGTACAACTATACACCCTTAAATTAATATACAGTTGCTTGAGATGCAAAAGAGTATGTCTTGTTTTTATTTTATTGAACAAAATTAAGTTTATGCTTAAAACAAGGACAACACTGCAAAAATGTTTTTCTTGCTTAGTGGTTTTGTCTTGTTTTCTCTCAAAAATATCAAATTTTTCTGAAATCAAGATATACAAAATGTATTGTATTCAGAAAAAGTGCTTCAAGCAATTTAAAAAATCTGTCAGTTGGGCAACAAAAATACTTAATTTAAAGGCAAAACATGATTATTTTTCTGACCCAATTAGCAGATATGTCTCCTTGTGTTAAGCATACTCACTTAATTTCTATCAGCCCTGCCAAAAAAAAATTTGGATTTTGGATTTTAATCAGCAAATGCTTAAGTCTATGATTGGATCATTATTGCAGTGATTGTTTCTAGCATGTTATATGTTTGGCAACAGTTCTTCTAACCCTAATTGATGGAGTGCGTAGCTTTTCATTTCTTAAACAACCATGTAGGAAGACACATCATGGCCATATTCCAGGATGACAATGTCAAGATTCATCAGGCTTAAATTGTGAAAGAATAGTTGGGAGGGAGCATGAAGAATCATTTTCACACATGAATTGGCACCTTAAATGTGACCCTGGATCACAAAACCAGTCAAAAGTAGCACGGGTATATTTGTGGCAATAGCCAACAATGCATTGTATGGTTCAAAATGATTTTTTCTTTTATGCCAAAAATCATTAGGATATTAAGTAAAGATCGTGTTCCATGGAGATATTTAGTCAATTTTCAAACGTAAATGTATAAAACATTTATTTTTGTGAGTGAATGCAGCACAATCGCGGACATAAATGGACAACTTTAAAGGCGATTTTCTCAAGGTTTCGATTTTTTTTGCACCCTCATATCTCGGCCAAATATGGTCATATCCTAACAAACCATACATCAACGGAAAGCTTATTTATTCAGCTTTGACAAAACATTGACCCATGTGACTGGTTTGTCACAAATTTAGACCTTAAATTCATTGAAAGTCTTTGGGATGTGCTGGAGGAGACTTACAGAGTGCTGGACTCTTGCATTGTCAATAGAAGATCTTGACCAAAAATGTATGCACCTCTTGATGGAAATAAATTATGTGATGTTATTTCCATGTTTTTCTTTGGTCAATATCTTTCTTGTATTGACAATGCAAGGGTCAAGCATTCTGTAAAGTCTCCTCCAGCACATCCCAAAGACTTAATACATTTTTGGCCGTGCAGTTTGTGTGCATAAAGCACATTTCTGGCATCACATGTAATTTCCCATAATCCTCAGGGAGGTGTACCACACCAAACGTATGCAGCATGTCATCAGTGTGAGATGGTCGGCTGACAACAAATACATCATGAGCGGTTCCGATGAGATGAACATTCGGCTGTGGAAGGCCAATGCCTCAGAGAAGCTCGGACTGGTGAGTACTCAGATTTTTTCTGCGTTACAGACCCAAAAGGAGTTTTAACTCACTGACTCCAGGTTCCATCCTTGATTGTAGAGCTTTGTGAGGGTGCACTTGTTGCAAATGCACTCAGGTAGTTAATATTGGCCACATTTGGCCCTGTGGTCACCCCGCCAAGCACTTAAAATGAATTACATCCACAAATCACTTTCATTAAGCACATCTATGGCAGTCTGAAACCTGGCCAGGACAAAGCTCTTGTCAAAGCAACTCTTGTAATAGAGTGCCCCAAAGTGCCTACACCTATTTCATAAAGTGAAGTTTGCTTACAAGGAAATCCGCACATGTCCATAGATGTTCTTTACGATGAGCCTCTTGTATGGTTCATGTAGTGATAAGAAACTCATATAATTTTGCCCTCTTTCAAAATAGTATAGATTACTGCTGGACAGTTCGGCTAAAATATTTTTCAGCCTTTTAATGGTATTTGGTCTTGAAAGTTGATTTAAAATAAGACATTGTGTTAAGAGCCCTATTTCAAGTCAGGGGGAGCAATGATTGTTTAAAAACTGTCAAATATGATCCCTTTAAATAAACTTCACGTGGAAGCAAGCAACGCTTTTTGCTCTGCTGAGGCAGAGGTTGGTTTTGCTCCAGGTGAATGTAGTTTCTTCTACCCATCATCTCGTATCAGCTCTAGTTCATCTGATTCCCTCGTGCGGTCCAGCCCCCGCCGGACTTTAAGACAGATTTATTCTGATGCGTTTCACTTAAAGAGATCAGACACTCACTGCAGTTATCAGCAGTTTGAATCAGCCAATCACTTAAAGCAGGAAAAATAATGAAGACATTAAACTATCAGGCACATGAGTATTTAATTAAAGGAGCAGATGCTGAATCAAGAGTCTGATGTCTGGAAGCTCTTTGGAGCTGGGTCTGGTTTGTTTTTGTTTTATTTTGCCATCTGATCGAGTGCCCATTTTTACTATATTAATATGAAAATTGACTGTTTATGAGCTTGACCCCTCTATAAGTGGCTTTTTACAATCACGCTCACAGTATCATATTTTTTCACATACCGTAAAACTTCAAATAATAGCCGACTCCCAAATAGACGCTTGTCTCTTTTACACCTGGTGTGGCGACAGGTTTGGATAAATAAAGGCCGGTCTCAAATAGAGGCCTGGTCTGTTTTTTAGTTTCGGGTTGTATTTAATCTTCTAAAACCCGTCAGATTGTCTGTTTAAGCCAGTTCTGTGATGCAGATTGTGCACGCAAGAGCCTTCATTCTTTCTTGTTGATGTGTTTCGGGCAACAAGTTCATATGTTCGATGGATATTACCGGTAGCTTGTATTGTTCAGCCCATGGCTGTCAATTATTTGATAAAAAATACCAAAAAAACAGTAATATTGTGAAATATTATTACAATTTAAAACAGCGGTTTTCTATGTGAATATATAGTAAAGTGTAATTTATTCGTGTGATCAAAGCTGAATTTACAGCATCATTACTCCAGTCTTCAGTGTCACATTTTTAAAATTATTATAATATGAAATTATTATAATATGATGCTCAAGAAACATTTATGATTATTATCCATGTTGAAAACAGTTTTTTACATTTTTATTTCAGGATTCTTTGATGAATAGAAAGTTCAAAAGAACAGCATTGATCTGAAATGGAAAGCTTTTGTAACATTAATCACTACCATTCAAAAGTTTGGGGTCAGTAGAAATGTATTTTTTATTTTTGGGGGAAAGAAATTAGAAAATACTTTTATTCATCAAGGATGAGTTAAATTGATCAAAAGTTATACAGTAAAGACATTTATAATGTTAGAAAAGATTATATTTTAAATAAATGCTGTTCTTTTGAACTTTCTATTCATCAAAGAATCCTGAAAATAAAAATGTAAAAAACTGTTTTCAACATTGGAGGATAATCATAAATGTTTCTTGAGCATCATATTATAATAATTTCATATTATAATAATTAAAAAAATGTGACATTGAAGACTGGAGTAATGATGCTGTAAATTCAGCTTTGATCACAGGAATAAATTACACTTCACTATATTTTCACATAGAAAAACCGCTGTTTTAAATTGTAATAATATTTCACAATATTACTGTTTTTTTTTTTTTTTTTTTATCAAATAATTGCAGCCTTGGTGAGCAGAAGAGACTTCTTTTAAAAACATAAAAAATCTTACCGATCTTAAACTTTTGACCGGTAGTGTGTGTGTGTGTATATATATATATATATATATATATATATATATATGTATATGTATGTATATATGTATGTATGATAATGAAGCCCATTTTCAGGATTGTGGCATTTGCATGACAATTTAATATTTCAATCCTAAAAAATCTAATTTGCAGTTTTATTTTAGTAATATTTTTATATGCTATTGTAGTTTATTAAAATTCTGAATTGGCTTTTATATTTTACTTTTTCCTTTTAATTTTCCTTTTAAGGTAATAATTTTGCTATGTGCTTTTGTTATTGTTTATTTTTTTAAATGCTTTATTGTTAATTGTTTATTTTTAAATTTAGTTTTTGTTCAGTTTTAGTTTACATTTTTTGTTTTGTTTTTCGTCTAATACAGGTGAAACTTGAAAAATTTTAATATCGTGCAAAAGTTAATGTATTTCATTAATTCAAATTAAAAGGTGAAACTAATATATTTAGTATATTATAACTATACATATGCCTGATTATACTTTTCAGAGGGCCAACATTTCTGTATTTAAAATCCTTTTTTTAAAATTAATTTCATGTAATATTCTAATTTTGTGAGATTTTTAATTTGGGGTTTTCATAAGTTGTAAGCCATAATCATCAAAATTATAACTTTTGCAGGATATTCTAATTTTTCAGAGTTTCACCTGTATTTAAAATTTATTTTAATAACCAAAAAATGCAAGTAGTTTAATTAAGTTTTTTGTAGTTTTTAGGTAACAATAACGACACCGATTACAGTAAAAGTCGCTGGATAAGTATTCATCCATTTATGCATTCTTGTGTAGTCCTTGTATTGCAACTAAAATTCACATTTGATGTTTGAATGCATGCAATTTATGTTGTAGAACAAAGTGTGAAATGAATGTCTCTTCAAGTGGTGTTATTTTACTAATAAATCAAATGCTGAAATGCTAACTCACTTGGTTTTAAGGACTAAAAATACAATATCTCTATGATGGGATGTCTCCATGGAAACCGCAGTGTCATGTTTGTTCCCCCCCCCCCGTCATGTGAACGCTGTCAAGAAGTTCATAAATAAGAGTTAACAGGCCTTCAGATTTTCCTCCCGAGTGCTCTGATGGCATCAGCAGCTATTAGATTGCCCTAAACAAATTGAATTTGAGAAAATCATTGCTTTTAATTAGTATAAAAGCCCTCGGAGGGGTGTGGAGTGAGACGCGCCAAAGCCCGGGAGCCGCAGAAATTTTATGATAGAGAGATAGATGAGGAGCACTTTGGTGCATTTCTTCAACTGCAAAAACTGCTGCTTTGTTGATTGCCAAACTAAAAAGACTTTTCAAGATGTTGCATATTTCTGCTGCCACTGTTGTTACTGAAGTTGTTCACGATGTGCATTCCTAAGAAATGTATACATTAATTAAGTTAGAAAGCAAGCAGGTTGTGCCAATAGCAGAATCTTTTCTACTTTAGCCGTGTTTGTGTGTGTATCAGGGGCGTTTCCTCAGAGGAGGCAAAAAATAGGATAAGGAGTAAATAGGAGAAAATAACTCGTATTACAAAAATAAAACAACGCAAATATTACATTTTTTCATGATTCATTTTCATCACTGCATTCCACTTGTGTGTGTATGTGTGATATATACCATTGACACAAGTCTCATTGCTCACAGCTCTCAACCCGAGAAAAAGCTGCCGCAAACTACAACAAGAAGCTGATAGAGAAATTCCAGCACCACCCACAGGTGAGACGCATCGCCCGTCACCGCCACCTGCCCAGAGACGTCCTGAAACAGAAGAGAGAGCAGCGGGAAATGAAAGAAGCCCGCCGCAGGAAGTAAGTTCCTTTCACCAAATGTTAAGACATTTACAGTGCTGATGTTTATAGGTGGGGTATGTGATTTGCAAAACGGCCGGCAGATTTTGAAAATACACAACTCAAATGGTCCTACCTTCTTTCCGCCAACGCTGGCCCTGATTCGCAGGAGGGGGGTATGATACGACCGTTTGATTGACGGACTTACTGTCCAATGATTCTAGGTGGTCTTGGAAATGATTGGCTGGAGTTTTTCGAGTCCTGCCCGTTCCACAGATTATTCAATTGCCTAATTTTCATTTCAGTTCTTCTAACTCAGTGGCTGTAAGTGGGTTATGAATAGGATTTCAAGTGATTTTGAAAAAATGGACAAAAAAGAGAATCACATACCCCACCTTTATCTTGAACAATCCTTGATCCAGGTTTTTTAACTTAGTTAAAGGTATAATTCACTCAAAAACTAATATTTTGTCATTTGCATTACATACCATAACAGTTTCAACATGTTCACTGTGGCTTGTTTGGAAAAACATGGAAAAAGGACACTTCAACTTCAAATCTTTTGCCGTTTGGCTCCATTGTATTGGCAGTGAAAGGAAATGAATCCATGTTTGAGTTTGATCGGCATTCTGATTGTCTTTGCTTCTGCGTGTTCTAGGGAACAAAACGTCCGCAAACACAGCAAGCCGGGATCTGTTCCTCAGCTGACAGAAAAGGAGAAACATGTGGTGGCTGTTGTGGAGTAAGAGATGAATTAAAGAAGTGCTTTCGATGGATGGGTTTCTGTTCTCCACACATGGACACGCTCCGGAATATTCCACTCTTTGGCCGCTCTTTTACTTCCATACTAAAACTTGTTTTGGTATATACAAGAACTTTCAGCATACTGCTGCATATTTCTAAAGAATTTTACATGGACACTGAGCATGGAAATCATACTAGAATTGCTCTCTTTATAATTGGTTGAATATGAACAATAAAAACTATGTCTTCATCTGTGATTATTCATGTTTTCAATGTACCCTTTGCATTGATGTAAATGGGAATAGGACTGTTCCAAATGTGTTTTCATCACCTTCTACTATTATCAATTTGTAAATTAATTAATAAATTTACGTTGGAGCAAGTTTACCTTGTAGGTGTTCTTGCTGATGTGATGTGGGCTGCATTTGAAAGAAGCAGAAATCTGATGGTGGACTTCAATCATTGCTATGGTAAGATTGCTGAGTATTCTCTCTGTTCTCATAAGTTTACATACAGCCTTTAAATGCAAACCTGATATTTTATGGTGTTTGTTGCAAATGTAAACCTGTTTTTCACATCCTATCAAAGACTTAATGCTCTAATGAGATATAAGGCACTCTTCACCTTTTTAGTCTGTAATCCTATCATCTCAATCTTCACTCATTTAAAACTGTTACACTCATTGCAAGCCAAAGGATATGAGAAATGGAGGGTAAGGAATAAATATAGTCAGAAACGGGTGCTTTGGTTGAAGGTAATGCAATTTATAACTCATTAACATTATAAAATGTTGAACAGATCATTACCTGATGTATGTAAATTTTATGATCCAGAAAGATTCAGCACCAATTTGAATCTAGCGAGCAAAGAAAAAAGCTAAGTATAAACCTGGTATTAGGGTGCTCTACCACATATTATATATATATATATATATATATATGAAAGAAAAGTTGGCACACCACAGCTCTAAAAATAGAAAAATATTTATTTCATGTTCACACTACAGGTGATGTTTCGAGGCTAGTGGCTCTTCATCAGAGACAATTTTTTTTGGTTTAAGTATTTGACTCATGATCTAAGCATTACAATGATTACATAATGTAGTAATGTTTGATATGATATTGATGGTCATACTAAATTTTGTTGTGGTAAAATAAACATATCATAATCCCATTATGGAATCTGGAATCATCTCATTAATATTTAATTAATTAAAACATAAATATTAAGATTAAATTAAGCGATGTTCTATTTGGCTCTCAATTGAAATGAAGTATATGTTTTATTTAGCAGTTTCTAATATAATTGAGCATTATCATCTCTTAAAAGGATGTTGTAGTATTTCATGAAGGTGGTAATAAATTCATCATTATTGGTCTATGCTTGAAGTCTGCGAGGAGCCCTTCTGAGGTTATTTTTAGAAGTTATGGCTGATCCTGTTCAAATGAAGATTCCAGTCCGTTTTTTCACTATGATTTTCGACAGGCTGTCAATGAAATTTCGCGGCCTACTATGGCAAAGGTTTAGATGAATATTCATAAGGTCATACTGACGTTGTGTCATGACCTTCCAATGGTCAGGTCTTGATACTTCAATATTCATTGGTTCATGGTGATGCTGACGATGAGTTCTGATCTTCCATCGGTGTTGTTTTGGTTCCTGAATAACAGAATTGAAATCTTGGATTAGGATTGATCTGGCTAAACATATTTTGTAAGGTTTAATTTGAATGTATTATACACTTGTCAACGTTGTGTACAGGAAAATAAAACAAATGGTTTTTGTCACTTTCTGTTCAGCGTTATTCTAGAAGGTTTATTAAATGCCAGGGAAAGTTGTTTTGTTTATTATTTATCATGGGAAACTTGATAAGCTACAAATAACCTACCTTTTATTTCCTGGCATTGAATGAGAAAAAGATTTAGTTCCTGAATATTAATTATGCAACGCTGACGTCTAGTGCATCCGTTCCAGTGGCGAATAATATGTTTTTAAATATCAAATAGACCGTGCTGACGTCGAGTTTCATTCCAAATCGAACGTTGCCTCATGAATATTAACAGGAAAGCCTTCGCCATAGCACGATTGGTAAAACAGTAAAGCCTTCGCCGGGCATCTTTGCTCCGCCCACACTCTTCCAATTGGGATTCTCTGTCGCTGCATCCATTTTTGTGTGTTTAAAATATCTTCAAGAATTACCAAACCTGGAGGAAAGCGAGGCACCGGAGCAGAGGGACACAAAAGGGAAGCAAACATTTATTATGAGATGCAAAAGAACTTTTCCAGGACGATGACAGCGATGGGTTAGACAGGATTGAACAGGATGATGGCCAAATAAAAGGCAAGAGGCGCTTTCACATCCTCACTGAGATATGGAATTACATCTGAGATCTGCTATTTTATTCATAATCCATCGATGCTTTATTCATTTTCTTTTTGCGTTGAGGAAGAGGAGAATATTAAACAGGATTTCGTGAATTTCAATAGCCATCACCTTTAAACGGACCAGCTGTCTCCATTCTTCTATTGCTCATAGAATTATTGATCGAATGCTGTAAAATCTACCTTATATTTATAGTCTATGAGCTTGCATTGTTATCATTGCAATAGTTGTATAATAACTTAACCTCTTTTATAGTGTTGTAAAACACCATAACGTATCAGAGATGCTGCTGTGGGTTATAATGCTTTGATTCATGAGCAACCAAAATGCGCTGATGATTGATCAAATAGACCTTGCATTCATCATGGATTAAGTCTGGTTATTGATCTTCTTCAGCATCGGCGTGTAAAGATGTCTGCTTCAGCCGGGCTCCACAGCGGGCCTGTCCTGCCGGAGATGCCGGACCTGAGCCACCTCACCGAGGAGGAGAGGAAGATCATCCTCGGTGTCATGGACAGGCAGAAGAAAGAGGAAGAGAAGGAGCAGTCCATGCTGAAGTAAGAGCTTTATGGATTCTATATGTGACAAGGAAATATATCTCGAGCTGAAGGATTGAGGGGAAATGAAGTGTGAACGATCCCTCGTTTGATTTGAAACATTGAGCCCGTGTGTTGGAGGTTTAGAATCACACTTGTGTTTATTAGTCATATGGAGATCATCAGGCCTATGCTTCATTCTCAGCTCAGGGATTGTATTATGCGCCATTTTGCCTTTATACAAGTGCCCACTTCATAATGACAGCTCATAGTAGAATAGCTCGCTATTGCGGTTTAATCGATGTGAATTTCTAATGTTGTTTTGACCCGAGCGTTGAGGCTGCGGCGCCAGAGATTTCAGCACGACGGCGCTGTCCACTGACTTTGACCCATTGAATGCCGTTCTGATTGAAACATGTAGAATTTAAAGTTGTTTTCAGTAATTGCAAATGATTTGAATCAAATGCTATTATATTCCTTTATTGGTTGGATTTTTCCAGAAATATGTTCTCGGGCATATTTGCGAATGTTTAGGAACTGGGGAAATAGTTCAATACAGCAGGGGTTTTTGATGCCAGGGAGGGACCCTCAAATATTTTATCTTGTTGGAGACTTTGTCACTTTAAAATGTAAAGCCAACTATATATTATAATGTAAAAAGGTCCATTTATACTGCATGAGAGAAATGGTATGTGTGATATTTTAGTAACAACATCATAAAATATAAACATTGCTTGAAAAATTAAGCGATTTGGCTACCTTCTGTCAAAGTAACATTCACTGTGTAATTCTAAATTTTTCCACGAAGACTATTGTATCTAGGGCTGTCAATAGAATTAAATAATCATGATTAATCTCATGATTTACAACCAGTCACAACAATTTTTCTCCGAAATGTTCTGTTTGAATATCCTATACAATCAAAACAACTTTTGTTGCTTGTTTCATGTTTAAAAATGTCTGGTTTCATTTTTGTGAAATGCTAGGCAAACCAAGAAGCTTTTGTATTATTTTATGATATATATATGAATTAAATCATTCATATAAACAGGGAAAGTTACTTTTAAAAAGTATTGCATTACAATATTGGGTTATTCCCTAAAAAAACTAAATTTTACATGACTTTTTTTTGTCTGGGCTTGGCTTGCTTGTTTGTTTTTTTAATAATGGCAATTTACATTTACATTTTGGCAAATGTAAAGACCTTTTCACAGCAAAAGTGAAATAATTCAAGCCTGTACAGAGGACGCAGCTCAAACAAACCTTTTTTTGTGACAGCTGTGCTGACATTCGGGATTACAGAAGAATAAGATGCTGGAGAAGAAAACTAAAAAGAAGCACAAATATGATGTTTATCTAAAGTCATTTTTGCTTATCGAAGCTCGGCAGCAAAGGCATTGCTTACAAGATTTACATTAAGTATATTTGTGTCAATAAATAGGAAAACAAGTAACTTGCATTACTTCTTTGAAAAAAGTAACTCAGATATTTTGTTGTAAATTTAAAAGTAATGTGTTACTTTACTAGTTACTTGAAAAAAAGTAATTTGATTATGTAACTTGTTTTACTTGTATTGCGTTACACCCAACACTGGTAATGACACACGCATGTTATCAAACGCATATGCGATATGCAAACTAATATGGAAATTAGTTTCTTTAACCTAAAGACCTGAATTGTTTATTATTAGTTGTATTTAAAAAAAAATTGTGCGTGATAAATATATAGTTGATCAACTTTAAGTCAGTGATTAGTTGAAAATTTTTGTTTATGGTTGCAATTTCTTAACGCCTCTCAAAACAAGGTAATGTTTTCAAGGCTTATTATGGTTAATGACTTATCTGATTTCCTCCAGCTAGTGATTTGGTAGCAGTGTGCAATAAATGTATGCACAAACTCTATGATTCAAACAGGAAATATGAGCAACCGCAGAGTGTCTTTAGCTCACAGACTTTTGTGAGGGTGTGGAGACGTGCTTCTATCATTAGGTAAATATTAACACCGCAGCATGGAAATAGGGCCGATTCCGTGCAATAAGTGAAGTAAACACGAGTCACAGACGTAAAGCCGAATGCCACCTCGTTGCTGGTGTGTGTGTGTTTTAGGTGAGTCACGATCCCTCCCTCTTAAACACACATCCACCATTCATAGTTTCGAGAGAGCGAGAGGGATGTGCTGATGTCATATAAGGGAGGGTGATGGTTGGATAGCATCAGTGTGGACGCAGTCACGAGGCCTCTTATCCTTTCTAGAGTAGTGTGCAAACGGCCGGTGTAGAGTTACACAACAACACGGCGGCTTGTTGGCCCCTGACTGTTACTTATACTGAACAGTGAATGTGCAGAGCTGCTGCCCGTGTCATGTGACTCGAGGCCTGATCACATTCTCATCGCTGGTCCACAAAGCCATGCCTTCATTTTTGTTATTTAAAAGGGTCATATCATCAAATTTGCATAATTCATTTTTTTTCTTTAAACCAGGGGTGCAAAACTCAGTTCCTGGAGGGCCACAGTCCTGCAGGCCAAACCCTGCTGTAGTTCTCAGATAATCTTTGGTTAGCTGGATCAGGTGTGTTTAAGGTTAAGCTAAACTGCAGGACTATGCATGGCCCCTTCAGGAACTGAGTTTTACACCCCTGCTCTAAACTATGACTGTTTTGGCACATAAAACCTTGACTAACTTAAGTGGACTTTAATCTTTTATAGCTATTTCCAATTGAATTGACAGATTTAGCTACTGTATTTTCAAGACTTCTATCCGTACAACCTCTGTAACGATTGGCTAACTTCATGGGAACTAAACAGGGGTGCGTTTCCCGTACAATGACATAACTCGCTACTGTTTCCCAAAACCATACTGTCGCAAATTTGTCGTTCAACAGATTCAGATTCAATCATAGGCTTGTTCTTAAGTACTAGTACGCACATGCACACTCTTCAAAAATGGCGCTTTAAATCTCTTGACAAACTTAAAGACGTAAATGGCTTTTGTATATATTCTAAATAAAATATATAGATTGTGCTGAATCTCAGCTTGCTGATTTTGCTCAAGATAAGGATTTATTAAGTCCACATGACATGCAAACAATAAAATAATCTTCCAACCACACAACTTTGTGATGCTATTTGCAAATGTCCGTTGGAACTATGGTTTTGGGAAACACAGTATCCTGTATCACTGCTGATAATGATGGAACTTGCGACCATAGTTGTCTAACGTTGCTTTCTGGAAACACACCCAATTCCGATTTTTGCTCCTTTCAGAAGGTTCTGCGGAGCAGAAGGTGCTACACACAGACAGCACTAGCACAAGATTTGACAGACTTTTCCACTATACTATTTTAATTAGTTCTTCTGGTGTCTAGGATTAATAGTATATATCATACTTCCTCCTTGCTATGATGGTTGGGAAATGTGGCCAATCATAATTGTGTTAAATCATCTTTCTGATTTTGTGGAAGTTCTGAATGAACTGTTTTTTTCAGCTTAGTTTCAATAAATGCTCTTCTTTTATCCAATAAAAGCTCTTCTGCACTGGGAACAAAGTTCACAGTATGTTTTCATTCAACATTCAACATTTGCTCATTAGTTTGATAGTTCTGGAATTAGATGTTGTCTACTGGTAATGGAGAACGAGCAGGTTGACTGGACATTAATGAGAGTTTTAAGCCTGGTTGTTGCACCATAAATCTCAGCGTAACCACGGCAGTCAGGCCACAGGATGTTCCTTTTATTTTTAAAGAGGCATAAACATAAACACACAACAGTGGCTGGAAGCCAGTTCAGGGAATCCTGGGAGAATGAAGAGATGAAGAAGCCCTCTGTATAAGTGTTTGCCAACTTCCTGTCATCTTCACTGGATGAGCCACAAAGAAATTGAAACAAATCCAGTAAGAGAGAGATGGAGAGTGGGGGAGAGTTTTAGTAGCTGAAAGTGAGAGCATGCCAAGGGAGGTGTTTATAGAGTATGAAAGAGACAGGATGCTTAAGAGATTTGACTGGAGAGAGATTGCTTTGAGAGAGCAGTTGTTGCAGATTTGCTGTGTACAGGGGGTTGCCCCTCTCCCTCTGGGATCACTGAGGCCTATAATGGGTAAGAACGAGAACTGTATTCTATATAAAAGTAAGTGTGCTCAAGTTGGTGCGTGCTTCCCACAGGCACCTATACTCACCTATTCTTTCTGTCTCTTTCTCACATAGCCAGATTTTTGACTTGTCGTTCTCATTTGCAACTCATTCCGGCTAAGAAATGTCAGCTTAGACATGAAGACCATGTGACCAACATGTATAGCTGTCAACCACAGTTCGTTTTGTACAATTTGACAGAATACGGTTATACTCTTGGATATCTAGCTTATTTGCTCCTAAGTAACTAAACAATTACTTGAGTATCAAAGATTTGATGCCACTAACCTGGCAAACTTTGGCAAATATAACGACTAGCTATTTCCTAAAATTGCTCATTGCATTAAAGGGGCAGTATGTAATATTGACAGCTAGTGGTTGAAATAGGCACTGCAGTCCAAATTCAAAATATTTGAGAGGGTTGTTCCCCCTCCTCCTTAGACTCGAAGCTCACGCGGCTTGCCAAATTGAGGAAACGGGGTGTCGAAATACTATTGGGTAAATTAGCAGTTGGCAGGATCACACAGTCCAAAACAGAAACAGACATCCCGACACGGAAAGCACATTTCACAGTAGAATAACTGGCTGTAGAAGTGTTTTTCTGAGAAAAAAGTATTTTAACTTGGCATATTTCCTAAATGTCTGCAAACATATGGTATTTTTATGCTTTAGTACAGACAAAACAATTACATGCACCTTTAACATTGCATGAACATGCATTTATTTTGAGGTAGACCCTGGACCCACAACTCTCGGGCGTCAACCTGATTGGAACTGCCTATTTGCTTTTAGTGTTTGCTAGTTTTATGCATCAGCCAGTCTCTGATTGGACTGTGGTGTGCTGTCTGAGGCTGAGACTGTCATTTGCTCATGCATTGAAATAATTTCCCGTCAGTTCTCACAGGAATCCCTCCTCAAATCAATCTGTACATTCCAACAGTGAGGAATGTTGTGACCAGAATTGTCTTCTGGGTAGTCCATCGTCGTCCGATGATGACTTCTCCTATAATTTGTGGATTCTTTGATGACTGTATAATCCGATGCGGGATGCACACTGTCTTTTACAGACAGGGCATATAAAAGTTTCTCCTGATTGTATTAAGGGGGCAGGAACAAGCATGGCCTGCTTTCTCTGTTGTCTTTTAGTCAGGCGATGTTCTGTTCTACTGTCTTCATAACTTTGTACTCCATTCTGACAAAGTTGCTGCCAAAGCTTGCGATTCACTGCACTAGTTTCTAGGGATGTGGGCTTCATCACACTCTTCTTAAGAAAGCCTTTTAGTTGGTCTTTCAGCCTCTTTTTATTGGCCACCTGCAAATCGGGAGCCAAGATGTAATTGACCGTACATTATCTTGCGTGGAAGGCGACTTGGCGGCATTCTCACAACATGACCAAGCCATCTGAGTTGGTAGAGCATTAAAGGTTGTATCAGTCATTTCAGGCCCAAAAAAGGCCGAAACATAAAGGATCACATTCATCTAATCTTTCCTAACGATCCGCTAGCTGCCCGCCCCATAAGCATGACGTCCAAAAAACGCGTCTCTGTAAGCAGCCTAGGCTCTGAAATCTGCACACAAAAACAAATGGGTAGACCACACTCATGCTTATGGGGCGGGCAGCTAGCGGATCGTTAGGAAAGATTAGATGAATGTGATCATTTATGTTTCGTCCTTTTTCGGGCCTGAAATAACTGATACAACCTTTAAGTTTGCTTCTATACTCCAACAGTTGTTGTTTTTTCATGATCTCAATATGTGGCACTCGATCTTGTCACTTTGAGGATGCGCTGCAGGCATCTAATGTGGAAAGATTCCAACATTTTCAGATGTCGAGCATAGATGGTCCATGTTTCACAACCATACAGGAGCGTGGTGAGGCAGATTGCCCGATAAACAGCAATCTTTTTGTGTAGATGTAAATTAGTATTGCTGAACACTCTTTTCCTCAGTCTCCCGAATGAAGATGCACCCTTCTTGATCCTGTGTTGAATATCTTGATCCATGCTACAATCACCAGATAAATAACTGCCAAGATATTTTAAGTGTGGCACTGTGGCAAGTGGAATAGTAAACACTGGAGGTTTTTGTAGGGGATCCAATGACCGTTGGCAAATGACTTCTGTTTTCTTGATATTCACATTTAAGCCCATCCTGCTGTATGCTCTAACAGCAGCTTTAAGAGTGGACTGTAAATCTTCTGGAGTATGTGACACTGGGGTACAATCATCCGCATACTGCAGTTCCAGCACGCGAACCAACTGAAGCTGAGTGACTGCCTGGAACCTCCTGATGTTAAAGAGGTTACCATCCAGTCTATAAGCCACTGCAACCCCACTCTCTTCTTCCATGTCCTTATACAGCAGCTTTGTAACACACAGTAAGACACAGGAACAAGAACAAAACCCTGCCTTACTCCAGTACCTACTGCAAAGTGTGCCGATTCTAATCCACCTAATGTTACTTTGGCGGTCATCCCACCATGAAACTGTCGCAAGATTGTGGTAAACTTTACAGAGCATCCAAAATGCAAAATCACTTTCCATAAGAGGTCACGATTTACGGTATCAAAAGCCTTGGAAAGATCCACAAAAGCAATTAACAAATTCTTATGTTGCTCGCGACATTTCTCCTGCAACTGGCGTGAGGTAAATACACATCCCCCGCTACCATGTAAAGAACCTCCATGAGACCCCCCTCCCCCACACACACATCTTGTCGCCCCCGAGGGGATGAGCCGCAGTGAGGCTCAATCCACACTGGAGAACACACACCAAATGGCTCCATCCTGCTCATTAGCATCTTCCATCAGCGTGCTAGCTGGCATACGGGATGTTAATGGGCTGGTTTGTAAAAACATCGGGTGTTGGTTAACCAAAAGTTGAGGGTGTGTCTTTTAGCTCTGTTCCAAAACATAGTGAGCTGCCTTATGGCCTAGATACAGTAGGTAGCTGTCTTCTAAGACAGCATTCTAAAACTAGAAAAAGTTCGTCGAGACAAACTTTAAGTTGGCTTGTGAAAGTTTGGACCAATAAGTTTGAAGAAGTTTAAAGTTTAAATTAGTTTAAAGTTTAATTAGTTTATAGTTCAGTAAGAAAGAAAGAAAGATAGATTAGTTAGAAAGAAAGAAAGAAAAAAAGATTAGTAAGAAAGAAAGAAAGATAGATTAGTTAGAAAGAAAGAAAGAAAGAAAGAAAGAAAGATAGATTAGTTAGAAATAAAAAAATAAAAAAAGATTAGTAAGAAAGAAAGATAGATTAGTTAGAAAGAAAGAAAGATAGATTAGTAAGAAAGAAAGAAAGATAGATTAGTAAGAAAGAAAGAAAGAAAAAAAAATAGTAAGAAAGAAAGAAAGATAGATTAGTAAGAAAGAGAAAGAAAGATAGATTAGTTAGAAATAAAAAAATAAAAAAAGATTAGTAAGAAAGAAAGATAGATTAGTTAGAAAGAAAGAAGGAAAGAAAGATAGATTAGTAAGAAAGAAAAAAAGATACATTAGTAAGAGAAAGATTGATTAGTAAGAAAGATAGATAGATTAGTTAGAAAGAGAGAAAAAAGATTAGTAAGAAAGAAAGATAGATTAGTAAGAAAGAAAGAAAGATAGATTAGTTAGAAAGAAAGAAAGATAGATTAGTAAGAAAGAAAGAAAGATTAGTAAGAAAGAAAGAAAGAAAAAGATTAGTAAGAAAGAAAGAAAGATAGATTAGTTAGAAAGAAAGAAAAAAGATTAGTAAGAAAGAAAGAAAAAAAGATTAGTAAGAAAGAAAGATAGATTAGTTAGAAAGAAAGAAAGAAAAAAGATTAGTAAGAAAGAAAGAAAAAAAGATTAGTAAGAAAGAAAGAAAGATAGATTAGTAAGAAAGAAAGAAAGAAAAAAAGATTAGCAAGAAAGAAAGAAAGAAAGATAGATTAGTTAGAAAGAAAGAAAAAAAGATTAGTAAGAAAGAAAGAAAGAAAGAAAAAAAGATTAGTAAGAAAGAAAGATAGATTAGTTAGAAAGAAAGAAAAAAGATTAGTAAGAAAGAAAGAAAGATAGATTAGTAAGAAAGAAAGAAAGAAAAAAGATTAGCAAGAAAGAAAGAAAGAAAGATAGATTAGTTAGAAAGAAAGAAAAAAAAGATTAGTAAGAAAGAAAGAAAGAAAGAAAGAAAAAAAGATTAGTAAGAAAGAAAGATAGATTAGTTAGAAAGAAAGAAAGAAAAAAGATTAGTAAGAAAGAAAGAAAAAAAGATTAGTAAGAAAGAAAGAAAGATAGATTAGTAAGAAAGAAAGAAAGAAAAAAAGATTAGCAAGAATGAAAGAAAGAAAGAAAGATAGATTAGTTAGAAAGAAAGAATAAAAAGATTAGTAAGAAAGAAAGAAAGAAAGAAAAAAAGATTAGTAAGAAAGAAAGATAGATTAGTTAGAAAGAAAGAAAGAAAAAAGATTAGTAAGAAAGAAAGAAAAAAAGATTAGTAAGAAAGAAAGAAAGATAGATTAGTAAGAAAGAAAGAAAGAAAAAAAGATTAGTAAGAAAGAAAGAAAGATAGATTAGTAAGAAAGAAAGATAGAAAAAAAGATTAGTAAGAAAGAAAGAAAGATAGATTAGTAAGACAGAAAGAAAGAAAAAAAGATTAGTAAGAATGAAAGAAAGATAGATTAGTAAGAAAGAAAGAAAGATAGATTAGTAAGAAAGAAAGAAAGAAAAAAAGATTAGTAAGAATGAAAGAAAGATAGATTAGTAAGAAAGAAAGAAAGATAGATTAGTAAGAAAGAAAGAAAGAAAAAAAGATTAGTAAGAAAGAAAGAAAGATAGATTAGTAAGAAAGAAAGAAAGAAAAAAGATTAGCAAGAAAGAAAGAAAGAAAGATAGATTAGTTAGAAAGAAAGATAGATAGATTAGTTAGAAAGAAAGATAGATTAGTTAGAATGAAAGAAAGATAGAGTAGTTAGAAAGAAAGAAAGATAGATTAGTTAGAAAGAAAGTTCGATTAGTTAGAAAGAAAGAAAGATAGATTAGAAAGAAAGATAGATAGATAGATAGATTAGTTAGAAAGAAAGATAAATAGATTTGTTAGAAAGAAAGAAAGAAAGATAGATTAGTTAGTTAGAAAGAAAGTTAGATTAGTTAGAAAGAAAGATAGATTAGTTAGAATGAAAGAAAGATAGAGTAGTTAGAAAGAAAGAAAGATAGATTAGTTAGAAAGAAAGATAGATAAGTTAGAAAGAAAGATATATAGATTAGTTAGAAAGAAAGATAGATTAGTTAGAAAGAAAGATAGATTAGTTAGAATGAAAGAAAGATAGAGTAGTTAGAAAGAAAGAAAGATTAGTTAGAAAGAAAGATAGATTAGTTAGAAAGAAAGATAGATTAGTTAGAAAGAAAGATAGATTAGTTAGAAAGAAAGAAAGAAAAAAGATTAGTAAGAAAGAAAGAAAAAAAGATTAGTAAGAAAGAAAGAAAGATAGATTAGTAAGAAAGAAAGAAAGAAAGAAAGATTAGCAAGAAAGAAAGAAAGAAAGATAGATTAGTTAGAAAGAAAGAAAAAAAAGATTAGTAAGAAAGAAAGAAAAAAAGATTAGTAAGAAAGAAAGATAGATTAGTTAGAAAGAAAGAAAAAAGATTAGTAAGAAAGAAAGAAAGATAGATTAGTAAGAAAGAAAGAAAGAAAAAAGATTAGCAAGAAAGAAAGAAAGAAAGAAAGATAGATTAGTTAGAAAGAAAGAAAAAAAAGATTAGTAAGAAAGAAAGAAAGAAAGAAAAAAAGATTAGTAAGAAAGAAAGATAGATTAGTTAGAAAGAAAGAAAGAAAAAAGATTAGTAAGAAAGAAAGAAAAAAAGATTAGTAAGAAAGAAAGAAAGATAGATTAGTAAGAAAGAAAGAAAGAAAAAAGATTAGCAAGAAAGAAAGAAAGAAAGAAAGATAGATTAGTTAGAAAGAAAGAAAAAAAAGATTAGTAAGAAAGAAAGAAAGAAAGAAAGAAAAAAAGATTAATAAGAAAGAAAGATAGATTAGTTAGAAAGAAAGAAAGAAAAAAGATTAGTAAGAAAGAAAGAAAAAAAGATTAGTAAGAAAGAAAGAAAGATAGATTAGTAAGAAAGAAAGAAAGAAAAAAAGATTAGTAAGAAAGAAAGAAAGATAGATTAGTTAGAAAGAAAGAAAGAAAAAAAGATTAGTAAGAAAGAAAGATAGATTAGTAAGAAAGAAAGATAGAAAAAAAGATTAGTAAGAAATAAAGAAAGATAGATTAGTAAGACAGAAAGAAAGAAAAAAAGATTAGTAAGAATGAAAGAAAGATAGATTAGTAAGAAAGAAAGAAAGATAGATTAGTAAGAAAGAAAGAAAGAAAAAAAGATTAGTAAGAATGAAAGAAAGATAGATTAGTAAGAAAGAAAGAAAGATAGATTAGTAAGAAAGAAAGAAAGAAAAAAAGATTAGTAAGAAAGAAAGAAAGATAGATTAGTAAGAAAGAAAGAAAGAAAAAAGATTAGCAAGAAAGAAAGAAAGAAAGATAGATTAGTTAGAAAGAAAGATAGATAGATTAGTTAGAAAGAAAGATAGATTAGTTAGAATGAAAGAAAGATAGAGTAGTTAGAAAGAAAGAAAGATAGATTAGTTAGAAAGAAAGTTCGATTAGTTAGAAAGAAAGAAAGATAGATTAGAAAGAAAGATAGATAGATAGATAGATTAGTTAGAAAGAAAGATAAATAGATTTGTTAGAAAGAAAGAAAGATAGATTAGTTAGTTAGAAAGAAAGTTAGATTAGTTAGAAAGAAAGATAGATTAGTTAGAATGAAAGAAAGATAGAGTAGTTAGAAAGAAAGAAAGATAGATTAGTTAGAAAGAAAGATAGATAAGTTAGAAAGAAAGATATATAGATTAGTTAGAAAGAAAGATAGATTAGTTAGAAAGAAAGATAGATTAGTTAGAATGAAAGAAAGATAGAGTAGTTAGAAAGAAAGAAAGATTAGTTAGAAAGAAAGATAGATTAGTTAGAAAGAAAGATAGATTAGTTAGAAAGAAAGATAGATTAGTTAGAAAGAAAGATAGATTAGTTAGAATGAAAGAAAGATAGAGTAGTTAGAAAGAAAGAAAGATAGATTAGTTAGAAAGAAAGATAGATTAGTTAGAATGAAAGAAAGATAGAGTAGTTAGAAAGAAAAAAGATAGATCAGTTAGAAAGAAAGATAGATTAGTTAGAAAGAAAAAAGATAGATTAGTTAGAATGAAAGAAAAAATAGATTAGTTAGAAAGAAAGAAAGAAAGAGATGTATAGATAGAAAGAGAGATAGATAGTTGAAAGAGATAGATGGATAGATAGATAGATAGATAGATAGATAGATAGATAGATAGATAGATAGATAGATAGATAGATAGATAGATAGATAGATAGATAGATAGATAATAAGTTTATTAGTACATATAGAATGGTAGTTTAATTGAGTCTAGGGCTTCAGGGAGTTTAGATTTGAGTTTATTTGGTGTCCACTGCTGGGCCACCGTAGTCTTGGCTCAATTTGAACTGTTGCAATGAAAGTCAATGGGATTTTTATGATTTTTCATATTAATTTTTAAGAAATCTGAAAGTCAAATCAGTTTGAAAAGATATAGCACGCCGAGTCAGAACAGTCTGAAGGTCTGACCCGAGTTTGGAGTTTGTAGAGTTAAAGCTCTAGGACGAGTTAGAGTCAGAATTTTTTGGGTAAGAAAAATAAGAAGAAGAAGAATAACTAGAAAAAGTTCGTCGAGACAAACTTTAAGTTGGCTTGTGAAAGTTTGGACCAATAAGTTTGAAGAAGTTTAAAGTTTAAATTAGTTTAAAGTTTAATTAGTTTATAGTTCAGTAAGAAAGAAAGAAAGATAGATTAGTTAGAAAGAAAGAAAGAAAAAAAGATTAGTAAGAAAGAAAGAAAGATAGATTAGTTAGAAAGAAAGAAAGAAAGAAAGAAAGAAAGATAGATTAGTTAGAAATAAAAAAATAAAAAAAGATTAGTAAGAAAGAAAGATAGATTAGTTAGAAAGAAAGAAAGATAGATTAGTAAGAAAGAAAGAAAGATAGATTAGTAAGAAAGAAAGAAAGAAAAAAAAATAGTAAGAAAGAAAGAAAGATAGATTAGTAAGAAAGAGAAAGAAAGATAGATTAGTTAGAAATAAAAAAATAAAAAAAGATTAGTAAGAAAGAAAGATAGATTAGTTAGAAAGAAAGAAGGAAAGAAAGATAGATTAGTAAGAAAGAAAAAAAGATACATTAGTAAGAGAAAGATTGATTAGTAAGAAAGATAGATAGATTAGTTAGAAAGAGAGAAAAAAGATTAGTAAGAAAGAAAGATAGATTAGTAAGAAAGAAAGAAAGATAGATTAGTTAGAAAGAAAGAAAGATAGATTAGTAAGAAAGAAAGAAAGATTAGTAAGAAAGAAAGAAAGAAAAAGATTAGTAAGAAAGAAAGAAAGATAGATTAGTTAGAAAGAAAGAAAAAAGATTAGTAAGAAAGAAAGAAAAAAAGATTAGTAAGAAAGAAAGATAGATTAGTTAGAAAGAAAGAAAGAAAAAAGATTAGTAAGAAAGAAAGAAAAAAAGATTAGTAAGAAAGAAAGAAAGATAGATTAGTAAGAAAGAAAGAAAGAAAAAAAGATTAGCAAGAAAGAAAGAAAGAAAGATAGATTAGTTAGAAAGAAAGAAAAAAAGATTAGTAAGAAAGAAAGAAAGAAAGAAAAAAAGATTAGTAAGAAAGAAAGATAGATTAGTTAGAAAGAAAGAAAAAAGATTAGTAAGAAAGAAAGAAAGATAGATTAGTAAGAAAGAAAGAAAGAAAAAAGATTAGCAAGAAAGAAAGAAAGAAAGATAGATTAGTTAGAAAGAAAGAAAAAAAAGATTAGTAAGAAAGAAAGAAAGAAAGAAAGAAAAAAAGATTAGTAAGAAAGAAAGATAGATTAGTTAGAAAGAAAGAAAGAAAAAAGATTAGTAAGAAAGAAAGAAAAAAAGATTAGTAAGAAAGAAAGAAAGATAGATTAGTAAGAAAGAAAGAAAGAAAAAAAGATTAGCAAGAATGAAAGAAAGAAAGAAAGATAGATTAGTTAGAAAGAAAGAATAAAAAGATTAGTAAGAAAGAAAGAAAGAAAGAAAAAAAGATTAGTAAGAAAGAAAGATAGATTAGTTAGAAAGAAAGAAAGAAAAAAGATTAGTAAGAAAGAAAGAAAAAAAGATTAGTAAGAAAGAAAGAAAGATAGATTAGTAAGAAAGAAAGAAAGAAAAAAAGATTAGTAAGAAAGAAAGAAAGATAGATTAGTAAGAAAGAAAGATAGAAAAAAAGATTAGTAAGAAAGAAAGAAAGATAGATTAGTAAGACAGAAAGAAAGAAAAAAAGATTAGTAAGAATGAAAGAAAGATAGATTAGTAAGAAAGAAAGAAAGATAGATTAGTAAGAAAGAAAGAAAGAAAAAAAGATTAGTAAGAATGAAAGAAAGATAGATTAGTAAGAAAGAAAGAAAGATAGATTAGTAAGAAAGAAAGAAAGAAAAAAAGATTAGTAAGAAAGAAAGAAAGATAGATTAGTAAGAAAGAAAGAAAGAAAAAAGATTAGCAAGAAAGAAAGAAAGAAAGATAGATTAGTTAGAAAGAAAGATAGATAGATTAGTTAGAAAGAAAGATAGATTAGTTAGAATGAAAGAAAGATAGAGTAGTTAGAAAGAAAGAAAGATAGATTAGTTAGAAAGAAAGTTCGATTAGTTAGAAAGAAAGAAAGATAGATTAGAAAGAAAGATAGATAGATAGATAGATTAGTTAGAAAGAAAGATAAATAGATTTGTTAGAAAGAAAGAAAGAAAGATAGATTAGTTAGTTAGAAAGAAAGTTAGATTAGTTAGAAAGAAAGATAGATTAGTTAGAATGAAAGAAAGATAGAGTAGTTAGAAAGAAAGAAAGATAGATTAGTTAGAAAGAAAGATAGATAAGTTAGAAAGAAAGATATATAGATTAGTTAGAAAGAAAGATAGATTAGTTAGAAAGAAAGATAGATTAGTTAGAATGAAAGAAAGATAGAGTAGTTAGAAAGAAAGAAAGATTAGTTAGAAAGAAAGATAGATTAGTTAGAAAGAAAGATAGATTAGTTAGAAAGAAAGATAGATTAGTTAGAAAGAAAGAAAGAAAAAAGATTAGTAAGAAAGAAAGAAAAAAAGATTAGTAAGAAAGAAAGAAAGATAGATTAGTAAGAAAGAAAGAAAGAAAGAAAGATTAGCAAGAAAGAAAGAAAGAAAGATAGATTAGTTAGAAAGAAAGAAAAAAAAGATTAGTAAGAAAGAAAGAAAAAAAGATTAGTAAGAAAGAAAGATAGATTAGTTAGAAAGAAAGAAAAAAGATTAGTAAGAAAGAAAGAAAGATAGATTAGTAAGAAAGAAAGAAAGAAAAAAGATTAGCAAGAAAGAAAGAAAGAAAGAAAGATAGATTAGTTAGAAAGAAAGAAAAAAAAGATTAGTAAGAAAGAAAGAAAGAAAGAAAAAAAGATTAGTAAGAAAGAAAGATAGATTAGTTAGAAAGAAAGAAAGAAAAAAGATTAGTAAGAAAGAAAGAAAAAAAGATTAGTAAGAAAGAAAGAAAGATAGATTAGTAAGAAAGAAAGAAAGAAAAAAGATTAGCAAGAAAGAAAGAAAGAAAGAAAGATAGATTAGTTAGAAAGAAAGAAAAAAAAGATTAGTAAGAAAGAAAGAAAGAAAGAAAGAAAAAAAGATTAATAAGAAAGAAAGATAGATTAGTTAGAAAGAAAGAAAGAAAAAAGATTAGTAAGAAAGAAAGAAAAAAAGATTAGTAAGAAAGAAAGAAAGATAGATTAGTAAGAAAGAAAGAAAGAAAAAAAGATTAGTAAGAAAGAAAGAAAGATAGATTAGTTAGAAAGAAAGAAAGAAAAAAAGATTAGTAAGAAAGAAAGATAGATTAGTAAGAAAGAAAGATAGAAAAAAAGATTAGTAAGAAATAAAGAAAGATAGATTAGTAAGACAGAAAGAAAGAAAAAAAGATTAGTAAGAATGAAAGAAAGATAGATTAGTAAGAAAGAAAGAAAGATAGATTAGTAAGAAAGAAAGAAAGAAAAAAAGATTAGTAAGAATGAAAGAAAGATAGATTAGTAAGAAAGAAAGAAAGATAGATTAGTAAGAAAGAAAGAAAGAAAAAAAGATTAGTAAGAAAGAAAGAAAGATAGATTAGTAAGAAAGAAAGAAAGAAAAAAGATTAGCAAGAAAGAAAGAAAGAAAGATAGATTAGTTAGAAAGAAAGATAGATAGATTAGTTAGAAAGAAAGATAGATTAGTTAGAATGAAAGAAAGATAGAGTAGTTAGAAAGAAAGAAAGATAGATTAGTTAGAAAGAAAGTTCGATTAGTTAGAAAGAAAGAAAGATAGATTAGAAAGAAAGATAGATAGATAGATAGATTAGTTAGAAAGAAAGATAAATAGATTTGTTAGAAAGAAAGAAAGATAGATTAGTTAGTTAGAAAGAAAGTTAGATTAGTTAGAAAGAAAGATAGATTAGTTAGAATGAAAGAAAGATAGAGTAGTTAGAAAGAAAGAAAGATAGATTAGTTAGAAAGAAAGATAGATAAGTTAGAAAGAAAGATATATAGATTAGTTAGAAAGAAAGATAGATTAGTTAGAAAGAAAGATAGATTAGTTAGAATGAAAGAAAGATAGAGTAGTTAGAAAGAAAGAAAGATTAGTTAGAAAGAAAGATAGATTAGTTAGAAAGAAAGATAGATTAGTTAGAAAGAAAGATAGATTAGTTAGAAAGAAAGATAGATTAGTTAGAATGAAAGAAAGATAGAGTAGTTAGAAAGAAAGAAAGATAGATTAGTTAGAAAGAAAGATAGATTAGTTAGAATGAAAGAAAGATAGAGTAGTTAGAAAGAAAAAAGATAGATCAGTTAGAAAGAAAGATAGATTAGTTAGAAAGAAAAAAGATAGATTAGTTAGAATGAAAGAAAAAATAGATTAGTTAGAAAGAAAGAAAGAAAGAGATGTATAGATAGAAAGAGAGATAGATAGTTGAAAGAGATAGATGGATAGATAGATAGATAGATAGATAGATAGATAGATAGATAGATAGATAGATAGATAGATAGATAGATAGATAATAAGTTTATTAGTACATATAGAATGGTAGTTTAATTGAGTCTAGGGCTTCAGGGAGTTTAGATTTGAGTTTATTTGGTGTCCACTGCTGGGCCACCGTAGTCTTGGCTCAATTTGAACTGTTGCAATGAAAGTCAATGGGATTTTTATGATTTTTCATATTAATTTTTAAGAAATCTGAAAGTCAAATCAGTTTGAAAAGATATAGCACGCCGAGTCAGAACAGTCTGAAGGTCTGACCCGAGTTTGGAGTTTGTAGAGTTAAAGCTCTAGGACGAGTTAGAGTCAGAATTTTTTGGGTAAGAAAAATAAGAAGAAGAAGAATAATAACTAGAAAAAGTTCGTCGAGACAAACTTTAAGTTGGCTTGTGAAAGTTTGGACCAATAAGTTTGAAGAAGTTTAAAGTTTAAATTAGTTTAAAGTTTAATTAGTTTATAGTTCAGTAAGAAAGAAAGAAAGATAGATTAGTTAGAAAGAAAGAAAGAAAAAAAGATTAGTAAGAAAGAAAGAAAGATAGATTAGTTAGAAAGAAAGAAAGAAAGAAAGAAAGAAAGATAGATTAGTTAGAAATAAAAAAATAAAAAAAGATTAGTAAGAAAGAAAGATAGATTAGTTAGAAAGAAAGAAAGATAGATTAGTAAGAAAGAAAGAAAGATAGATTAGTAAGAAAGAAAGAAAGAAAAAAAAATAGTAAGAAAGAAAGAAAGATAGATTAGTAAGAAAGAGAAAGAAAGATAGATTAGTTAGAAATAAAAAAATAAAAAAAGATTAGTAAGAAAGAAAGATAGATTAGTTAGAAAGAAAGAAGGAAAGAAAGATAGATTAGTAAGAAAGAAAAAAAGATACATTAGTAAGAGAAAGATTGATTAGTAAGAAAGATAGATAGATTAGTTAGAAAGAGAGAAAAAAGATTAGTAAGAAAGAAAGATAGATTAGTAAGAAAGAAAGAAAGATAGATTAGTTAGAAAGAAAGAAAGATAGATTAGTAAGAAAGAAAGAAAGATTAGTAAGAAAGAAAGAAAGAAAAAGATTAGTAAGAAAGAAAGAAAGATAGATTAGTTAGAAAGAAAGAAAAAAGATTAGTAAGAAAGAAAGAAAAAAAGATTAGTAAGAAAGAAAGATAGATTAGTTAGAAAGAAAGAAAGAAAAAAGATTAGTAAGAAAGAAAGAAAAAAAGATTAGTAAGAAAGAAAGAAAGATAGATTAGTAAGAAAGAAAGAAAGAAAAAAAGATTAGCAAGAAAGAAAGAAAGAAAGATAGATTAGTTAGAAAGAAAGAAAAAAAGATTAGTAAGAAAGAAAGAAAGAAAGAAAAAAAGATTAGTAAGAAAGAAAGATAGATTAGTTAGAAAGAAAGAAAAAAGATTAGTAAGAAAGAAAGAAAGATAGATTAGTAAGAAAGAAAGAAAGAAAAAAGATTAGCAAGAAAGAAAGAAAGAAAGATAGATTAGTTAGAAAGAAAGAAAAAAAAGATTAGTAAGAAAGAAAGAAAGAAAGAAAGAAAAAAAGATTAGTAAGAAAGAAAGATAGATTAGTTAGAAAGAAAGAAAGAAAAAAGATTAGTAAGAAAGAAAGAAAAAAAGATTAGTAAGAAAGAAAGAAAGATAGATTAGTAAGAAAGAAAGAAAGAAAAAAAGATTAGCAAGAATGAAAGAAAGAAAGAAAGATAGATTAGTTAGAAAGAAAGAATAAAAAGATTAGTAAGAAAGAAAGAAAGAAAGAAAAAAAGATTAGTAAGAAAGAAAGATAGATTAGTTAGAAAGAAAGAAAGAAAAAAGATTAGTAAGAAAGAAAGAAAAAAAGATTAGTAAGAAAGAAAGAAAGATAGATTAGTAAGAAAGAAAGAAAGAAAAAAAGATTAGTAAGAAAGAAAGAAAGATAGATTAGTAAGAAAGAAAGATAGAAAAAAAGATTAGTAAGAAAGAAAGAAAGATAGATTAGTAAGACAGAAAGAAAGAAAAAAAGATTAGTAAGAATGAAAGAAAGATAGATTAGTAAGAAAGAAAGAAAGATAGATTAGTAAGAAAGAAAGAAAGAAAAAAAGATTAGTAAGAATGAAAGAAAGATAGATTAGTAAGAAAGAAAGAAAGATAGATTAGTAAGAAAGAAAGAAAGAAAAAAAGATTAGTAAGAAAGAAAGAAAGATAGATTAGTAAGAAAGAAAGAAAGAAAAAAGATTAGCAAGAAAGAAAGAAAGAAAGATAGATTAGTTAGAAAGAAAGATAGATAGATTAGTTAGAAAGAAAGATAGATTAGTTAGAATGAAAGAAAGATAGAGTAGTTAGAAAGAAAGAAAGATAGATTAGTTAGAAAGAAAGTTCGATTAGTTAGAAAGAAAGAAAGATAGATTAGAAAGAAAGATAGATAGATAGATAGATTAGTTAGAAAGAAAGATAAATAGATTTGTTAGAAAGAAAGAAAGAAAGATAGATTAGTTAGTTAGAAAGAAAGTTAGATTAGTTAGAAAGAAAGATAGATTAGTTAGAATGAAAGAAAGATAGAGTAGTTAGAAAGAAAGAAAGATAGATTAGTTAGAAAGAAAGATAGATAAGTTAGAAAGAAAGATATATAGATTAGTTAGAAAGAAAGATAGATTAGTTAGAAAGAAAGATAGATTAGTTAGAATGAAAGAAAGATAGAGTAGTTAGAAAGAAAGAAAGATTAGTTAGAAAGAAAGATAGATTAGTTAGAAAGAAAGATAGATTAGTTAGAAAGAAAGATAGATTAGTTAGAAAGAAAGAAAGAAAAAAGATTAGTAAGAAAGAAAGAAAAAAAGATTAGTAAGAAAGAAAGAAAGATAGATTAGTAAGAAAGAAAGAAAGAAAGAAAGATTAGCAAGAAAGAAAGAAAGAAAGATAGATTAGTTAGAAAGAAAGAAAAAAAAGATTAGTAAGAAAGAAAGAAAAAAAGATTAGTAAGAAAGAAAGATAGATTAGTTAGAAAGAAAGAAAAAAGATTAGTAAGAAAGAAAGAAAGATAGATTAGTAAGAAAGAAAGAAAGAAAAAAGATTAGCAAGAAAGAAAGAAAGAAAGAAAGATAGATTAGTTAGAAAGAAAGAAAAAAAAGATTAGTAAGAAAGAAAGAAAGAAAGAAAAAAAGATTAGTAAGAAAGAAAGATAGATTAGTTAGAAAGAAAGAAAGAAAAAAGATTAGTAAGAAAGAAAGAAAAAAAGATTAGTAAGAAAGAAAGAAAGATAGATTAGTAAGAAAGAAAGAAAGAAAAAAGATTAGCAAGAAAGAAAGAAAGAAAGAAAGATAGATTAGTTAGAAAGAAAGAAAAAAAAGATTAGTAAGAAAGAAAGAAAGAAAGAAAGAAAAAAAGATTAATAAGAAAGAAAGATAGATTAGTTAGAAAGAAAGAAAGAAAAAAGATTAGTAAGAAAGAAAGAAAAAAAGATTAGTAAGAAAGAAAGAAAGATAGATTAGTAAGAAAGAAAGAAAGAAAAAAAGATTAGTAAGAAAGAAAGAAAGATAGATTAGTTAGAAAGAAAGAAAGAAAAAAAGATTAGTAAGAAAGAAAGATAGATTAGTAAGAAAGAAAGATAGAAAAAAAGATTAGTAAGAAATAAAGAAAGATAGATTAGTAAGACAGAAAGAAAGAAAAAAAGATTAGTAAGAATGAAAGAAAGATAGATTAGTAAGAAAGAAAGAAAGATAGATTAGTAAGAAAGAAAGAAAGAAAAAAAGATTAGTAAGAATGAAAGAAAGATAGATTAGTAAGAAAGAAAGAAAGATAGATTAGTAAGAAAGAAAGAAAGAAAAAAGATTAGTAAGAAAGAAAGAAAGATAGATTAGTAAGAAAGAAAGAAAGAAAAAAGATTAGCAAGAAAGAAAGAAAGAAAGATAGATTAGTTAGAAAGAAAGATAGATAGATTAGTTAGAAAGAAAGATAGATTAGTTAGAATGAAAGAAAGATAGAGTAGTTAGAAAGAAAGAAAGATAGATTAGTTAGAAAGAAAGTTCGATTAGTTAGAAAGAAAGAAAGATAGATTAGAAAGAAAGATAGATAGATAGATAGATTAGTTAGAAAGAAAGATAAATAGATTTGTTAGAAAGAAAGAAAGATAGATTAGTTAGTTAGAAAGAAAGTTAGATTAGTTAGAAAGAAAGATAGATTAGTTAGAATGAAAGAAAGATAGAGTAGTTAGAAAGAAAGAAAGATAGATTAGTTAGAAAGAAAGATAGATAAGTTAGAAAGAAAGATATATAGATTAGTTAGAAAGAAAGATAGATTAGTTAGAAAGAAAGATAGATTAGTTAGAATGAAAGAAAGATAGAGTAGTTAGAAAGAAAGAAAGATTAGTTAGAAAGAAAGATAGATTAGTTAGAAAGAAAGATAGATTAGTTAGAAAGAAAGATAGATTAGTTAGAAAGAAAGATAGATTAGTTAGAATGAAAGAAAGATAGAGTAGTTAGAAAGAAAGAAAGATAGATTAGTTAGAAAGAAAGATAGATTAGTTAGAATGAAAGAAAGATAGAGTAGTTAGAAAGAAAAAAGATAGATCAGTTAGAAAGAAAGATAGATTAGTTAGAAAGAAAAAAGATAGATTAGTTAGAATGAAAGAAAAAATAGATTAGTTAGAAAGAAAGAAAGAAAGAGATGTATAGATAGAAAGAGAGATAGATAGTTGAAAGAGATAGATGGATAGATAGATAGATAGATAGATAGATAGATAGATAGATAGATAGATAGATAGATAGATAGATAGATAGATAGATAATAAGTTTATTAGTACATATAGAATGGTAGTTTAATTGAGTCTAGGGCTTCAGGGAGTTTAGATTTGAGTTTATTTGGTGTCCACTGCTGGGCCACCGTAGTCTTGGCTCAATTTGAACTGTTGCAATGAAAGTCAATGGGATTTTTATGATTTTTCATATTAATTTTTAAGAAATCTGAAAGTCAAATCAGTTTGAAAAGATATAGCACGCCGAGTCAGAACAGTCTGAAGGTCTGACCCGAGTTTGGAGTTTGTAGAGTTAAAGCTCTAGGACGAGTTAGAGTCAGAATTTTTTGGGTAAGAAAAATAAGAAGAAGAAGAATAATAATAAGTTTAAATAGGATTTCAGTAAGTTGGCTTTCTCAAGCCAACTTAATAAGTTTAAATAGGATTTCAGTAAGTTGGCTTTCTCAAGCCAACTTAATAATAAGTTTAAATAGGATTTCAGTAAGTTGGCTTTCTCAAGCCAACTTAATGAAAACTGATTTGGAACGCTCTACATCCAGTAGTACAGGATCAAATCATGCTGCTCACATAAAGCAATACTTCGATTTTGATTTTAAATCTCAGTTCAAATATCTAGAATAGTACAAAAATATTCTCAACTAATGATGTAAACTACAGGGAATCCTGTCAGTTGGTACATTACTATTAAAGGTTGAAGCCTAACAACTGATTTGTAGACAAACATTTAAATTGCACATCATTTATAACTAGAAAAAGTTCGTCGAGACAAACTTTAAGTTGGCTTGTGAAAGTTTGGACCAATAAGTTTGAAGAAGTTTAAAGAAGTTTACAGTTTAATTAGTTTATAGTTTAGTAAGAAAGAAAGAAAGATAGATTAGTTAGAAAGAAAGAAAGAAAAAAAGATTAGTAAGAAAGAAAGAAAGATAGATTAGTTAGAAAGAAAGAAAGAAAAAAAGATTAGTAAGAAAGAAAGAAATATAGATAAGTTAGAAAGAAAAAAGATAGATTAGTTAGAAAGAAAGAAAGAAAAAAAGATTAGTTAGAAAGAAAGAAAGAAAGAAAGAAAGATAGATTAGTTAGAAAAAAAGAAAGAAAAAAGATTAGTAAGAAAGAAAGAAAGATAGATTAGTTAGAAAGAAAAAAGCAAAGAAAGATAGATTAGTAAGAAAGAAAGAAAGAAAGATAAATTAGTAAGAAAGAAAGAAAGATTGATTAGTAAGAAAGATAGAAAGATAGATTAGTTAGAAAGAAAGAAAGATAGATTAGTTAGAAAGAAAGAAAGAAAAAAGATTAGTTAGAAAAAAGAAAGATAGATTAGTTAGAAAAAAAGAAAGAAAAAAAATTAGTAAGAAAGAAAGAAAGATAGATTAGTTAGAAAGAAAGAAAGAAAGAAAAAAAGAAAGATAGATTAGTTAGAAAAAAGAAAGAAAAAAATTAGTAAGAAAGAAAGAAAGATAGATTAGTTAGAAAGAAAGAAAGAAAAAAGATTAGTTAGAAAAAAAGAAAAAAAATTAGTAAGAAAGAAAGAAAGATAGATTAGTTAGAAAGAAAGAAAGAAAGAGATTAGTTAGAAAGAAAGAAAGATAGATTAGTTAGAAAGAAAGAAAGAAAGAAAGTTAATTAAAAAGAAAGAAAGATAGATTAGTTAGAAAGAAAGAAAGAAAGAAAGAAAGAAAGAAAGAAAGAAATATAGATAAGTTAGAAAGAAAGAAAGATAGATTAGTTAGAAAGAAAGAAAAAAAGATTAGTTAGAAAGAAAGAAAGAAAGAAAGATAGATTAGTTAGAAAAAAGAAAGAAAAAAAGATTAGTAAGAAAGAAAGATAGATTAGTTAGAAAGAAAAAAGGAAAGAAAGATAGATTAGTAAGAAAGAAAGAAAGATAGATTAGTGAGAAAGATAGATTAGTTAGAAAGAAAGAAAGAAAAAAGATTAGTGAGAAAGAAAGATAGATTAGTTAGAAAGAAAGAAAGAAAGAAAGAGATTAGTTAGAAAGAAAAAGAAAGATAGATTAGTTAGAAAGAAAGAAAGATAGATTAGTTAGAAAGAAAGAAAGTTAATTAAAAAGAAAGAAAGAAAGATAGATTAGGTAGAAAGAAAGATAGAAAGATAGATAGATTAGTTAGAAAGAAAGAAAGAAAGTTAATTAAAAAGAAAGAAAGAAAGATTAGTTAGAAAGATAGATTAGTTAGAAAGAAAGAAAGAAAAAAGATTAGTAAGAAAGATAGATTAGTTAGAAAGAAAGAAAGAAAGAAATATAGATAAGTTAGAAAGAAAGAAAGATAGATTAGTTAGAAAGAAAGAAAAAAAGATTAGTTAGAAAGAAAGAAAGAAAGATAGATTAGTTAGAAAGAAAAAAGGAAAGAAAGATAGATTAGTAAGAAAGAAAGAAAGATAGATTAGTGAGATAGATTAGTTCGAAAGAAAGAAACGAAAAAAAGATTAGTGAGAAAGAAAGATAGATTAGTTAGAAAGAAAGAAAGAAAGAGATTAGTTAGAAAGAAAAAGAAAGATAGATTAGTTAGAAAGAAAGAAAGATAGATTAGTTGAAAGAAAGAAAGAAAGAAAGAAAGAAAGAAAGAAAGAAAGAAAGAAAGTTAATTAAAAAGATAGATTAGGTAGAAAGAAAGATAGAAAGATAGATTAGTTAGAAAGAAAGAAAGTTAATTAAAAAGAAAGAAAGAAAGATTAGTTAGAAAGATAGATTAGTTAGAAAGAAAGAAAGAAAAAAAGATTAGTAAGAAAGAAAGATAGATTAGTTAGAAAGAAAGAAAGAAAGAAATATAGATAAGTGAGAAAGAAAGAAAGATAGATTAGTTAGAAAGAAAGAAAAAAAGATTAGTTAGAAAGAAAAAAAGAAAGAAAAAAAGATTTGTAAGAAAGAAAGAAAGAGATTAGTTAGAAAGAAAAAAGGAAAGAAAGATAGATTAGTAAGAAAGAAAGAAAGAAAGATAGATTAGTGAGAAAGATAGATTAGTTAGAAAGAAAGAAAGATAGATTAGTTAGAAAGAAAAAGAAAGATAGATTAGTTAGAAAGAAAGATAGATTAGTTAGAAAGAAAGAAAGAAAAAAAGATTAGTAAGAAAGAAAGAAAGATTAGTTAGAAAGAAAGAAAGAGATTAGTTAGAAAGAAAAATAGATTAGTTAGAAAGAAAGAATGAAAGATAGATTAGTAATAAAGAAAGATAGATTAGTTAGAAAGAAAGAAAGATTGATTAGTTAGAATGATAGATTAGTTAGAAAGAAAGATAGATTAGTTAGAATGATAGATTAGTTAGAAAGAAAGATAGATTAGTTAGAATGATAGATTAGTTAGAAAAAAGAAAGATAGATTAGTTAGAAAGAAAGAAAGATAGATTAGTTAGAAAGAAAGAAAGATTGATTAGTTAGAATGATAGATTAGTTAGAAAGAAAGATAGATTAGTTAGAATGATAGATTAGTTAGAAAAAAGAAAGATAGATTAGTTAGAAAGAAAGATAAATTAGTTAGAAAGAAAGATAGATTAGTTAAAAAACAAAGAAAGAGATTTGTTAGAAAGAAAGATAGATTAGTTAGAAAGATAGATTAGTTAGAAAGAAAGAAAGATAGATTAGTTAGAAAGAAAGATAACTTAGTTAGAAAGAAAGAAAGATAGATTATTTAAAAAACAAAGAAAGATGGATTTGATAGAAAGAAAGATTAGCTAGAAAGATAGATTAGTTAGAAAGAAAGAAAGATAGATTAGTTAGAAAGAAAGAAAGATAAATTAGTTAGAAAGTAAGATAAATTAGTTAGAAAGAAAGATAAGTTAGATATAGATAGATAGATAGATAGATAGATAGATTAGTTAGAAAGATGGATAGATAGATAGATAGATAAATTAGAAAGAAAGATAAGTTAGATATAGATAGATAGATTAGTTAGATAGATTAGTTAGAAAGAAAGATAGATAGATCAGTTAGAAATAAAGATAGATTAGATAGAAAGAAAGAAAGATAGATTAGTTAGAAAGAAAGATAGATAGATAGATAGATAGATAGATAGATAGATAGATAGATAGATAGATAGATAGATAGATAGATAGATAGATAGATAGATAGATAGATAAGTTCATTAGTACAAATAGAATGGGAGTTTAATTGAGTCTAGGGCTTCAGGGAGTTTAGATTTGAGTTTTTGTGTTGTACACTACTGGGCCACTGTAGTCTTGGCTCAATTTGAACTTTTGCAATGAAAGTCAATGGGATTTTTATGATTTTTAATATTAATTTTTAAGAAATCTGAAAGTCAAATCAGTCTGAAAAGATATAGCATACCGAGTCAGAACAGTTTGAGTGTCTGAGCCGAGTTTGGAGTATGTGGAGTTAAAGCTCTAGGAGGAGTTTAAATTGTAAATTTTGAGTAAGAAGAATAATAATAATAATAATAATAAGTTTAAATAGGATTTCAGTAAGTTGGCTCTCACAAGCCAACTTAATAATAACTTTTTGATGATATAATCACTTTTCTACTCCATGTTGTTTTTATTGAAATATAAACATTTAAAAGGGGACCTATTATGCCCCTTTTTAAAAGATGTAATATAAGTCTCGGGTGTCCCCAGAGTGTGTCTGTGAAGTTTCAGCTCAAAATACCCCATACATACATTTTTGAATGGAAGGAAAACCATGGGTTTGGGTTTGATTATCATCTCTATCGCGGTCATGCTCACATGACATAACATTACAGTTCTTCATCATCATGAAAGTTTATTATCTGCATGTGTTTTAAAGCCATATCAGTCTAAATTTCTGATGAATGGTTTTCTGAGCACAACCTGAATGTCAGACGGCGCCGTTTCGGTATTAAACTAAGTTCTCTTTTGTCTCTTTTGTTCTCAGGTTATGTCAAAAACACACAAAGTTCACAAACACAGTCGGTTATGTCTGTAAACTTAAATGGCAAGTAAAGAAATCGCATGTTTATAAAAGATCTGTGTATTAAAGTGAAAGCAGCATAATATACAGTATCTACTTCTATATATGTTGTTAATATGAATCAAACAACAAAAGAAAACCAGAAGATCACTCACTGCTCTTAGCTTTAATTAAGCTTTAATAAAAATACATTTATTACTTGATGTTCAAACACCATGTAAAAGTGAATTTTGCATAACAGGTTCCCTTTAAATGGTGGCTGTCATAACTTTTTTTTTCTAGCTAACTATCAAGCTATGGTCATTGAATGGCTTTCCTGAGGTAAATGTGATGTTACATGACATAATGTAAAAGCTGTTCTGTTGTCAACTCTCCGTGATTGAAACACTGATTGAGACATGATTTCATTAAGTTGTATTGTACACATTCAGCATACCTTTTGACGTTCAGTGATGTTTATTTTGTGCCATGACTAGTAGTAAAGAGGAGTAGACAACAACAACAACATTTATTTTGATTTTGATTTTGATTTTGAAAGCTGGGTCTTTGTTTCATTTCAAAAGCAACAAAAGACAAAGCTTATTGCAGATTTTTTGGATGGCAGGCACGCTACACATAATGTTTAGTGCAGTTTTGTTCACTGAAACTGAAAACAGCACAGACTAAAAGGTTTTAGATCTAGGTCTAAAAGGACCTTGGGATTTAAGAATATCGGTTCATCAAAATGAGAATCGGTTAAAATAGATAAATCTATAGTTCAACCCAGCCCTATAAAAGCTTTTAACCATTTTTACATGTATATTTACAATGCTTTTCAGTACGGAATGAATAGGAAGTGAAATCTCTTCCCTAGTCCACCATATTGTATTTTTTTCACTGAGATTGTTGCACTGCATTCTGGGATTGCATGTCTAGAAGGCTACATAATTAAATTAAATAAGCATTTGCATTGAGAGCAAGCCATATAATGTCTGAGCAGAGCTTCTGTTTGTCCGCATTACCTCTGCCCTCCTCTCGTTTCGACTCGCCTTCCTATTCGTGACTCGTTCATGTTCTGTCACCTAACATTATCTATTCTCTCATTTCTTTTTATCTGTGTTTTCTGTTTATCTCTTTCCCTCCATCTCTTTTCCCCTGCTGTTCACACTACATTTAATGCATGTGATTTTTTTATATTTCCTTCATTTGATGTTTTGTTTCAGAATGTAGAGATCTGCCTGCAATGTGTCAGTGGAAATATTTATCTAAAAAGGCAGACAAAGTAAAAGCGGTGTAGTTTTACCTTTATTGCATCATTAGCTTAGAAATATGCAACTCTTTTGAATCCAACTGCGAATCAAGTCTTCTGTTGCTGCTGATGTACACTATAGGCCACATTTACATTAATGGTTCAAGTGACCCAATTCAGTTTTTTTCCCTGCCATGTAGCACAGATCGGATATGACCCAAGGACGTGTAAGCAGGAAAAAAAGCACACGGATTCCGATATTCTCAGATCGGTTTCAGGCCTCATAAGTTAGGGCTGCACGATTATGGCCAAAATGATATTATTTTGATCAATATTGAGATCACTATTAATTATCACGAATATTTGCTGATTTTAACCAAAACAAATTTTATTTTCACATTGGCTAATTATAACTGCTTTCACATCCATGTTGTGCTACATTCCTGCTAATGTACAAACAAAACGCACAAAAAAAAAAAACACTTCAACACAACATTTCCTGTAGCTATACATCACCTAGTCAGGCCAGTTAGATGGGCATCTTCCTCACAGACGCCATTATCCTCTCTACAGCTCTCGTGGTACCATGACTTGCACTGACAACATCCTGATGTCGGTGAATAAAATTCGCTACATTTTCATTTTAAATCGCTAAAGAAAAAGAGCTTTGCATTGCATTGGCTTTGCAAAAAAAACTAAAAACTTTGATACGGAGTGTTCTATGAACAGAATGACGCATTTTAAATATCGCTCGATCACGCGAATTTGATGGTGGGAAGTTAAAATCGTGATCGTGATTAAAATTCGATTAATTGTGCAGCCCTGTCATAAGTGGAAATAAATCTGGATACCAAAGCTTCTTCTCTCTGTTTATGTATATGAATAGTCACGCAGGTATTGGGCTACTCCGCAGCTGTTGTTGTCCCAACTGATCTAAAATAGTCTGAATATAAACACTTGTTATTATAGGCGTACTGTAGTGATTCAATCTAGCTCATTATATTTATGTTGTGAATTTGGAACAAAAAAGATACATAGTGTACCTTTAACTTGACTGCTGCATGTTTAGAACACTGTCATGCTGCAAAAGACGTGAGACACAAACGCAATGGTCAGAACTGAAATGAAAACATAGAAAATAGAAAACTGAACTTGGAAAACTGAAATGAAAATTCAAAATGTTCCCTTTAGGCAGCTAACTGAAATAACATTTTTAAAATAGTGCTATAATTAAATAAAACATTTTATTACAGCTAAATAGAAATATTAAAAAACCTAATAAAAATGAGAAAAGCACATAGCAATTATTAACACTTAAGCTTAAAAATAAATAAATAAATGTAAATATAAAAATGAAAGCTAATTTAAATTAAAATATGAATAAATGCTATAATAGTAGGCAAAAAGATCTGATGATATATTAGGAATATAAATGGTATGCTACTGAAATGAGCTATGTATCCCACAATGGAATGTGCTTGACCAGACATTCCATTTCTATCTAGTGAATGAGCCAGAAGTAATATAAGCTGTGATTTTTATATAATTGGACTGTCCAAAATAAAAAGAGTTTAAACAAAAGCTGATTAAAAATGCAAAAAACAGCATCCACTGAATTAAACATGAGGGCATGTGACGGCAGTATGACTACTGTTTAAAACATTACTGTTTCTTCTATAAAACCATGTATGTTTTGCAGTATCCTAGGAATTCATTACTGAACATAAGGCAGATATACACTGTATGCTTATGTGTGCACTAGATCCAGGAAACATTTGTTGACTCATCAGTAAAACAGAATAAATGACCTCAAACTAACATGCTGTGATACGCAGTGTATGAGTAAATCAGAAGTCAGCCAGTTTCCTGTGCAGCGGAAGCGCCCAGCGTGAGTATAGTACACAGAGCGCTACGTCACAGCGCTGAGAAACCCAACACTCCTGCTGTATAGTTCTGCCCTACTGTTGCATAAGACTGACCCGGCACACTGGGAAACACGGAGAGTGTGCAGCGTTTAGAAGCGTTCTGGCACAAATGCAATCTGCCTTGATGTTTCTCAGTTTGCTTTTACATTTATGGCCATGTAGAGTCTTTGTGTTTGTGTAAAACCCCATAGAGATTACAGACAGGCTACTTAAAGAGATAGTTAACGGGAACTAATCATTCTGACAACATTTAAAGCCCGTTCACACCAAGGACATACAGATGCAGTTCTAAAAAGAGTCCACACCATAACTATATCAATAATGACAAAGAGGAATGGTATCACTGGAATCACTTTCAGAATGATTTTTTCTAGCTGATAAACAATAAAAACAGCTAATCAATTGACGACAGCCTATCAGAATCCATCCTGCTTTAAAATAGCTTGAGCATTTAAAGCTACGGACGACAGAACTGCAGCACATGCTTATTATAAACGGAACATTTTCATACATTGGTGTGGACGCTAATATAGTTATGTTCAATCTCCAAAAATTACAGGAAAGCCCCATAAAAGTGGTTCACATGACTTATTCACAATGTTCAGAAATCTTCTGAAATTATACAATAGTTTGGAGTGCAGAAGTTAATGAAATTGAAGTAATTGTTTTCTGTAGCTCTTTAATCTCATTTGCACACTTGTAAAATGACTTTGTTGACTTCTTTCTTGACCATGTCAAGAGAATGACAGTGAAGCAGTGAAGGGAAGCAGGTCTTGTGTGTGTGTGTGTGTGTGTGTGTGTGTGTGTGCTGGCCAGTCGAAATGAGCGCAGAAATGTGAGAGTGTGATGTGGCACTGGTTCATCTGAAGCTGATTGCATGCAAATCCTGAAGAGCCTCACGTTATTCATGGACGACTATAAATAGCTTTGGACTGAAGTCGCTCTCTTTGCTCTGTTGGGGTAGTAGAAGAACTAGCAGTCAGATCACATTGCATTAGGGAACATTCACCTCCCATGATGCCACAGAATGACTGTTTAATAAAGAGATGTCAAACACACTCGGGTGCTACTTTAAACATCACTTTAGACAGAACAGGTTGCCTTTTTAGAGTTATGATTGGAGTTTGGTCCTTATGATGCTTACTTTAAGCGTCCACTAGCATGGAGTGAGCAATGAACTCTCAATGGGAGCTGTGTTGCAGTTTTGTGCATGGGATTGTGGGAATAGAAGAACCAAGGGGTGAGAGTGTTTATCTACACTACAGTTTAAAAGTTTGGGGATGGTATGATTTTTTGTAATCATTTTTTCAGGATTTATCTGAATATGGAAATATTTCGTAACATTATAAATGTGTTTACTATCCCTTTTGATCAATTGAATGATCCATTTAATAAATAAATAAAATAAAAAAAACATCCCCAAACCTTTGAACGGCAGTGTAGCTTTTCGCAAACAGTTTTTAGCTTATTTTCCAACTCTCTTCCTCTCTTTCATCCCCTTAATAAAGCATCTTTTATCTGATGCATGATTCCATTAGCTGGCGTGGACTTCAGGAGCAGAAAGAACACGATGCTGTTTGAAGTGTTTGCTTAGGAAACCCCCTGTCATTGATTATGCAATATCTGATCAGATCAAATACACAATTTGACATGCATTTAGTGTTCTCACATGTTCCTGTGATGGCCACACAGGGGATTACCATCTCTATAATAATAGGATGAAAATATGCTTATCTTCAAATACAAATGGGAATATCAACAGTGTGACCCACATGCAAGCTTGTTTATATAGAGGTTGTGCTGTTGAAGTTTAGTACCTGTTCTGTCTGAAATGGTTGATTTGTATATACACTAACTAGCACACATCTGCTTTGTGCCACAGGTTATTTTCATGTATTTGAGTATCTTAGTCTGTTTAAGTGTTCACACAAAAGAGTAAAAGATAAACAATGAAGTGTGTCAATGTTTAGAAGTATTTACTCACCTTCAAGTTGTTCCAAACCTGTATGAATTTCTTATTTTGAACACAAAAAAATATATTTTGAGGAATGTCGGTAACCAAACAGTTGATGGACCCCATTGAAAATATTATCTTCTGTGTTCAGCAGAAGAAAGAAATTCATACAGGTTTGAGGGTGAGTAAATGATGACAGAATTAAAATTTTTGGGTGAACTATCCCTTTAAGGATATTATTTCTGTGAAGCAGTGGGGTTTTGAGTTGTGTCTGGTCCATTTTCTCAATCTAATCTCTTTTCTCCATTTGGAGAGTATTTAAAAAACGTTTTGCATGTTCTTAAAGTAACAGTTCACCCAAAATGTCTGTCATAATTTACTCACCATCATGTCGTTCTAAAGCTCTTTATATTCCATTTAGCATAAAAGAAGATTGGCGATACTACCCATCAGCTCTATAAGCATCCAAAAAGAATTTGTCAGTATTTGCTAAAAAATCATCCTCTCTTTCATAAATTCCTGCCATTCATGTTTGCACGTATTAGAAAATGCCTTTAGACAGGTCGTGCCACATTTGATGGCAGATGCCATTGTTCTTGTATGTTTGCTGTCATACAGGTTTGGAATGACATGATGAAGAGTAAATTATTCACTTTCGTCTTTAAAATGGACTGTAACCTGAAGAATTAATACTTTTATTCAACAAGAGCACATTAAATTGACCAAAAGGTAAAGACATTTATAATGTTTTAAAAAATTCTATTTCAAATAAATGCTGTTCAAAAAAGACTGAAAAAAGGTATAATGGATTTCACAAAAATATGAAGCAGCAACAACTGTTTTCAACATTGATTGTTATAAGAAATGTTTCTTTAGCAGGAAATCAGCTTATTATAATGATTTCTGAAGTATCATGTGACACTGAAGACTGGAGTAATGACGTTGCATCACAGGAATAAATAATATTTTTAATTTATTTTCAATTGTAATAATATTTCACAATATTACTGTTTTACCTTATGATTAATCAAATAAATGCAGCCTTGGTGAGCAGAAGAGACTTCTTTCAAAAACATTAAAAAAAATCTTTACTGACCCCAAACTTTGAACGGTAGTGTAGTTCTGCTTGTAAATCTCATTCGCTCAGTTTTGTTAAAGGCACAATGAACCTTGTCTATTGACTAGTTCTTCCTCAGAAATGCTCATTGTAGCAGCCTAGCTGTTTACCTGTAAGCAGTTTCACTTTGTACATCTGGACACTGGAATTGTGACTGGTTATTTCAGCAGCTCTTGCTATTTTGGTGGACATGTATCAGATGGTCAGTGGGCGGTCAGTCTGAGATTAGATTGTGCTGGTCTGTGAGTCTGTAAGATCAGATTCAGCACCCTGGACAGCAGCCCTGAGAGCTGATGCCTGATCCTTTACTTACCCTCATGTCCTTCCAAACCTGTAGGGTTTATAACATACTTTTTTTTAGATTTTGGGTGTTCTGTTGCTTTAATGCCATGGTTCATGTCATTTGCGTGCCGCATTACACTGTTTATGCTGTGATGGTCGACTGCTTATGTAGGATGGATTCTACTTTGGATATCATTTCTTTGGGAAATGATAGGTGTCCTATGTCTGACTGATCCGATCGGATTTGGTAACCATACTAATGACTTTTTGGCACAGTTGTTATTGTGTGTGTGTGTGTGTTTGTGGCCACATTAACACATGTGTTAAGCACACTGACAGCGTTTAACTTACTGATGGCTTGTTCTGGACAGGGACAGGAAACTGCGCTCTCCAACAATACTGGAGTATCCATTACCGCTCTATTGTTAGTCATGTTGGCTATTATTGTAACTTACTCTTAAGAGATGTTCCCTTATCCTCCCCCCACCCACAGGCATGACAACAGCACAGCCACATGGGTAATACTGATGTACAGAGCAGAGTAACCACAGGTTTAGATTATAACACTTCACATTCAACTAACTTTTGAGAACCACAATGTGTACACGGTAAAGATATTGTTTTGAAACAAATGCTGTTTTTTAACTCTCTTTTCATCAAAGAATCCTGGAAAGTGTAGCCTCAGCCTGACCAGCAGAAATGTGCCCAAAACCAGCAAACCAGCTTAAGCTACGTTCACACTGCAAGCCTTAGTCATGCCGAATGCGTTGAGTGCGTGTTAGAAATCAGGAATGGTGAGAGAACATTGTGCTTGGTATGTTTTTCTCCTTCAAACGGTTCTCCTTCAGCCAACAAAGTTTAAATCCCGTCTGGCTAGCGCGCTTCCTTTAATGTTTACGCATTAAGTCAGTAGGTGGAGAGTAAGCGTATTTTGTGGCTGTTTGAACACATTCGACCACATGAGCGTTTGCACTATGAAAGCAATCCGGTCGAATGCGCCTTCGACCACCTCTGGACAAGATTAAAAAGTTTTAGACCCCTGTTTACACCTATATTTAACATCGTCCACTTGTGATCCGATCGACCAAAACATCGGTATGTGACTCCCATGACTCCCATCAATGCAGAATTGTGACGAATGTAGATCGAATTGTAAATTGTAGTAGTGATTCTTGCCAGGGATAAACATAAACTGAACAAAATGTACAGAAAACATATGCTTAAAAACAGCTCAAATTAGTTCTGTGCCTTAACAGCGTTTTATGTTTGCCCCATTTTCCATTTTCATTTGGCATTTACACGCTCATTATCTTGATTGTTTGTGTTTAGGTTCATGTGGCAACATCTGCTTAAGGATCTGAAAAGTGAACGTGTGTTTCTGAAAGCTGGATGTATGGGGTGGCGCTAAATGTGAGGAGGGATTTAAAGCTGTCACTCAAAGGTTAACCAGGGTCTGCTGCGACCAATCACGGCACTCCCAGCTCAAATGAGATTGCTTTTTGATCCAGATGCCACTGCGGAACCGATGACAGCTGGAATCGAGAGCTCCCTCAGTGCTAATCCTCTTTTAAAGGGAAATGTGTTCAAGGGAGGCCCTTCCCCTGCCACCCTGCTGAATGGTCCTAATGAACAGGTGTCTGTCGCTATGATGGGCCGCCTTGAACCCGGCTGCTATTTCAGGCATCACTGTGTGAGGGCAGGGCAAGCTGTAAAGTTAGCTTGCTTTTGGCTCAAGAACTGCCTTTGTGCTTGTATGCGGTCGTGCTGTATTCCAAAACCCAACCTAGGGAGCGTTTTAAGGTTCCACATGTAGGCAACTTAATTACGAGGCTCTCTTTTGATGAAATTGTTTAAGGGGCATTTCAAAGAATATAATCCCATAATGATTTGCAATAAGCTCAGTGATCAAAAATTAGATGGTGGGCAAAATGTCATAAATATGGTGGGCATAAATATAATTGATTAGATGCTAACATGCATCAATTAGCTCACTCTGATTGGAATCGGACCTTTTCACAGACTGTTATAACATGTTTTCACACAGTTATTAACATCGTAAATCTAGCAAAGTTTTTATTTTTTATTTATAAATATAGTCTTATATTTATATACACTATACTTTGTGTTGGCATTAAATGACAGAAAACTAGTTGATTTCACTGAGGGAGTGATGGCAAATTTTACATATTATTTAGAAAATTCATAGAAATGCTGTTGCAGATTGTTTTTTCTTTTGCTACTGGAGAAAATGGGAATGTAAAATACACACACAAAAAGTTAAAAACAAAATGTCTTTTTTTTAAGTCAGATTTACTTAATGGGGCAAATTAGCATGAGAGCTCAATTCCAAAATAGCATTGATGGGAGTTGAAAGTTCTGCGCGTGATCTACTGAAGATGTGCAAATTAAAGAACTCATAATTTCCATAATGAACAATGCAATCTACCAATTAGCATCTGGTTTAAGACATGCTTTTTGTGGGTGGTAAATAATGGCACAAATACCAGTAAGTTGACGAGTGCAAACCTTAGTAAATCACCTTGCATGATTCATTTAAATACTCTCCTCCCATAGATTTTGCATCTGAATGGGAAACTCCTACAAATGCATAAGCAATAAGGCCAGCTGCAAACATAATGCTGTCCATGCCAGAAAATAAGACTGATTGCCTTAATTCATTTTGCATATCAAGTAAAAGTATCTTGACTTACTGTAATAAGTAAGTAAGATAGTTGTAATGGAAAACAAGACAAAAATACTTAGGAAAAACAATTTAGCCCAATAGCAACATGCTAAAACTAAACTCTTTTGAAATCATTTGAGACAAGCTCTAGTGTGCGGCACATGGTTTTGCTGCGCATGTAAAACTTTCAAAATTGTTCACTCATGAGGCTCAGTTTCTGTTAGGATGCTATGTAGGCATTATGCAGCACGACAGCACACAATGTTTTGGAACAGAGCCTATGTTCACACACACATAATCTGTCTCTTAAAGGGATAGTTTATTTAATTTAATATTACTCTGTGTTCAGCTGAAAGAAGAAAGTCACATACACCTAGGATGGCTTGAGGGTGAGTAAATGATGGGATCATTTTCATTTTTGGGTGAACTATTCCTTTAAGACAGCTTGTGTACTGTGGTTTACTCAAGTGTGTGTGTGTTTATTCAGTGGCACTCTGTGGTCTCTCAGATGGTACAGTGCAGGTCATGTTGACCGGGCTCTTTCTGGCATGAGATTACACCATTTCTGCTAAGCTCCTGCAGTGATTATGCCACCTGTTGTACACACACACACACACACACACCACATTCATAAAAATCAAGTGGTCTCATACTGTCCCTCCAACTGTCACACACTCATTCACACAATTCTGCATCATGTAAACCATGGTTTGAGCTTTAAAGAAACATTCCAGGATATTTACAGCTGTATGCACATACTACTGGGCATAAGTTTGGGGTCAGTAAGATTTTTGTGAGAAAAGCAACTCTCATGCTCACCAAGGCTGCAGTGTCAGTGTCACATGATCCTTGGTGCTCAAGATTTTTTTAATATCAATGTTGAAAACAGTTGTGATGCTTAATTTTTTGTGTGAATACATTATACACTGTTATACATTTTTATCTAGATCTTTTGATGAAAAGAGATTTCAAAAGAACAGCATTTATTTGTAATATAAACATTTCAACAACGTAAAAGTCTTTTCTGTCATTTTTGATCAATTTAATGTGTCCTTGCTGAATAAACGCACCAAGCGTTTGATCGGTAGTGTACATTTGATATCTATACCCTGGGGGAAAAATTTACTTTTTGCTCCCTATGTCAAGCATACATATTGGCCATTAGACTGTATTTTGTATTATTTTTTTAATTAAAAATGGTATTTTACTGTTATTTTTTAAACTCTGCATGTCGCTTAGGGCGTCACCACGACATCAAAATGGACAGTTCTTTTCATGGAATATTGCATTATTTATTATAAATGATTTATCTGTGCACATCATATTCATGTGTCCTCGTAATGCACATACTGTTTGCATACTGCACAAATACTGTAAAAAGAAAATGAATCCGGTTTCCAATGGTTTTTACAAACTGAGACATTATGGCAGGGTTTTTCCTCTAGCGTGAGGCTGAAGGCTGTGGATGCTGCTGTGTTTTGCTTGTGATGGCAGAGAGGAGAGCGCGGGCACTGCCAGCCCCACTGACCAGCACAGACTGGCACACTGGCAGCTGTAATTGTGGAGTAATTATGCCCCATGCAGAGATTCAGCTCTGTGTTATGTAACAGGACTTTCCTCTTCTGTGCATCGCTGACAGCAGGAGGCCAGTGTGTCCACACGTATACACACACACGCTTCATACAGAACAGCTGAAAAAGAGGTCAAATGCATTTCTTTATTTCATTGTTTCTTTGTAGTCCACTTGTTTTTTCGCACATTACTATTTTCTACCTACGTCTGACTTTTTTTTTCTTTTCTTTTTTTCTGTGCCTTTAATTTTTTTATGTAAAAGCCTAATGTTGTATGAGCACCAGCACTTTCAGGGGCTGTGGGTCAGTGTATATTTTAGTGTTAGTTATATACTGTTGTAGTTCATATTAATATTTTGAATTAGCTTTTGTTATATGTTCATTTTCATTCTAATTACACTTTTAATAACACTTTACAATAAGGTCTCATTTGTTAACATGAGCTATCAATGAATACTATCAATACATCTACAGTATTTATCAATTTATCAATCAATCTATCAATACTGTTAATCTCAACATTTACTAATATTTTTTTAAAGTCGAAAGTTGTATCTGTTAACATAAGGTAATGCACTGTGAACTAACATGAACATGAATGTTTTTATTAACTAACATTAACAAAGGTTTAAAAATATATAAATGCTGTAAAAATATATTTCTCATAGTTAGTTCATGTTAACTAACGAGACCTTATTGTAACGTGTTAACAAAATGTAATCTATTTTTTTTTATTAGAATTTTTTTGCATTTTAAGTATTACTATTTAGGTTCACTTTAGTTTTTATTTATTTCCAGTAATTGTTGTGCTTTCACTTCAACCAATGAATTTTCCCCAATTTTCTTTTTTTTAAACCAAATTTGATTTTATTTCAGGTTTAATTCAATTAACAAAAATGTTTTGAGTAGGTTTAGTTGTAGTTAATGATAACCCTGCCATGGTTTTATTTCTCATGTTATGGTAGAGCTTGGTGGTTAATGGTTGCTTTCATATGCGGCACATTTTGATTATGCTCACAACGTGTTTGTATGAATGTGTAATCCAGTGTTTCCACTGCATAAAGGTTAACTCAACAACCTCACACTGCCACACTCTCCTAATAACATGGAAACTATGAGTATTGCTGACGCTGAGCATATTCATTTCTGAATGACCTTACATCATTTCTAAAGAGTCCTGTTTTCCATGTCATATTCTTTATGCTTTTAGGAAGTAGGTGTTGTAAATGATAGTTAGTCTTTTTTTTCCTGCTAGAAATAGCTGAAGAGGTCAGGGTTTATCTGGTTAGCATGGAACTGTTAGCCCCTGCAAGTAGATGTCATAACTATAACATTGGTGTCCATTCAAATGTAGCCATGTTTTATGACTAAATCAATTAATATATTATATTTAAAATAGTGCAATGCATACAGAAATTGTGCACACTTCTCACCGGATGCATGCTATTTTAATCATGGCCACTGTTTACATTGAGCAAACTCCATTTAGATATTATGCTTGATTTAGACTGTTTTTGGATATGTTCAGATTTTTTTTTAATTTTTTTATCATGGGTTGTATATGCATGTGTTGCTTTTTTAACGACATAGTTAAATAGTTACATGTATGTGACGAAGCTTTCAAAACGGATGCAGGAGAAATGGAGGTGCATCATCTTGCTCTCCAGATAAAGTGCCCTGTGGAGTTGCGGTGCAGAACTCCTCCGTCGCACAGGAAAATGACAAAGTTTTTGGACATACCATTTGAATTCCGTATGAATAATTCCGCCATTTCCGGCACCAGTTTTGACGTTACCGTTGTGTGTAGCTTAAGAGTGAAGGAAATACAGTTTGGAATCTGATTTGAGCGTCCAGACGGAGACGGATTTGTAAAAATCTGATTCGAATCGCATTTCAAACCACCTCCATATGGGGAGAAAAAAAACTGATTTCACATTAGTGTTTTTTTTTTTTTTTTTGGCTGTCTAGACTTTTAAAACCGATTTCACATGGGTGTTTTTTTTTTGTTTGTTTTTTTGGCTGTCTAGACTTTTAAAACCCATCTGGATACAATTTGATTATGCAAACATTTTTATTTTTGCTGGCAGTCTGGAAATGGCCCTACATCTTAACCCAGTTACTGTTTAGTTAAGGTTATGTCAAGATAAAACGTTCGGTAACACTTTAGTTTAGTTTTCTCACTTGTAACTAGTTGTAACTTGTTAGCATGCATATTACTAGGATATTATTGGCTGTTTGTTAATACTTATAAAGCACATATTAATGTCTTATTCTGTATGACCATATTCTACATCCCTTGATCCTACCAAATAACTAAACTTAACAACTACCTTATTAACTATTAATAAGTAGTAATTAGTTTTAATTAGTCAGTAATTAGCAGTAATTCATTAGTTTATTGAGGCAAAAGTAATAGTTAAAGGGATACTTCACCTCTGGAAAGATGAATGTGTATTTAAAATGGGTCATTTCATTTATGTAGAAGAAATGTGAAATTATTTTAGAATTTGGAGCTTTCTAGACTGAGAAAAGTCAGAAAATTTATTTTTAGCTTATGTGGATGAACACGGTAACAGAGCGCAGTAGTTAAACAACAAGGCTAGGTTAATAGTGAGTCTCCGTGATGAGTCCGAGATGAACATGTCCGGGATTCGGCTCTTGCGTTCTACAGTCACCATTCATTGTTTACTGTGGCGAGCAGGACGAGACGGAGGGCCGCGGGAGAACAGGCGAGGCCGGTGGCGTGATTATTGATGAGCGACACCTGAGACGCACCGGTCTCGTATCTCTCACGGAGGAGGGGAATTTTCTTAGCAATGTTAAAACGCACATAGACCGATCACTTGTTTAGCGTTCATGTAAACACTACATTCAAATTCACCAATCGGAATTAATTCAGTTAGATTGAAACAAAAGGTGTGCATGTAAACAATGAATGGCGACTGCAGAACGCTAAAGCTGAATCCCGGACATTTTGGACGATCTCGACGGCTGGACATGTCCAGGAAAAAAAGGATGGTAACCCCTACTACTCAGCTTTCTCCACAGAACAAGAGACTGCTAGCTTAGCTTCCAAAAAAAGATGGCTGACACTATATGTACATTCTGTGAGTGAGATCCCACCCTCTATGGGCGGGTTGAGAACATGTGGGACAGCTCCTACTACTGGCTGTAGTCTTTAGCCTCTGGCCAAAAAATCCTCCAATGACGCAAAATTACGATTTTTGCGTCATCAGAGGAAAAAAATCCAGACAAAAAATACATAAATCTATCGTCTCAGGGATATGAGGGTGGAAAGCACGGTAATTCGAAAATACTACAGGTTTTCTACTAATACAAGCTTAATGCTAAATCCTGAAGTATCCCTTTAATATTGAGAATTGGACCCTAAACTAAAGTGTAACCAAACAGTCTTTAAAAAACATGGTAAATTATATCTGATGTGTTCTCATGAAACATTCTTAAAACAACGTTCTTGTTTTTTGTACTTGATGAATGTTAATTTTTTAACCTGCAGTTGCAGATGCATTTCCCATTTAGTTTCTACAAAAGCGATTCAAACGTAAGGCCACAGATGGAGCTGATGGACGTTAAATTGAAAATAAGCATGAACACTCCTCTAAGAGGACTGTGCTGAGCCTCTGATGGTGAGATGTGGGGTGTATTTTTTAAAGTGATGAGTCAGCTCTCATTCTATAGCTGTCACATCAATGAGGCCTGTGTCTCCACCTCCACTCAAGAGCGCCGAGATACTGAGAGAATAGAGAGGGATGAGGAGGAGCGAGGACAGTCATTTGAGGTTAAATTAACAGTCTGAGAACAGCTCAGAAAGAGGGTAATTTGGTTAGAACATCACACACAATACTTGCGAGTCACGGCTTAACTAGTGCAGATTTTCTGCAAGTTACTGTGGCGTTAGCTTCAACCCAATGTGTTACCTAATGTGTGACTGAAATCAAAGGCAGCTTGCTTGCCATCCATGGTATATATATATATATATATATATATATATATATATATATATATATATATATCTATATATATATATATATAATTCTGCTACGCTGAGACAGCTACACTTTTGCAGATGTTGGCATCTTTTCCTTAAAAGAAGACATTTGACCATTAGAGGGCAGTGTCACACTGTTTCACCATTTTGCACAAAATGTTGCAGGAAAAAATCTAACCATATTTAACTTCAGATTCAGATGGTTTTTTTCTCCATTAATTCACACAGACGAATGCTTAGATGATCTGACAGGGGATAAAGGAGGTGCAGATCTGAAACTGTACACCATGCATTCAGGACAGCATTCATACTAATTTTAGGGGGGTCATTAACCCTCTTTCCTTGTGGTTTCTTTGTATATGCTACTGAAGTTCTTAGGGTAATGCTGTGGTGGATTAACTCTATTTATGTATTATATAGTTTTAAGCTCAACACATTGAGTCTGATGGACTATGTGTCGTGGACGGTGTGTTTTCTTTGTGTGGTCAACTTGTCTGTGGAGGGCAGAAAGATCATTTCCATTTTATTTCTGTTTACCCGTTATTTATTATTTGTTTCTTTTTATTTAAAATATTTAAGTGTTCCATGTCTTTGCATGTTTTCTTTTTTTATGTATATGTTTAAAATGATCATTGTCATATCTATTTGCATATTTAGTTTGTTTCACATGTAATGGCGGGTGGTTGGTATGACCTATATATATATATATATATATATATATATATATATGCATGTATGTATGTATGTAGATGTATATATACATTGTGTATATATAGATGTATATATACTGTGTGTGTTTATATACTGTATGTATGTGTGTGTGTATATATATATATATATATATATATATAATGTACCTGTACATACTCTATATGCATGCTAACTATATATATATATATATAAGTATCAAATCAAAAGATAATATTATATAAGACTTTAGATGTTATATTCCCAACCAATCATATTAGGTTGCCTGTGTAAAATAATGTTTTGACTTACAACCGTAAACCTAAAATAATAAGACAGATGTGACAAAATTATAATTGGATGGGTCACCTTTGAATCCATATGTTGTCATACCGCCCTGCACATCAAATGTGTTGATATTTGTTTGACTGTTTTTCCATGTTTTTGTTTTAAAAATGTTTTGTTTGATTATGTTAGTCTTATGTTGTCTTTTATTTCTGTCATCATGCTCTTTTGTTGACTTTTTTTTATTTATTTTTAGGGTCAAAGAAGATGCAACGTCTCAGCCAGTCCAGTAAGTAACACTAAGCGAGGCCTAGACGGATTCTGTGGACTTTTCCCTAATTTTCCGCATTGATTTTGGGGCCAAAGCTGCAGAATATTCTTATTGGTGACTAAAATCATAATCAGATTCACCAAAGCATTTAGTAATCAAACAATATAGGGGCAGAACTTTGTTAGCAGTTCAAATTCTGCAGTTTTTCTCCATGCAATGATTCTGTGTGGGCTTCTCTTAGCTAGAGACCTCAAGGCTTTGACATCCCCGCGTGTGCGTTTGTTGTGGCTTCCTCTGTGATTGGCAGCTCTTTTCCCCTACTCTCTCTAGTGATTGGCTGCCTGCAGTCTGTTATGGCTCTGTTCGAAAAGCTTTTGGCAGCTTCATCCACATGCAGGCTGGATGCACCAGTCCTGCTTTATTTTGCTTGTTTGTCGACTCTGTGAGTTGCACATGGACACTGTTTGACCTCTTTCTCTGTATCTGTGGACAATTGACCGTATCCCGGGCTGATGGATGCAAAAGTCATTTCACTCACTCCGGCTTCTTTGCTTCCTTCTCTGGCTGAGTGTCTCCTCTTCTTTTTTCCCCCATCTATCTGGACTCCATCTTTGTATTTCTCTTTTTCGTCTTTCTCTAGTCTCACAAAGCCAGATTTTTCACTTTCAGCAAAATCCACAAAATGCCCACTTAGTTTTTACCACAATAATAGAACTCTTGTGGGTGAAAAATTGCACAGCATTTTCTGCCCATGACCATCTATATGAGAAATGCTGGAAAAGTCAAGCCACCTTTATTTATATAGCACTTTATACAATACAGCTTGTTTTAAAGCAGCTTTACAGGGATAAACAGGGAAATAATGAGTTCAATTCTGTTGTAAAGCAGCTCTAAAAAAATATATTTTCATTGTTCAGCTGAGGTCAGTTCAGTGTTGATTCAGTTCAATAATTGAGGAAAGCTCATCAATATGAAATAAATTCAATTCAGCTATAAAGCAGTTCTACAGAAAACAATTGATGTCATCATCCAGCTCAGTTCAGGTCTCATCCAGTGCAGTCAAAGCAATAATGTTGCTGAAAAAAAATTGTGGAATAGTTTTTGCACTTTGTAATTAAACTGTCTTGTTGTCTATAAGTAATCAATATTATTTTATAGATATAACTAAAAAAAAGAGCAGCATTTAAAGTTTTGCTCATGCATATTTAGTTCAGGGCCAAAACAACAACAACAACAAAATAATAATGCCACTAAACTGGTCCACTTTGACATATCCAGTGATTTGTTCTTCCTCAGAAATAAGTTCTGCCATGAAACTCTAGATGGCGCAGGTCCCTCAATCTGCTTGCAATCGCATCATTCTCTATAGGGCATCCGATTGGTTCCTGCTGTATCATTAGCCAATGAGCTCGCTGCTCAACGCGCTTTCAGAAACCTCCCCCTTCCCCAGCTCCACCTGTTTAGATCTGCAACGAATAATTCATGTATGCTATATTGTGCTTTAGCAGAAAATCTTACTTGCTCACAGCAGCGAATCTGTGTTTACTATTGTCAGTATAAAGTCCCGTACTTGCTCTGTAGTAGCAGCAGCAATAACAGCATCAGTAGTCCAAACATATCATCATTGTGAAATCCATTTCCATGCCAAACACTGAGAGAGTTGACATGACAGAAAAGTTTATAGCAACCTGGTACATTCCAAACACAAATATTTTCACAGAAAGGATTAAGGATTAAAAAAGTGGCTGTTTTTCCGTGCAATATGGATGAGACGGTCCGTGGGCCAAGACTAGTCTGTCCCTGTCTTTCTTTCTGTCTTTCTTTCTCTCTGTCCTAGTAGCTCTTGTAGCTGTACATGCTGCACCCTTTATGTGTGTTCCCTATGAATGTAGCTGCACTGCTGCAGTTGTTGTCATGATATTGGTGCGTATGTCGACTGGAAGCAGGCTTGTTGACCTGATATTGAGTTGCGCTGTCTGCTTGTTCATACAGGTGGTTTCCCTTTAGCGGAATCACTGATCTGGTTAATAACGTTCTCCAGCCTCAAACAAAGTCCCAAAACCAACCGCAAACAGAGCCTCCAAAGGACCCGGAGACGTAAGTAAGACTGAATGGATTCATCTTTGCCCTCAAAAAGCTATATTGCCCAGAAAACCTTGAATTATGTGCCATTTCTGTGGATATGACTTACCTTTCACTGACAGTGCTGGAATCTATCAAAATGCATCATCAGTTCATCAAAATCTTTAATGTAATTAATTAAATGGTATGTTGATCAATTAATCACTTAGTTCAAAAAAGTGTTTTTTTTTTATGGACAATGAATTAACAACTTATTTAACAGCATTTATTAATTCAGCTTGTAATTCATTACTTTTTTAGAGTAACTTACCCAACACTGTTAGTTGTATTATAAATATACATATACAGAGTTATCAAGGGAACTAAATGAACAACAGGCGAACGTAATCAGTAACTAAGGAAACTAACTATGGCACGACAAAGACTAAACTGAAAGGGTAAACATGAAACAAAAGACACATGAACAAAAACTAAAACTAAAGACGTAATCCTGACATTTACATTAAAAACTTATATTTTAACATTAGATGTTAAGGCCACAAGTGTTTTATATACAATTGTTCTACAGTATATACAGTTTTTAATGCAATTACATCAAAAGTAACTGTAATTGCCTTACAAAAAATAAAAAATAATATAAAGTTGACCTCCGAAGAGGGGAGGTGGAAAAAGAAGTAACTAATTAAATAACAGAAAAATTAAGAGTAATCCCTATGTGTGTGTTTATGTATGTATATATATATATATATATATATATATATATATATTCATATATTCATATATTCATATACACACATATATTATATAAACACAAACCTTTATGTTAGATGCGATTAATCACGATTCATCTATTTGCCAGCCCTAATCTACACTCACCGGCCACTTTATTAGGTACACCTGTCCAACTGCTCCTTAACACTTAATTTCTAAGCAGCCAATCACATGGCGGCAACTCAGTGCATTTAGGCATGTAGACATGGTCAAGACAATCTCCTGCAGTTCAAACCGAGCATCAGTATGGGGAAGAAAGGTGATTTGAGTGACTTTGAACGTGGCATGATTGTTGGTGCCAGAAGGGCTGGTCTGAGTATTTCAGAAACTGCTAATCTACTGGGATTTTCACGCACAACCATCTCTAGGGTTTACAGAGAATGGTCCGAAAAAGAAAAAACATCCAGTGAGCGGCAGTTCTGTGGGCGGAAATGCCTTGTTGATGCCAGAGGTCAGAGGAGAATGGCCAGACTGGTTCGAGCTGATAGAAGGGCAACAGTGACTCAAATAACCACCCGTTACAACCAAGGTGGGCAGAAGAGCATCTCTGAACGCACAGTACGTCGAACTTTGAGGCAGATGGGCTACAGCAGCAGAAGACCACACCGGGTGCCACTCCTTTCAGCTAAGAACAGGAAACTGAGGCTACAATTTGCACAAGCTCATCGAAATTGGACAATAGAAGATTGGAAAAACGTTGCCTGGTCTGATGAGTCTCGATTTCTGCTGCGACATTCGGATGGTAGGGTCAGAATTTGGCGTCTACAACATGAAAGCATGGATCCATCCTGCCTTGTATCAACGGTTCAGGCTGGTGGTGGTGGTGTCATGGTGTGGGGAATATTTTCTTGGCACTCTTTGGGCCCCTTGGTACCAATTGAGCATCGTTGCAACGCCACAGCCTACCTGAGTATTGTTGCTGACCATGTCCATCCCTTTATGACCACAATGTACCCAACTTCTGATGGCTACTTTCAGCAGGATAATGCGCCATGTCATAAAGCTGGAATCATCTCAGACTGGTTTCTTGAACATGACAATGAGTTCGCTGTTCTCAAATGGCCTCCACAGTCACCAGATCTCAATCCAATAGAGCATCTTTGGGATGTGGTGGAACGGGAGATTCGCATCATGGATGTGCAGCCGACAAATCTGCGGCAACTGTGTGATGCCATCATGTCAATATGGACCAAACTCCCTGAGGAATGCTTCCAGCACCTTGTTGAATCTATGCCACGAAGAATTGAGGCAGTTCTGAAGGCAAAAGGGGGTCCAACCCGTTACTAGCATGGGGTACCTAATAAAGTGGCCGGTGAGTGTATGTAACAATAGTATTCGATTGTTGGATTCATGATGCATTATGCATTAACTCTTGTTAGCGAATTTTTAAAGGAGGTTAATTTAATTCTATTTTACTGTAATGAGAAATGAAACCTTTGAATATCTTAAGTTGCTCAGATGATAGAGGGCATGAGGAATTTAGTTATTTTTATTATGTTTTTTCTTTACAATTAATTATGCTAAATTAATGTGATAAAGCTCTAAATAAATGTAATGACAGTCCTTATTTCACTATTAGTTTTATCTTAAATAATTGCATGTTTTGATCAGAACGGTCCATCAATTCGATTTGATTACGAGATCTGCATTAGAGACCTGCATTAAGCATGGGTTTTGTATTACACTGATGTCGACTACAAATTTATTAGTAGCTTAAACAGGTAAAGCGCAGGTCTTCAGGTGGCCACGGTGTCACTCATAAAGGGTATCATAAGTATCAGTGTACTGGCTCGTGTTTCTTTGACTTCTCTATCAGCTGTGTGTCAGATGAGACGTGAAGAATGGCGTATGGTTATATTATGGGTTATGCTCTCCAGCTGTCTGTAGTGCTACCTGAGCCAGCGCACCTGTCAGACCTCTGGAGCTCCTCCAGCCTTCCCATCATCCACCTGACTGCTGTCTGGAGCCTGGCTGTATGTGCGAGGATAGATGCTGGTGTTAAATAGAATATTTGTCATCATGTCAATTCAAACACGTACAGTTTTCTTTCAGTTTCTTTCTGACAGAAGACTGTCTGGTGTCACAGACTAAAATATAATATTGCATTTTGTCAAAGGATATGTGGCGTGTATCTGAGAGCGGAGCGTGGGGTCCGACAGTGAGTGGTACTGTATATCCACATGTTCTCAGGGTAAGAGGGCAGAGGTCAAGGGGTCGTTGAAAGCAGATCTGCTCATTGGTGTGACTTGATCCTAGAGGGGTGAAAAGTCACTGTCTTAAACAGAAATGATGTCTGGTGGAGTTCAGGGTGTCAGGGTTGGCTAGTTAACTTTAAAAAGTTAGAACCTGTAGGTAAAAAGACTTTATTTTTCATTGAAGGTCAGTAAAAACCAATATTATAGTTTATTTATATAATGTTACGGTTTGAATAACATTTTTGAATTAACCTTTATTTTATATTTAAATTTTACTTAAATTTTTAGTATTTTTGTTATGTGCTTCTGCCTTTAAAAAAAATAAAATATTACTCTTTAGGTTAAATTTTTTATTTCAGTTTTATATTTTTTATTTTATTTTTTTATTCTTTACAGTTAGTAATTTCAGTCAACTTATTTCATTGAGTTGCCAATGCAGTGTTTTTTTATTTTTTTATTATTATTATTGCAGCTAACAATGTTTTTAATAGTAACCCTGGTCAAAACTAGCAGCTTATTCTGATGTGTAATATTTTAAATACTACTCTTTAGGTGTATTACAATTTAAATTGTATTTATTTTTATTATTATTTACAGTTAGTATTGTTTGTGCTTCAACTTATTTCAGTGAGTTGTTTCACTTTATTTAAATTTTTTGCAGCTATAGTTTTAGTTCACAATAATAACCCTGGTCAAAACTAGCAGCTTATTCTGACATGGATCTCCAGTATTTTTATTATAGTAGAAGAATAGTATACTAGGACCAGTGACCAATATTTTGTAGGGCTCTTAAAAGCGTGAAAAGGGCTAAATATGCCGTGATAAATGGGAATGCTAATGGCTAGCTTTCTCCAGGTATAGACTTGGTTGGCATAACTGGGAACGCCCACAAAAACTTTGAAAAATGCAAATGCTGAAACCCATAGAAACTAGGAATTCATTCATGCATGGCTGTAAAGAAAATTTAATAAATTAACAAATAAAGCTACATGCATGCAAGACAACAGAAAACTGATGGATGTCTAAACTTTATCTAAACCTGTGTAATTGATGCTGAACTGGCTTTTAGGCTTTTGACAGATGTTTGTTAAACGTGGTAGCCTACTGAGGTAAATATATTCAGATATTCATATTCAGAAAAAAAAAAAAATCATAGCACAAGACTGTTTTATGATATTTTTAAACCGTTAAATGTAATACATACTCTAATTCCATTAAATTCAGGAACATTGAATAAACTTCTTCATCGAAAGACTGGGTGATGTGTGAAGTAGCTATTGTCGTGTAATATTTTGGGGAGCAGCATGCATTATGACGAGAAAATTACATATCTGGCAATTACGTTGGTTAGTTTTTCCAGTCACAGATACTGTCCAGACTATAGCCTGGGTTTCCCCATGCTGCCTTGTGTACAGCGCAATTTTATTCTCACTGCTAGGCGGCCTGGATTCCATGGACCAGATTTTCGCCTCAGCGAGGGGACCAATCACAGAACGGGGAGGGAGCAGGAAGACGATGACGACGTCTATGCGACACACCGAAGCAGTTTGTTTATATCTATGGATCCAACATGGCAGCAGACGCCAAGTTACCTTTCGATGCAGCCTTAGATATTGTTCTAAATAGTTTAGAACGCAATTTCAATTTTAGTTTCCTCATCTTATTTCTGTTGCTCTGTACACGTCACCTGGTATAATTAAGGATTGGCTATGAGCTACGTACAGACGCATTTGATAGACATTCGTATCACCCAATAAACGGCTCTGGGCATTCGTAAACCACGCCTCAAATACGAGAAAATGAACATGTGGTTCCCAGATCCACGTCTCAATGAGACTAGGCCTGGCGTTAGCCAGGCTATGTCCAGACAATACTGCTCATTTTCCTACGTATCTTGCTCTGTCGAGCTGCATAAGTGATTGTACGTTGGCCATACTGGGTTAACGCCGACTTCCCCACCACGACACACCACCCGGCTATCACACGACTATATATTTGAATCAAGCATGGTTTGTCAACTTTTTTTATTTTTTTTTTACAATTTTGTTTATGCTGAGGTCAAAAAGAGAAAAGTTCAGTGAATTTTGTGTTCATTAAATTTACAGGAAACAAACTCCTTAGCATTAAGTATTCAAACTCTCCTGTGAGAGCTAGTGATTAGCGTGAGAATGTGCTCATGTTTGGTGGGAGGTGGCCAGCAGGTGAATTCTGGGTAACACCCAGGCGTTCTGCCGTAGTAAAGAGATCAGTGTGCTCAATAATTCAGCCTGCTGATGAATGTTGCAGGGGCAGATGTGGGACCAAACCTCCTCTAATAGGTAGCTTATGGCATTAGCCCCCAGTGTTTGGTTTCCACGACTACGGTTGATTGACAGGCGACATACAAAATGCATGTGCATCATGCATGCATTCAGCTAGCGTTTCAGGGTCCGTCTCAAGCCTTTGACCCCCTCCGCTCTCTTACGGTAATGAGTGGGAATATGATTAAACGTCACCCTAAAATAAAAGTCCCTCAAGCTGATCTGCTAGCACAAGATCAAGTTGATATCTGAATATATTGATATGATCAGGGTTTGTTGTGGGAACTGTGGTGCAGCAGTTCTGTAGCTCATAATTACTGACATGTCTACAGCTATTGCAGTCTATATAAGGTGATGCACGTGAGCCTCGTGTTATCTTTGTCATCTGGATTAAAAACGTTTAGCCACAAATAGTTCCTAGGCTGCACATGATGCTTTAATTGTTGATGAAGTAAAGGGAAGAACAGAAAGTTCTCGTCAGTGTTGAGTGTCTGACACCTCCAGCAGTCACTATAGAGAGTTTAAACAGAGCTTCATGACAACCTACAAAACACCATTATGGTGATTCTACAGATAGGCTATTTCATTGTGAATGTGGCTTTTCTTTCAGAACAATATGCCTGTTTTCAGGATTTATATTAAAAAGATGTAAAACATTGTATGATGTTGTATATGGTTCAATAAAAAAATATTTGGTAACACTTTATTTGAACACTTTATCAAATATTTGTATAATTTTTCATGTAGGAAATTATTTTAAAATACTTTTTGAAAAGTACGGGGTCGGTGCTTTTTATTTTATTTTATTTTTTTAAGTTTCTAAAGGTTACCAAGGCTGCATTTATCAAACTATGTTGTGAAATATTATTACAACTAAAAATAATGATTTGAATATATTTTAAGATATAATTTTTTCCTGTGCTTCAGTGTCACGTGACCCTTTAGAAATCATTCTAATATGCTGATTTGCTGCTCAATAAATATTATAATCAATGTTGAAAACAGTTGAGCTGCTTCATATATTAATATAGGACTTATTTGAAATATAAACTTTTTGCAACATTATAAATGTATTTATAATGTCCATTAAATTAATCCTTTCTGAATAAAAATGTTAATTTAAAAATTAAACGTCTGAAATGAAAAATGGAGACTTTTTGTCATGTTAGTTTTATAGCTCGTATTTGACTGTATGTAATTGTCTCACTTGTGTCTTGTGTTTTTAGATTATTATTTTTTTTTGCATTTTAGGATAAATAACTGAAATAAGTTGATATTTGAATGAAACAAAGTCTCATGAGCTATGAAAGAGCTAACTCTGTGTCCTGTGTCTTATAATGTTTAAAGGGTTAGTTCACCCAAAAATGAAAATTCTGTCATTAATTACTTGCCCTCATGTTGTTGCAAACCTGTAAAACTTTCGTTCGTCTTCGGAACACAAATGAAGATATTTTTTATGAAATCTGAGAGCTTTCTGTCCCTCCATTGACAGATACGCAACTACCACTTTGACTCCTCAAAAAGTTCATAAAGAGATCGTAAAACTAATCCATTTGAATTGAGCGGTTTAGTCAATTTTCTGAAGAGACTCGATCGCTTTATATGATGAACAGATTGAATTTAGGTTTTTATTCACATATAAACATTCATCAACTCACACATCAGTATTGGTAAACAGAAGCTCAAGCATGTTCGCTTGACGTGCGAGAACCGATGAGGTTCATTCTCGAGTTACGCAGCACGGTTGAGCTTCTGTTTATGTTCACTGATCAATGTTTAAATGTGAAGAAAAGCCTAAATTAAATCTGTTCATCATATAAAGTGATTGTGTCTCTTCAGAATATTTTGACTAAACCGCTCAATTCATATGGATTAGTTTGTGATCTCTTTATGAATGTTTAGAAGCAACATGAGAATGAGTAAATTATGACAGAATTTTCATTTTTGGGTGAACTAACAACTTGAACCTTGTAACATGTTTTCTTGCCGTGTTCTGATTGGCTGTGTTCTGTTCCCCGCAGGAAATTGCACCAGCAATTTGAAATGTATAAGGATCAGGTAAAGAAGATGGGGGATGAGGCACAGACCACCCAGGAGCAGAAGACTGACGCCCCCATCTGCGGAATCTGCCATAAAACCAAGTTTGCCGACGGCTGTGGCCACCTCTGTTCTTATTGCCAAACCAAGTTCTGTGCTCGCTGTGGAGGAAGAGTTTCACTACGCTCGAATAAGGTACAGCCGTAACACAGACGTACACACAAGCACTGATAGTGTAGTGATGTGTTCAGAATAGAATACCAGTTGCTCACCACATACTGTGAGAAACGTTGCTAACGGTAGTATGCTACAATGATGTTAGTTTGTGTTTTTAACCCTGTAAAGCTTGACTTTTGGGTAACGCATCTCAGAATCGTTACAGTCAGGGGCGGTTCTAGGATTTGATCTTTAGGTGAGAATGTGTAGCCAGAGACCATTGCCTAAGTGGTGACTCTTTGTAAATTGGCACCACTATATTATTATAAGTCAAAAGTACCCTACTAATACTTAAATTAGTACCAAGTCCATACAATAACTTTATAAACTATACAATGATACCAGACTTTCTGCAGTACAGTTCGAATCGGTACACGTTTAGGCTACAGAAATTTGTCATCATGTTATTATTAACAAGTATTAAAGTTGAAATGAATGAATTTGAATGAAGTTACTTTCACAGCGTCTTGTGCTTGGATGGCTTAAAATCACTTGAAAGTTTAGAATGATAAGACTTAAAAGATTAGCTCACTCCAGCATTACAATTTCCTGATAATTTTCTCACCCCCATGTCATCCAAGATGTTCATGTCTTTCTTTCTTCAGTCCAAAAGAAATGAAGGTTTTTGAGGAAAATATTCCAGGGATTTTTCTCCATATAGTGGACTTCAACAGGAACCAACAGGCTGAAGGTCTAAATTACAGTTTCAATGCAGCTTCAAAGTGTTTTGCACGATCCCAGACAAGGAATAAGGGTCTTCGGTCATTTTCAAAATATTAATAAAAAAAATTTATATGCTTTTTAACTGTAAATGCTTATCCTTGCACTAGCTCTGCAATGCACGACGTCCATGACTTCACGCATTGCGTAGTCACGTTGGAAAGGTCACGTGTGACGTAGGCGAAAGTACGAAAAACTAATTTTAATCTCATACTAACCCTAACCCTAATCTCATTTTCTCCTCAAACTTCAAAATTGTACCTTTTTTTTTTGTAAAGGGCATTTGACTTAGTCTTTGCACATTCTCTTTTTAAACACTGGCTCGGTGCTTCCGTCTTCATCATGCGTGACCTTTCCAACGTGACTACGTAATGCGTCAAGCCGTGGATGTGCAAGACGAGCATTTGTGGTTAAAAATGATGTTTTTGTTTTTAATAAAATGACCAATCGTTTCGCTAGATAAGACCCTTATTCCGGTAGAGCCCTTTGAAGCTGCATTGAAACTGCAATTTGGACCTTCAACCCATTGAAGTCCACTAAATGGAGAAAAATCCTGGAATGTTTTCCTAAAAACCTTCATTTCTTTTAGAAAAATGAAAGACATGGACATCTTGGATGACATGGGGGTGAGTAAATTATCAGGAAGTTTTAATTCTGGAGTGGACTAATCCTTTAAAAATGTTTGAAAATTATAAACTTTCTTGAAGCAATACTGCCCCATTCTTTCAGATAGGTGATTGTAGTTTTAGGAGGTCTGAGACGACAGACAGTGGGGCTAAAGCCCCCCTATAAACGCCCCTAGTTACAGTAATTATGACATGGCATGATGGCATGAATGCAACTTTATAGACCATTTGGAAGAGGACATCACAGTTATGTCACTGCAGTGCACTATGGTGGCAGAAAAACAAGTGGCAGTGATAACAAGTGGAGGAAAATGGACAAGACCTACGGAAAGGGTGAAAAAATATGCCCTGTACCTTTGGATGTCAGAATGCAAAAAAATATGCTCTTCATTTTTATAGCTTCTATAGACCTTATGTAGCCCCGCCTCTGTTCAGCGCTCATTATGTTCTGTATGGTTTGTATTTCCACTGCATGAAAGGTAAGATCTAACAGATTAAAGAATGAACCCCTCCTTTTAAAATCTTCCACGTCTACTGACATTTATGACTTCATGCTTATAACTTTCGTTAACTCTAAAATAAGTAAATTCACTTCACCAGCTAATTACTCTTCAACAGTGTTGTCACAGAAATATGCAGAGCTAGTATGGAAGTTCAAACCGAAAATTTAAAGATGACTGTGCCCTTGTTCTCTGGCACATAAGGTCTATAGACGTCTACAGTAGAACTGTCACTTTCTGCCACCAGGTAAGCTCCGCCCACAAAACACATCATCACCAAAATGGTGATCTATTCAGAAGCTCAAACTGAGCAAAAATATGTCATTTGGTGTAATATGTGATCCGATCATAAGTCAAGATGATGTTAAAAACGGCATTTGATATCATTTTGAAAATGGATGGTCAAGCTGTGTGCATTGCATTGTGGGATACAGTATTCATGAGTTTCGGTAGTGTACTGCACAGAAAATGTGCATACTGTTCTTTATATGCATACTGCAAAAATAGTGTAAGTAGTATTCTCAGCTTATACAATATTTACAGAAGAGATTGATTGACAGTGTTTATATTATGCTAAAAGTTATGTTTTATTGTTCAAATAAATGGAACTTATGAATGCATGACCTTTTAATTATGAAATATCATACAGAAATCAGTCAACTCATGATCTTTCCTGGTGGGGAAGAGTTATTTTCTGCTGAGGATTGAGCAGTTAACACAATGGCCACTGGAGGGTGATACTCCCTCTGTTATGACCGAGGCGATGGACGTATCAGGACAGAAACTACTTATCTAACCTTGTCTCTCTCCCAGCGCAGACTTGGTGCTTTTAAATGACTTTGCTCAGAGTAATAAGCGGCGATGTGATTCGCTGCTGTAGTACGTGAACATCTCTTTATGTGTGTCTGAATGTTCTCCCCTCTTCTTCCCCCTTGTCTTTCTCTCTTGCTTTTCCTCCCTCTGTGGAATTGCAACAGGAGGATAAAGTGGTCAGAATCCTTTTTTCTTGTCTATGTTTTGATATTTAGATAATTTCACATTAAAGGTGCTGTAAGCGATTACTATTATTATATAAATGTATAGTCTTTGGAGAAGCTCACATAAAACGAGCCTTGCAAAGGTAGAAAGGTAGTAAGGTTTTTTTTAGCCAACCAGAAACAATCCTTGCTTGATTACTCTACATGTCTTTTTAGGGTGGGTTTTTGGAGAGTGTGTGTGGTTAAAGTTACACTGTAAATAAAATAAACTAAAATACACAGTGATGATGTAAAAAAAAAAACATTTAAGCAGAATGGGATGACATTTGGTGACCATTTATGTCTTTTACTTAAGCATAATTTTTAACAGTTTTAATACAATATACTTTTATTACAAAGTATATTAATTTTACACTTTATTATACACTATATATTTACACACACAGAATATTATTGTCACTAGCAGTTAAGAGTTCCCTTTTTTTATTTACAATTTTTTGTAAATTGATAGTGAAAGCGAAATGTTAGCAAAATGTCTGAAATCGCTTACAGAACCTGACCTAAATGAGAAATGGTTGTGATTCACATGGTCAATTGGTCGATGACATTGTATCACCCCTCATTTCAACATCAGCACCTTTTCATAAAGTTTTACAAGGGAAAAACACATCAACGGCTTTGTATGAAACAACTTTGTGCATGTTTTCAATCTCGTTGTGGTTATTACAAAAAGGAAAATTGTGTTTATCATGTTTCCAAATTTCCTCGAATTTGATAAGACAAATAAAATCACTAATATATATATATTTTTTTTTTATCGTTTGCTTAAATCGCCTGCTTCAGATGTTTCTCATGAGAAAACAACTTCAGTAATCTCACATTCTGTATTCTTTTTATAGTTTCAGAATTTCAGTTTTTATTAATGAAGTTGATACTTAAATGAGAACTCCCTGAGCAATTAAACCGCGACCTCTTTATTGTGTGTGTTGTTTTGTCTGCATGAGTACAGTGTAGTAAAAGTGTTGCGTCCGGGTCCAGGCTGGCCGGCAGCGCAGCTCTTTGTGCAGAAGGACAATAGAAAGGCTCTCGTGTTCCCTTGAGCACAGATGGTGATGCAGCAGGTTCACGTGGAGTGTTAGCTGTCACACACCGTCCCGCTTCAGAGTTATGCTGATCCCCGTGCATCTCACTCACTCAAACCTGTGGGTCTATCTCGTCTTGATAAAGCCCAGTAATATGGAAGCATATGGGTGAATCTCATGGAAACATGCCCAGGTCATTCGGAAACTTCGAAAAATAAAAAATATTTACATATATTTATATCGTGCATAAAGAAAAGGCTGTTCATTGCCATAATGTGTCTATTTACACAGTATATATATATATATACACTACCGGTCAAAAGTTTAAGATCGGTAAGATTTTTTATGTTTTTAAAAGAAGTCTCTTCTGCTCACCAAGGCTGCAATTATTTGATAAAAAAAAAAAAACTGTAATATTGTGAAATATTATTACAATTTAAAACAGCGGTTTTTCTATGTGAAAATATAGTGAAGTGTAATTTATTCCTGTGATCAAAGCTGAATTTACAGCATCATTACTCCAGTCTTCAATGTCACATTTTTTAAATTATTATAATATTTACATTTTTATTTCAGGATTCTTTTATGAATAGAAAGTTCAAAAGAACAGCATTTATTTAAAATATAATCTTTTCTAACATTATAAATGTCTTTACTGTATAACTTTTGATCAATTTAACTCATCCATGATGAATAAAAGTATTTTCTAATTTCTTTCCCCCAAAAATAAAAAATAAATTTTTACTGACCCCAAACTTTTGAATGGTAGTGATTAATGTTACAAAAGCTTTCCATTTCAGATCAATTCTGTTCTTTTGAACTTTCTATTCATCAAAGAATCCTGAAATAAAAATGTAAAAAACTGTTTTCAACATGGATAATAATCATAAATGTTTCTTGAGCATCATATTATAATAATTTCATATTATAATAATTAAAAAAATGTGACATTGAAGACTGGAGTAATGATGCTGTAAATTCAGCTTTGATCACAGGAATAAATTACACTTCACTATATTTTCACATAGAAAACCGCTGTTTTAAATTGTAATAATATTTCACAATATTACTGTTTTTTTTTTTTTTTTTTTTTTTTATCAAATAATTGCAGCCTTGGTGAGCAGAAGAGACTTCTTTTAAAAACATAAAAAATCTTACCGATCTTAAACTTTTGACCGGTAGTGTATATACAACATTTTTATTTTATATTAGAAATACAATTAAGTAAACAATTCCTTAAAGTAAACAAAGGTTATTCATTATCATAATGTGTCCTGATGTAAATATAAAATGTTTTTAAAAACATATATATATGTTTTCCATAAAATGAAAGCTGTAAAATGAAAATGAATAGCTAAAACACAGTAATTGCTGGCAAATCTGAATACAGTTTGAGACAATATTGTGATCTATTCTGAGACACTAAAGGAGTCAACACATACAGTATGTGTTGTTATTGGGGTGTTTTTCTCAGTATACAAATCTGAGAAGCAGATGGTAAAAGTCTCAGTTTGTTTAATCTAATACGAGATATTTTTTTTTTTAAAAAGAGATATTAAGGAGATTTAATTTCCTTCAGTTGCCTTAAATGAGTGACATCTGCCAGTCATTTTTCTATGGGTGTTCAGTCTCTCATCCTTACTGCTAGTTTGCAACATTGGTAGAGTAAGTTGTTTTCATGTACAACTCTGTTGTCTCAGTATTAGATGTTTGCCTGATTTTTGGGCCCTGGGTTCTCTGCTCCGTAGTTCTGTTTCCTTTCGTTTTCCGGTACTGGAGATCAGTTGTACTGTATCTCAGCATTTGCAGGGCCGTGTCGAGCTTTTATCCGGTTGCCCAGCAGAGCAGAGGATTGAATTGCTGGACGGTTCTTAGTGACTGGATTCTTGTTTCTGCCCTCTGTGGTTTATGCCTTTAAGACCGTGACACATCAAGCTGACGTAAGAACTGGCGCCGATGAAAGCCTAGCATTTGCGTTCTGCGCCTATATCAACTGTCTATATCAGCAGGTATCAATAGTCTGTATTCATCATTCAAAAGAGAAACTATAGGACTGAATACATACAAACCATAAACAAAGAAGCACTTGCTTACCATTTGAATATCAATCTTTCTGATAATAACTTAAGGCTGTTTACACTCGTTCCATTCTGTTTCACTGGCCGCTTTGACAGTTTTGGGCTTTAAAATTAAAAGCATTTACTTATCGGTGCCTTTAGAAAAACTAAAACCATTAACAGATGTTTTTGCTAATTGAAATAAAGCTGAAATAAACTGAAATGTAAATATAAATGACTTAAACAAACTTGAAAATGAGAAATTTGGCAACTTACTGTTAAATAAAGTTACTGAAATAAAGTTTTATTTGAAGCACTAAAATAACTCAAACTGAATTAGAAACAAATTAAATCTAAATAGAAATAATAATAAAAATTACCAAAGTGCAATTAAAATTAAAAAAATGTCTTTAGATGTAAACCTTTAGTGGCAGTGAAGGTAGATATCTTGGCTATCATTTCCCATCTTCATCATGCAGATTTTAGATGGATATTTATTCCGTCAGTCATAGTGAACGCAGACATTGCCTCATGTTTGTCGCCAGATCTTGACTCAGCTGCGCTATCATGTTCCAGTGTGTGATGTCCGACAGCTCCCCTCGCCGCACGAGACACCGGGAGCTGTAAATATTGATGCCGTCTCGGACAACAGGATCTCTTTCACCACAACTGTCAGCGTTTGGTAAAGAGAAGAAATTGCTGATGGAAAAAGAGCCGATTTCCCCACTGATGCTTTTCACTTACACTGAAGCTAATGGGTTAAATTGGAGCTAACTGCTGTCTGGATCTACTTTTCTTTTCGTAATTTTTTTTGCAAGATTTAAAGGAATAGTTAACACAAAAATTAAAACCAAATCTGTTTCGCCAATGTGCTATACGGAGAAGACTGTTCCTAGAAGAGCAGTTATGGGCAGCTTTTCCCTCTAAAACCTCTAAAAGCGTCCTTGTTAGTGCGCCCGCCTCCCATGCTGGAGACGCAGGTTCGAAACTCGCTCGGATCGGGTTGATCAGGACCGGTTGTATTTGGTGCCGTGACCCGGATGGGAGTAAGGTTTAGGGGGTGAGTGTAACGGAGGCAAGCTAGTAAGAGCTGGGCGTATAAACCTCACTCCCCTGATCTCAAGAGGTCTGCTGGCGACTGATGCTAGAAACTGCGGCCTTTAGCATCCTTGTTAGTGCGCCCGCCTCCCATGCCGGAGACGCCGGTTTTGAATCCCACTCGGAGTGGGTCGAGTAGGACCGTTTACACTTGTTGCTTTTGTGTAATAGACGAATGACAATGTATTTGTTTTGAGATATTTTATTTTTAGATCATTTTATTTAGCGGGAGTCGCGCAAATCATTTTATTCTCCTGCACAGTGCGCACACACATGAGTATCTTACACACTTATTTAGCTTATTTGATCTTGTCCTGTGCCACACTCTGTTTTGTTGGGTCCCATGCCTCTACTTTGGCATTTGAAAAATAAACCTACCCTCAGAAATATTCACTGGATTATAAAGTGTGACAACTAGGCCCAGTCTCTCATATATGATTAGTTCTTATTTTACTTATATAGGGCAGTAGACAGGTGACAGGTAATGGTAGGGAGAACAGGTGGGGTGTGCTCAGGAAGTGTCACCAGGCTACACCCACAGCGTAGTTCTTATGCTTAAAATTTTTTGAAATATTTATGAATGAAAACAGTGCCAAACCTTTAATATCTGATGTATTAGATCAGATGATTTAGCATCTTGATGCTGAAGTTAGTGCTTCTATCTTCATCAGCGTCCTTTGAAGAGAGTTAGTGAGCGTTGTGCATGAGTAATGAGTCAGACTCAGCCCCAGTGGAGCTGCGCGCTCACATGCATCGGTAATGAGACCCGTGTTAGTGATGCTCAGCGACAAAAACATGATTATGTGCCGCTCCGATCGCTCAATCGTCTTCCTGCACAAGCAATTGCTTTTATTTCACTGCTTATTATTTTTGACAACTTAGATTGATCTCAGGATTCATCTTTTTTGAACTGAAGCACAATCTTGAGAGCAGAAGGAGCATTTGATCCCCCAACTCTCAAAGGTCAACCGTTACGCAGGACTTCGGCATATCAAACCGTGTGAAGCAGTCTGTGAGTTCTGAATTCAGTTATTGGAACATCAGTTTTATCCAGCTGGACCAAACAATACGCAGCTGACATGGGTAAGCATGGCAACAATGATTATCGTTAAGCTTTAATTATGTTACTGAGATTCGGGCAATGGAAAAAAAAGCTGCATATTGTTATTTGGAAAACTGTTAATCATTAAAAAAAAGATAAAAGCCATTTTGTTCTTATTTTCATGATTTGTTCTTTGAATCTTAACAGCTTGATGTAACCGGTTCTCATAATCTAAACAGCTTGAATCATTAAATCATATCGATCTTTAATATTTCAGCTAATAATAGAGACATTGTTCGACAACGTGACATACCCGTAGAGAACTGAGCTACATATGTTCTTTTCTACTTAGAGATCTGTCTATTTAGATTCTGTCACTGCATAATTAACACTTTGTTTAACAGATCCTTATTAAGTTCAGAGAAAATAAAACCTATGAATATGCATCCAGTCTATTACAAGCAGCTGGGCTCTAAATATAGAACCTCATTAATTATTCATGTTCCACCTGCAGGCAGTGTTTTAGTGAATGATAACGCTCCCCTCATCATGAACTTCCTTACTTTTATCAAACATCTATCAAATATTCAGCGGCCCAGGACAGCCTCTCCGGTTATTCTCTATTTACAGTAATATTCTAGCTCCATATTAATGTTATTATTTTACAGTTCCTCTCAGAGGTAGTCAGGTAACCAAATATCATGTTTTACAATTTGCAAATATTGCATTAATTAAAAATGCCATTTATTTATTTAAAAAAATAAGCATTGTAAGCATTGTTGGTATTGCTGTGTATATTTATACGCCGATTTTTTTTGATAATTTGATGGTCTTGATTAATTATCTGCATGAAGGCACTGAGTTGTATAATGTTTGTTGCATAACTCAATGTTTTTCTCTGGGTAAAATAATTAAATGCTGCCAATAATTAAATTCTGCCAAAACAAAATTAAACCTGTACAAAATATTGCAGGGCTCGACAATACGGACTGCCTGGTGCAGCGTGAACAACACCTGGGACAACTGACTGAACATTTACTGTCCCAATCATATCAGTGCTGCATCGTCACAAAAGTTTATCATGTGCCCTTTTCTTTTTAGATATTAAATTACAAGAAGGTGCAAAAGAGAACTCATTTTGGTACTCGCTGTGAGAAGTTTTGTGCGCACAAATCCAAAGTGTGTGCCCAGAAAGCAGTGTCAGACAGCGCGAATATATTTAATTGAGTTCTCTTTTGATTTTTCTTGCTCTTGAACGGACAAATTCACACACACACAAAAAAAAAATATCAAAATGCCATCTTGGCAAGTATCCTAGTGTAAACAGTCGGTTTTGACTGAAGTGAGCGTAAACGCATGTGTGTATCATTATATTGGATTTGTGCGGCTGCCCATTGGAAAGTGACAGCAGCCTAATATTCCTGCTGCTGCTGTCTGCACAACAAAAGACAAAAAATAAAATACAATTTAATAAATTTGCTCACTGCTCTTGACTAAAAAACTTTTGTAACTTTAATAAGGATTAATATATATTTAATTTATACAGAAGTGTTATCTTATTTCATATCTTTGCTCTGTTGTATTTATGTTGGCCTGTTGAATGTTAAATGGATCTAATTCATGTTCAATGAAAATTATTTGATGATGCAGGAATACCTTAATGCTTGCATTTTTGAACTTTGATCATTTAAAACATGATCAAAACAGTAATCTATTTTAATGAAAAAAGTTATTTCAGTATCGAAATCAACCAATAGTTGTTTGTTAAAATCAATTCCGGTATCAGCCCCCCAAAAAAAATCCTGTATATTGCATTGTGACATTATTTTTTTTTCATCACAAATAATACTAAACTATATTATATTATATGTTTCAATATTATATCAATATTTTTTTCATTTACTTTAATTCTAATGTAAATAATGAATTTTTTTTTTTTTAATTATCTAATATTTTTTTCTCTTTCTCTTTTGATTTTGGGGTGAAACATGACCCTGACATTTTCTTGACCGGCTTCATGAGATTCACCCAGAAAGGTCCCCTGCCATTTGACACCAATGACAGCTCACTCAGCACTTTATACATTTTTCACTCACACATCTTTTCGTTTGTCTATCGCTGACTGACCAAACATTCATCACAATAACCCTCACATCCATCTGCGATATGTTTCAGAGCCGGTCGCAGTGCAATTCCTCACTGTGATCTTATCAAAATCCACTTGAAAGAGGTGACCTTTTCACTTTATTGTATGGAAGGGCAGCTCATACACTTCTCTTCAAGTTTCATAATAATTATTGGTTTAAGATATACTGTGGGGTCTCATCATCAAATAAATTCTGTCATCATTTATTTATTGTAATGCTCACTTTCTTCTGAAGAACACAGAGCTGTTCTTTTCATACAGTGAAAGTAAATGAATGCCAACCAGGGGCTGTCAACCTTTACAAAAAACACCATTACAGTAATCCGTACAGTACGACTTTTATATTCCAAGCCTTTATCTGAGGAACAGACCGTCACTCCTTTGTTTAGGAAAATCCATTAAAATTTTGTCCATTTCTTTTGTGAGATGCATCATTTCCGGGGGCCGATGTGGCATTTTGTATTCAGGCTGGATGGATGGAAGCCTCTGTGTGTGGCTGAGAGCAGGTTTAATTACCACCAGCAAACTGGATTGGATGCCAACTGGCTGCTAAGTTCATTTCTGTCAGGCAAATAATGAGGTCAGGCTGCCATGCCCTCAGTGATGGTGGGACATGAACGTTCAAGAGGTGTTCAGACTGCAGTGTTGAAAGCAGGAGATTTGAGAGGTTATTAAGGTACAGTTAGACCTCAGTACAGTAATAATCACCAGTTGTTTCCAAACACCTTCCACCCCACTCCACATCTGCTATAGAGTGCTGTAGTGGTGGCTTTATTATTGTAGGCTAACCTAGAAGTTAGCATCGCCCTGGTTCCCTCGATGAAAACCCAACTGGATTTTTCCATTGGCTTTTTTTCCATTGGATTAATTCAAACCAATAAAAGTTCCTGATTCTTACGCACTTGGTTAATAATGATAATCTTCACAAATGAACAACTTTTATGAATTGTGAAGCCTAAATACAATTGCCAGAAGTAAAAAGTGGTCGCACATCTTCAACGTTTCTAGCATTGAGCTTCAGTCAACTCTTTCACATCTTTAAACATTTTCATTTTTATGAAAAAGTGATATGAAATGAAAAATATTATCAACATTTACTCACCCTCATGTCATTCCAAACCCGTATGAGTTTCTTTCTTCTGATAAGAATTCTATGATTAGAATAGTGGTAACCAGACAGTTAACGGTAGCTATTGACTTCCATAGTAGGAAAGAAAATTACTATGGAAGTCAATGGCTACTGCCAACTGTCTGATTACCAACATTCTTCAAAATATCTTTTGTGTTCAACAGAAGAATGAAACTCATACAGGGTTGGAACAACTTCAGGGTGAGTAAATTATGACAGAATTTTCTTTTTTGGGTGAACTATCAATTTAACCAAAGACCTTATTTCAACAATAAAAAACAAACAAAAAACATTGAATTCAGAACAATGGAACCGGAAATGCTTAATTGCTAACTTGTTAATGGCTTTGGCCTTCAAAAATATGTCATCCCTGCAGGACTCGATTAGTCAGACAAACCAGGTAGCTCCACCCCCAAACCCATGCCATTAGTTGAGCCAGAATTATTTTGCATTCATCATTTCCTCTCACATGTACTCTGACAGTTTTGTTTGTCAGCTGCACCAGCATCACAGTTTCCTGAACCTGTTTGTTGTGGGACCTGCGTACGAGGTTCTGGACAAATATCCCAATTTTCACTGACTTGTTGAAACAGTTGAAACCGAAATGACTGAATGACTCGCTTCTCCCACAACAGCAAGTTTTCATCCGTCTCATTTAGGGTTTTGACCTCTGTCTTGTGTTCTCCTTTGGTTCTAACTTCCTGTTCTGTCACTATCAGGTGATGTGGGTATGCAACCTGTGCCGAAAACAACAAGAAATCCTCACCAAGTCAGGGGCCTGGTTCTACAGCGGCCCAGGGGACGCCCTGCCCCCGGGTGCGAGTGACCCTCGGCGTCGCCACGAAGAGGCTCCGCAGGAGAAGAAGGCCAAACTGCAGGAAGCCCCATTGCTGTACCAGGGGCCTCCAGGGGACCGCAGCCGTGCTCCAGGACTCTTGCGCCAGGCGTCCCTCAACAACGACTCTGGTCTGAAGCCCAACGACCCTCTGAGCAACAGGTGAGTTCATGTGTTTTTACAGTGCTGCTACGATGTTGAAAAGTTTGAACTTGCAATTATTATATATGATGCGTTTAGAAATCATTATTCCTTGTGAGCAGCAGCACTCTTCAAGTTATTCTTGTTACTTTTTAAGAAACTTGCTGAAATAATTTGCCCACAGTGACTGTATTTGTTAATTATATTAAGAACTGGATGGGTAAAGTTGGTCTGGTCAGGATAAACTTTGATGTTAGAGTGACAAAACTTTGTCTAAATGTTTGTCTAAAAGTCAATACTGAGACAGAAAATGAAATACTGAGTCAGACTGGAGATAATATGCAAGGACATTGCTAGGGTGTTCTGGGTGGTTGCTAGGTTGTTACTAAGTGGTTGCTAAGCTGTTCTAAATGGTTGCTGGGATAAGTGGTTGCTATGGTGATGCTAGGTAGTAGCTTTGTAAATAAAATACTGAGAAAATACTCACCCTGGCAGGGGTTTTCAAAAATGTTCGGTTTCAGTGACGTGATACTGCGTTTCCGTGTGGACGAACGGCCGAACCGCGTAAGAAATGTCACGGTTATAAAAATACCCGTGTCCGTGTGGACAAGGCCTTAGGTGTTCTGGATGGTTTCTAGGGACATTGTGGATGTTTTGGTGGTTTGGGTTGTTACTAATATGTTGATTTTTGGGTGGTTTCTAGACATTTTTAAATGGTTGATAGGTGATTGTTAGGGTTTTGGTGGTTGCTAGATTGGTTTCAATGGTGCTGCTAGGCGAAGTTGCTCAGGTTTTCTGCACTGTTACTAGGGTGTTGCTATGCAGCTGCTAAGGTGTTCTGGGTGATTGCTAGGACATTGCTAGGCAAGTTACCATGGTGATTTAAATAGCTTTTACGTGGCTGCTATGGTTGTTTAAGCAGTAGTTGCTAGGGTGTTTTGGGTGGTTGCCTGGCTAAGGGACTGTGGTTACTTGTAGAATATTTTAGAATGTTACTAGTAGGTGAGGTGTTCTGGGTGGTTGCTAGGACATTGCTAGATGTTTGCTATGGTGGTTTCAGTAGTTGCTAGGATGCTACTTGTGTGTTTTGGGTGGTTGCTGCTTGCTATAGGGCATTTTAGGCAGTTCCTAGGGTGTTACTAAGGCAACAAACTAGGTTTCTATGGCATTGGTAGTTGGTTAATGATAGATAGAGAGATAGATAGAATGATAGAACAAATGAACGATAGATAGATAGAATGGTAGAACAAATGAAATAGATAGATAGATAGATAGATATATAGATAGATAGATAGATAGATAGATAGATAATTATTATCTAACATAAAATTAAACTTGCACAAAGTAACTTTTTTTTTTAAACACATGCATACATCTGAAATTGAAGCTGGGAAAACAACAGCTGGAGCATGCAATGCATTCATTCAGATTCCATCTGTTTTTCAGACGTTTACTATTACTAATTTGGTGCTGAACACGTTAGACAGGTAAATAACAATCAGTTATTTATGGTGAAACCTGCTCTAGAAAAAAAAGCAGGGAGTCAAAACATCAAACATTACACCTCTAATCTGCAGGGAGATGCTAGTGCACTGTGAGCAATGAGTGTGATTCCATCTTTTCCCACACAGTGGCGGTGTCTCTCTGAGCCCTGGTATCAAATTCTCTCCCTCTTTTGCTGGGATGTCTGAATCAGCTTCACTGCTCAGGGGTCAGAGGTCAGTCCTGGAGAGATGTCTCCATAGAAACAGATGCCTGCTCCCTTGAATCCGAGGTGACCGCTGTGTGTTAGTTTGATTTTCCGTTCCTGAATACCTGTGGAGGAGAGGAATGTTGGGCATGTGCCACAGGGATGGGGCTGATCTCACCTGCTGTTAGTGTGTGTTGTGTTGACATGAGCACATTTGAATGACAAACCCTTGAAATTAAAATTGCACATTTCGACTTAGTGATTTAGTATAGAGATGTACAGTCGTCACTTATTTGTTGGTCTGTTTACACGTGTCAGATGTTTATTGGCTATTTCAGCACATCTCATTGTTTTTAAGACAAGTGTCAAGATAAAAAACTACATTTATGATTTTATTTGAACCGACTAGGTGAAGTACATAGATGTTAACATTTAAAAGTTTGAGGTCGGTAAGATTTTTTAAATGTTTTTATGTACTCATTTATTTGATTAAAACAGTAATATTGTGAAATATTATTGCAATTTAAAATATGTAATTTATTCCTGTGATGCTTAGCTGAATTTTTAGCACCATTACTCCAGTCTTCAGTGTTACATGATCCTTCAGAAATCATTCTGATATGCTAATTTGCTGCTCAAGAAACATTTCTTATTATTATCAATGTTGAAAAGCAGTTGTGCTGCTTTTAAAGGCCCACTGAAGTGCCTTGAAACGTGCAGCGTTATGCAATGTGTTGATGTAATTTCCACTGAAACAGGAAGACAAGGCGGGACATATCAAACAGCTCCTCCCGTTTTTAAAAATGTCCAATAGCGTTTTGTTTACCGGAGAAGATTGTGTGCGTGTAGCGGCGGTTCACGTGACACTAACGTAAAATTTAGACACACAGACTTCATTCAACTCAATGGAAAGCATACACTGTCTGAATCGTTCCCTATCCCCTATATAGTGCAAGTTCCATTCACTATGTGGAAAATAGTACATTTGTGAACAAGGACTGTAGATTCTAGAGAGTATTTGATTGGACAGAAAATCTGAGTGATCAAAGTGCAGAGTGATGTCATCAAAATCATTGATCCATGTTGGCAGAAGTGATAGACTGTATGTTTTGAACGCTTATATCTTTTAAATACAAATTTTGTCATTGTTTTTGGAGCACACTAGCTCATAGATAACCTTAAGGCTGAAAAACTTAAATTTTTATTTCATGGGGACTTTTTTTGTGGAAACCATGAAACATTCTTTTCAGGATTATTTGATGGTTTGAAAGTTATTTGAAAGTTCAAAACTAACAAACTGACCCCAATCGGGGGAACCCTGGGAACCAAACCCATGACCTTGGCGTAACTAGCTCAAACTCAATATGTGTACAATTTTAGAAATGCATCCCATGCATCTATTCTTTACCATCAGATATTTGAACACAACAACTTATACTCTAGATACTCGTGCCCATTCCTAAAGTTTTTTTTATGGTGCAATGCATTTTTCCCCTCCTCCCTGGCTCCTTTACCTGGCAGATGTCCGTGAAAGGCTCAGGACAGCAGGTGAGCTTTAAGCTGCTTTTTCATGGATGGCGTCTGACATTTCCTGTAGAACACAATGAGTGTGCTGTGAAATGTATAAAAAGCTACTCTAACAGCAGTGCTGTACTTTTTCGATCAGATCGGTTCATATAGCATGTCTCGAAAACTGTAAATGCTCATTTGCACTTTCTGTCTGAATTAACATGTTACCCCCAAAAGGTTAGATGTTGAAAATGTGCCTGCCATATGGCAGCATCTGATTTGTTCTGTGTTGTGTAACAGACAGTGTTATAGTTCTGTAGTATCTTTACACAACTATACGAAACAAAAGTGAGCAGCTGCTTGGAAAGTTTGTGCAATAAGAGGCATTTTGTTGGTCTCTCCGCTTCCATAAATACTTTGCTACTGCAACATTAGCTTGATTTTACAAACTGTTAACATCTTCAAAAAACAGGTTAGTTTAAAGTAAACATTTAAAAGTGTCGTTTACTCACACTAAAGCCCTTAAATCTTATTTGTGTTCACATATATTTAATTATTCTGTTTTGAAGATGCATTCATTAAGGACTTAGTTACACTTAAAAACAATAGCTTTATTTTGTTATTAGTTATTACTATTTTTAGAAATAGTTATTTTAAGAACTGTTCACTAAAAGGTTCTTTGGGAAAACAAAAATGGTTCTTTATGGCGTCACTGCAAAAAACGACCTCCTCCAACCCCTTAATCTGTTCTTTCAGAGCAGTTTCACTGTCAACAAAAACAGTGAGTTGAAACAGTCAGTAATTCTATAATAAATTTAATTACAAACGATAGGACAAATACAATAATAAACACATGAAATAAACAATTTAGTCTACCAATAATAAGCCTACTATACAGAAATTAAGTAACCAAATGTAAAAATAAAACTCATGTATAGTCTACTCTTGAATTAAATATACATTGATTCTTCTTAAAGTTACTAAAGTTATTCATTGAAGAGCAGTGAATGATTCTCTCGTTTTCTTTTGTTGCTTGATTACCATTAAATGATAGACAGCATCAGGTTTATTAGGCTGCTGTCACTTTAAGAGCAAATGCACAGATCTAATATATACCCACAAACATTGATTACTTTCCCATCCGTTTATGTTCACATAAGACATAAACAACTGCGTTTAAGTGAAAACTCGCCAAGATGGGTCATTTTTTAATATTTTTTGTGTATTTGTCTGCTTAAGCGCATACCCGAAGCCCAAAGTAGTTGTGTTTTTATTGGAACGCGCACACAGAAAGCTACCTGGAGAACAGCTTCTCTTTTTTATAGCTCAATACACTTTTATTTAATTTTTTTCTAGCATGTCTGGCAGGATTCTGTATATTATGTTACTTAATTTGATTGATTTGGATTTGGATGTTACGAAGGAAGGGCGACATTGCAGCGCTTTAAAGGAAAGGATCATGTTTTCATAATCGTTGGAAGCCGAAAGCAAAGCCGAAATTAAATCATCAGAGAACTGTAAGCACTGTATGCTGTTGTTGTAAGGGACAGATGAAATTGAGCTTTATAGCTACTGTAGTTCTCGGGCAGTTTTTTTACTGTCCATTGTCCCAATCAAGAAAAACAAAAAAAAGGGACCAAAACATGAACATTTTGCGATTTGTTTTTCTTTCTGTATGGAAGTCTGTACACTTTTCCACCCCAAATCTCGCCATAAAAATCAAAATGGACAATTCTTATTTTTTATGGAATATTGCAGTGTTTATTATAAATTATTTATCTGTGCACATCATATTTTTTGTTACATTTTAAATTCACATGCTCTCATAATCTTTAATCAAAATAACTTCCCCTCCCTCTTGCAGCGACACCTCTTCTCTGATGTTTACTGGCACGAGGGCGGGGCAACCTGTCACTCACATGACATCGACCAATAGCAAACCACAACCATCCAATCAATTGCTGACAAAATCAAGTCCCGTCCTACATTTTTTATTGTCCGAGAAGCCATTTCACTCGGATATACGTCGCAATATGGAAGAAAAGACTCTCACAATATCATTTCATGCAGACTTTTAAATAAGAAATAGTCATATCTAGTCACAATGACAGATATACTCTAAAGTAGCAGAAATGTCTTCCACAGAAGAAATAAAAAAAAATATATTCTTAATGTTGCCTATTTGCTTGGTTTTTCTGATTCCTCCAGCAAATAAAAAACCTAAGGCGTTAAACTGTAAAAACAGTCGCAAACCTCATAAAGGGTTGCAAACTACAAAATGAATAAAAAAACAAAAGTTCATATAATATTTAGTTTGACCTCTCAAGGTTGACGATCAACATTTTATGAAGGTTAAGCACCACCTCTGAGTGTGTGTGGAAAAACAATAAAAAAGACTGTTTTTGAATCATTTCAGGCCCTGCTTCTGTTCAATGAGAAGTGGCAGGGGTGTTTTGGGGTTAACTGCTGTCAAAGTGGATAAGAACGGCCTGACCGTTCACCAGGAGACTGTGTTAAATAGTTTGATGCCCAGGAATAGAGCTCAGGAAATCACTGAAAAGCACTTCCATTAATCTTAAAGAATGTTTAAATTAACTCTGATTCTCCTCTCATGAAAAAGTGCTGACAGCCTATTTATATCCTGAAATAATGTGGGAAGAGCCTAATTTGTCTTGGTCTCAGAGGTGTCATTGGAGCGAAGGCTCAGACGCGGCGCGAGTGTGGGTGAAACTGCTAGATGAAACAATAATAATTACACTGGGATTCGGATTTAATTACAGCCGTTTTGTTTCTCTGGGTTTTGCGGCTTTTTGTCGCTTGTATCTCCTCCCCCTCCATCTATAAAATCCATTAGTGTTTTTATTGGAGCTAGATGCAATGTGACACCTAGGTTGAACCACATACAACAGTGGTTGTTTTAGTACTGAAATTAGTTTGACAAAACTATGGGTTGGGAGCTGATCGTCTGTCGTCACTGCATGCAATATAGACAGACAGAAGCATACGGTCTCGTATGTTCAAGAGGTCAGCACAAGTTTCACTACAAGTATGACGTAATCCACTTTCCTGCTCTCGGCTTGGCACTATGGGAGCTGATGTTGTGATATGGTGGTTTTGTCCGGAGAGAGTTATTAAGAGAATGAAAGATGCACCTGCAGGAAACCAGTATCAGCAGCGTTCTGATCTCACACCTGCTCTCTAGACCAGTCTAGAGACTAATGCTTTAAATGCTGATCTCTAAACAATTACTGCACTTTAGCATGGCCATCTATCTATCTATCTATCTATCTATCTATCTATCTATCTATCTATCTATCTATCTATCTATCTATCTATCTATCTATCTATCTATCTATCTATCTATCTATCTATCTAGCCTATCTCATATAGTCAATAATACTTCAAAATGCATGCAAGCACATAATAGAACTATACATTCTTGATTTCATACTGTTGATCGTCGTGCTAATGGCTTTAAAATCTCTGTCATAATAGAGTAAATTCGAACGGCCTTGCTTCCCTTTAAGATGCATAGCCTATAGATTTTTTTTAGGTCAGAATGCATGTTAAAAAGCCCTCTTATTCCTTGTGTCCTAGGGGCAGTGCACTCAGTGTTTTCTCTTCCTCTAACGCCCTTCTTCCTTCAGGTCATCAAGTATCCACACACAATAGTTGTCTTTTAGAGCAGAGCATCTATCCACAGAAAACCCTTAATGATGTGGGAGAAAGAACCCCCCCCCCCCCCACACACACACACACACCCCCTCCTCCTCCTCCTCCTCCTCCCTACGCCACATGCGCTGTGATGCTGGTAGAGGATGTGTAGTGCTGCTCTGGTGCTCATGAGAGAGAATCCTGACAGTTTCGAGGCTGTGTGTGTGAGCCTGGGCTCTCTAGAATCCGGACGCGACGCGCTTGCTTGCTTGCATGCGTGCGTGCGTGCGTGCGTATGCATGCATGGATGTTTATCGTAATTACTGTGGATAATTAGAGGCGCCAGGGATCTCCGGTGCGTTTAGGACGCGCTGCGCGTTCGCTTTCTCTCTTAAGTTCGGATCACAATGTCCGGGAGAGCCGGTGTCGGTCCGCTCTCCTCATCCAAACGCACTTTTCCTCGGGATCAGAACACATCAGGAAGTTGAATCGTGTTTATGTTGCGCTGGAGATGCGGCGCGTCCGGAGCGAGGAGCGCTGGAGGAGTTTCATCTGAGGGAAAGCGGGAATATACGCAGGATATCGGAGAGGAAGAGGGAAAATGCAGTTTGAGACATTGCGTCAGTTCTGTAGCTCGGTTTTATCTCATTTTAATGGGGCTTTCACGCCGCCGCAGAATATTCTGCAGACGGAGCTCCTGGAACAGGCGCTCAGCACCATCGGGTGAGTTTGTAACACATCACACGTGACTATATTTGCATTTCCTGAAGGAAATATCAGTGTTTGAGAGGCACGAACAGCTAGGAATTGTGTGTATGGGGCGTCTGTGAGGTCTGAGGTGGCTCTGCTTCTGAGTAAATGAAATGCCGCAGCCGTTGTCATGACACTCAGCACGCATCTTGTTTAGTGGCGGCTGTGTGAGGACCAATCAGAGTTAGCTATGTTAATAAATACAAGAAAGATGTCCTATTGCAATTCAGTATGCTAATATTACACACATTTAATCACTGTTGTTTGCATTTTGATTGAACAGGAAAGGCTGTATCGTTACCTGCAATTTAAATGATAAAATTCTTTTTTATTTTTTGAAAATTAATTTAAGTATTTTATCAGTAAATTATAAGTTATAGCCTAGTTATATATATATATATATATATATATATATATAGATTCTATGTCTATTGTTATAGCTAAGACTTGATACAAAATTTGAGTTTGAATTGCCAAATTAATATTATTCTTCAGAGGCACCATTAACATATTTCCACCTCTTTTAGTTTTGTCATGGTTGACTTTGTCCACAAAATGCGTTTATTTGTAATTTTGAGCGGTTATTTGTTGCAATTATGTTTTTGTTTTTTTTAATTAAACTGGTCAGTAATTTACAAAACTTTTGGTTCTATTTGTTAGTTCTCATCTAGATTTGTTTTATTTGTAAGATTTTGACTGTTATTAAAAATTGTTTTAAAGTCAGCAGTTGTGTAGCCTACATCTGTTTGCTATCATTTGCATTAAATATTGAATTAGATTGTGTGTGTGTGTATGTATATATATATATATATAGGCCGTGTGTGTGTGTGTGTGTGTGTATTTACATATATATTAGTGCTTTCAAATTGATTAATTTCATCTTTCATAAAAGTTTGTGTTTATATCATTTGTATACACACAGTCATGTATGCATAATGCGTGTGTGTAAATGTGTGTATATACACACACACACACACACACACACACACACACACACACACACACACACATACATATGTACATACACATATATTATATCATATACACATAAACTTTTATGTTTGATGCGATTATTTGCAATTAATCGATTTGACAGCACTAATACATACTGTATCAGCATCACGATCGCAACATCTCAACAGCTCTAGCATTAGTAGGGTAGTTGTCCTGTACCTCACCGTAACCATCTGAAGGACCTCAGGGCATGAGACTGAATGGTGTGTTTAATGCAGTTTAAAGTGTTGAGGAGAGAGAGGCCATGGAAGCAACCCATCGTCTCACTCCAGGGATCTACAGCACGAGTCTCTTCCTCCGCCAGCACAAATACACACTCAGCAAATCAGCACACTAGACTTCACTCGCACCAGGGGTTCAGTGCAAGCATCTCTTTGTTCCTGTGCATTCTCACATGCCTTTGAAGCCTGTACCTCGCTTGATTGGAGGAGGCAAGGTGTGGCTGCCAACTTCTGCTGTTTTGCTGAACTGCACCGGCTGCATTTTAGAGAATCGTCACACTGAGACATTTAGATGATGATGTGTTCTTTATAGAAAGAGTTTTAAGTGGTTATTGCAAATCGTGTTTTCATGGTAAACATCAGGCTAATAAGATAATATCATCAAAATGGCATGAATCGTGGCTCACTCTGGCCAAATTCTTCTCTCAGGAAATGTTTACTTCCCTGTGCCGACCCATTACTAACAAACAGAGCTGTCTGCCAAAACCAGAGCAGATGTAAAAAAAAATGGCCATAAACATGTGATTGGTACAGACTGGTCCAATCAAGAGGTTGCATGTCTTCATTGGTTTAATTAAAACCTGTATCTTGTCAATACAAATTCATGCTGCGCAGACGGCATCATATGACATCAAAATACCTCACACAGCTTTCGAACCGCTCTCGCGATTCTTGATGTTATATGTCAAACGGTCTGCACATCACATTGGCTTTTTTAATTTGGTGTGAGATTTACTTGGGCAGCGTGAGAGCATGAGACAGAGCCTGAAAGATGTCTCACACCAAATGCAGTTGGCAACCCTGTATAAACACTCAAAATAGAGTAACTTAGTGCTTCAAATAACGTTAGTATCGATTACATGGCGACAAGTGAATGTTAAAAATGCATTTGTCATTGAATCATTCATTCAAGAGATTTGTTCAAAAACACTGATTCGCCCAGTCATTGAATCATTCATTAAAGTGTGTGCAGTAATTCATATTTTGTCAGAACCTCTAGTAAATTACGTTATTTTGTTTAGTTGTATATGTTCAGAATCGTGGGAGAATCCTGATCTCAGTTAAAAAAAAAAAAAAAAAAAACTTGATTCTGAATTTATCCTGAATTGTGCAGCTCTATTCTGAGTATATTATTTATATTCCAAATATAAATTAGATGTACATAATTTTTTAAAATGTGATTTTTCCCTCAGCAATTTTGAGTTGCACAAAAACATGGTAATTTCCCCTCAAAATGCAAAGAATTTTTTTTTTTAAACTAGCAAATAATCATTATGGTTTTATGACATTTTATTTTTATAACAATTAAGCATGCAAAATTGCAGATTTAGTTTATTTATATTTTAGTTAAAATATAATGATAGAATGTGGGGGAAAAACCCCTAATGGCGCATATAAAGGTTTCATTTAGCTTTTTTTTTCTTCTTTTTTAATTGTTGACATTTATCCAATAATACATGAATCGCTTTTTAGTCTTATTCTATTTATTAGTCTTCATTTAGTTAATGCGTTAACCAAATTTTGTATAGGTTGCGTAAAAACATTCATGTGTAGCTCATTGGAAAAACGTGCCAGTGGCGACATTTCTGCAAAATATTGCGTTTTGCGCATGCTTCACGACACTGTCAAAGTGAAATGTCCAGTGAGTGGTGCTAAATCCATGTTCAGTTTTATCAGAAACGGATGAACGTGAATCTGGCAACATTTTATTACCTTGCTTGTTGTACAGATAATGAATGATGAAATAAATAATATTTTCACAATTCTTTCTTTTAATTGAAGATGCAGCCTGTGCTATATGATCATGTTGTGTATCATTTGGCTTAATACATTTTGGTCGCTGCAGAGAAAGAGCGAGCGAGAGAAAAATACAGGGAAGAACAGGAGAGATAAATCACAATTGAAGTTTCTCTTAGATGGAATATCCCTTCCCACTAGCCCCCGTGCTCTGTGAGGCTGGGTCGCCATGGCAACATTGTTTGATCAATGCTGTGGGTGATGTGTGAGACAGGAAGACCTGCAGGGGAGAGAGAGAGAGAGAGAGAGAGAGAGAGAGAGAGAGGGATGTCCCCTGCACAGAGAGACAGAGAGAAAAGAGCAGGATTATTGTGGGTTTATTCATGAGGCTTCTGTAAACGCCGTCTGAGATTACTTGTCAAATGACGCAGATGAGGTGAATGAATGAAGTTTCCAGTGCCAGAGAAGAGCTTTATGAGCAGTTTGAGTTTTAAAGCAATGATAAAGAGATAGTTCACTCAGAAATGAAAATTCTGTCATAATTTACTCACTCTCGTGTCGTTCCAAACCTGTGTGACTTTCTTCTGTGGAACACAAAAGAAGATACTAGTTGAAATGCCTCACGCTGAGTCCAAAATCGCATACTTCCCTACTATATAGTATGCCAACAGAATAGTGTGTTTGAATGCATTTGAAAAACAGAGGGCGAAAAGTCCCCGGATGGCCTACTACTTACTGGTGCGCATTCGATGGACACTTTACTATCCCTTGAGGCCACAGGAGAGGATTTATGAATGGCAGTAAATTGACGCAACTGATGCTGGTCGATCACTTGACAGTAACGACATGGCAGATGTAGTAGGTCTGAATTTCATTCATACTATATAGAACATACTTTTTTAACGCTCGAGGAGTATGTTCAAATTCAAATGTACCTACTCGGACAGTATGCCATTTTGGACTCAGGATCAGGGTTTTTTGTCCATACAATGGATATTAGTGAATAAATGGGGACTACATAAGTCTTCTCTACATAAGAGATCTCTACAATGTCTCGAACTGTGCTCAGATTTGCCAAGATTTCAAATACCAATTATGAACTCAAACATTTCTGATTAAATTCTTCCAAAGGTAAATGATCTGAGCTGCTATTCACGTTCATTGTATAGCTCTGTCCACTTTCTGTATGTCAGCTCTCAGCTGTTTTCATTTTTCATCAGGAATTTCTGGAGAAACATCATAGAAAAAAAATGAGTGACCTTTGAGCAATATAAATTTGCCTCTGCTGTTAAAGTTGGCATGAAATGGAAATTACGATGCCCTGGGTTTTCCCTATTGTGGCGTATATGCGAGTGAAACGGAAAAGAAAAAAATATATGGTGGGTCTTTTTTGGGAATCTTTCTCTCTTTGTGCAGCAGAAATATCACTATACCAAAACATCAATCTTTCATAGCTTGCTGACGTTCATTCTTGTTGTTTTTACCAATGTAGCTTTGTGATCCCATGACCCCGTTGTGTGACGTCCCACGAAGGTCAAACTCTGACCTCCGAAATGTTCATTTCTCATGTGAAGCACCCTAAATATCCAACCCTGGGTATTGATTTTGACAGAGTTACTTATCTGTGATATTCCTTCAGACAACTAGTAATACTTACAGTCAAATTTGTTAATATTTACCCAGAATCCAGTTTCATTACCAATTACAGGATTGATTGTTGTTGTCATCCAATGGACGATTGTAATCATTCTTCCAGTCCGTTTGCAATTTATGTGATTGTACAATCTTTTAGAACATGTTTTTAACATTGATAGTAATAAGAAATGTTTCTTGAGTTGCAAATCAGCATATTAGATTAATTTTTGAAGGATCATGTGACACTGAAGACTGGAGTCTTCAATATATGCGAGTGAAACGGCTTCTTGAACAAGAAAAAATATGAGGGCAAGACTTGGTTCTGTCCATTGGGATTAGATTGGATTTTGCTATTACAGTGATCTCATGTGAGTGACAGGTTGTCCCACCCTCGCGCCAGTAAACGCATCATCAGAGAACAGAAGAGATGTTGTTGAATGTGGCAGGGGAAGTTATTTTAATTAAAGATAATAAGGGCAAATACTTTTTTTTTTTTAATAATGATGTGCATGGATAAATCATTGATAATAAACAGTGCAATATTCCATGAAAAAATAAGAATTGTCCATTTTGATTACATGGTCACTTTAAACACTATGAAGAGATCTTCAGCACCCGAGGGTGGAGATGTGTAGTTTCTAGCTTGAGAAAGAGCTCTTTGCCATTAGTATGTTCCACAAACAAACTCCCATCATCCTTTCAGGGAATCAGTTGCGCTTTCTGAGCATGAAAGAGAGCAGATGTCCTTATCCCACATATCACACACTCTGTGTTGAGGAAGACCAGCTATTTTTTCTGTCTCTCTCTCTCTCTGCTCTCTCTGCTCTCTCTGGATTGATGTTACGAAGCTGTTTGTTACTGATGGTCCCAGCCATATATAGAGCATGTGTTCCTCCACCTGTCACGAGATGTTCTGTGCGGTTATCAGTCACATATCAGTCTCTCTTCCCAAAGTGGTTTTGTCACAGTATTATCTCTGAATTTCATGCAATGAATACGAAAGCTACAATAACGTTTTGAAACACAATTTGTGTTTATAATTCACTCTTAAAGAGTGACAAACCAGTTGCCCTTATAATGATTTGGTCTTTGTTGAATTTGATGAGAAATATTTGAGTTCATATTGAGATCTCTGACTTTTGTTGCAGGCTTTGGTATCTTGCTAAATTTGAGGATAATTTGAGATGTTTTTGATTATGGAGGTCTTTTATATAGTCTATAAAATCTATAGTCTGTAAAAGTTTATAAAATCTTAAAGTTCACCCAAAAAGGAAAATTCTGTTATCATTTATTTACCCCCAAGTAGTTCCAAACCTGTATGAGTTTCTTTCTTCTTCTGAACACAAAAGAATATATTTTGAAGAATGTTGGTAACCAAACAGTTGACGGGCCCCATTGACTTCTATAGTATTTCCCCTCCATACTAAGTCAATGGAGCCCATCAATTGTTTGGTTCCCCATATTCTTCAAAATATATTATTTGAGTTAGTGTATCATTCAAAAGTGATTTATTTGATCAAAAGTACAGTAAATACTTTTAAACAGTAATTTATTCCTGTGATGCCAAGCTGAATTTTCAGCATCATTACTCCAGTCTTTTGTCACATGATCCTTCATAAATCATTCACGCACGACAATGATTTGCTGCTCAAGAAACATTTATTATTATTTCCAAAGTTAAAAACAGTTGTGTTACTTAATATTTTGGGGTAAACTGTGATACTTTTTATAAGAATTCTTTGATAAACAAAGTTCAAAAGACCAGCTTAAAATATTTTGTAACATTATAAATGTCTTACTGTCACTTTTGATAAATTGAATATATCCTTGCTGAAGTTCTTTAAAAAAAGGTCTTACTGACCTCAAACTTTTGAACGGTAGTGAATCTCATTGCATTTTTCTCTAGACGTTGTGTAGCAGATTTGGAAATATGACTATTCCGAAACATCAAACTTGAATAGCTTGCTGACGTTCATTCTTGTTGTTTTTACCAATGTAGTTTTGTGATCCCATGACCCCGTTGTGTGATGTACCATGAAGGTCAAACTCTGACCTCCGAAATGTTCATTTCTCATGTGAAGCACCCTAAATATCCAACCCTGGGTATTGATTTTGACAGAGCTTCTTATCTGTGATATTCCTTCAGACAACTAGTAATACTAAAAGCTGAAATTGTTCATATTTACCCAGAATCCAATTCCATTATTACAAGATTTATTGTTGTTGTTATCCACTAGAGTTTAATTTCGGTTCCAATCCATTTGAAATTTATGTGATTGTACAACAGAACATCTTTGCATATCACCATTTCTGAGTAATATAACCTTATAAATGTTAGATAGTAGATTGTGAGATAATTGTTAAGAGTTATAATAGTTAGATAATGTTGTTTAGATACACTGTTGGACAAAAATATTATGCAGCAAAAACTGTTTTTAACATAGATAATAATTAGAAATGTTTCTTGAGCAGCAAATCAGCATATTAGAATGATTTCTGAAGGATCATGTGACACTGTAGACTGGAGTAATGATGCTGAAAATGTATGCAACACAGGAATAAATTACGTTTTATAATATATTCAAATAGAAAACTGATAGATATCACAACTGATAGAAATCTTTTAAATTGTAACAATATTCCACATATTACTGTTTTACTGTATTTTGATTAAATAAATGTAGCCTTAGTGAGAATAAGAGACTTAAAATAAAATAAAATAAAACTTTTGATAAGTAGTGTGTGCTCTATGTTTATGAATAAGAGATCATGACACCTATACAAAATAATAATGCTAAAAGAATTAGTCAAATATATTTAAAGTAGTTTTAGAATGTTTTGATTGCTAATGCTAGCACTGTTTCATGTCGACTACTCATCTACATGTGTCAGTAGAATGAGGCTCATTATCTGAGTGTTTTGCAGACATGAGTGTGTGTGGCGTATGGCTGCCAGGCACGTGCCTTCACAAATGGGTTAGTGTGCGATTGCGGTGGGTGAATGAGATCGGCCTCGGAAGGTCTTGGATGCCAGGTGATCGCGGTTTAGCATTGATAGCTGTTCTCTTCTGTTTCTCATTTTCTTCTCTGTGGTCAGAGTCCATTACTGAGAGCCTGTGTAATATGTGTTTACTCATGTCATTGGGTTTCAGGAGAGATTTTATCTCCCGGGATGCTGGAAGCCACGCTGCAGAAAAGCATGAAGCTTTTTGTCTTTTACTAAGAGAAATCATCCCAGAGAGTTTTGCTTAGCTTTTTTATGTAACGTTAATTTAATGCCTCAGGTAACCCGTGGATATATTGGTTGTTGCTTAGACACTCGGCTGTTTGCAGAGGCAATGGAGGAACTCAAGGACGTTTTAAAATCAGTAGATAAGGTTAGTCAGCGATAACCGTGCGTCACAAACGTCTCAGAGCTCGGTTTCCAAAGCCCTTTGTAATGTAAAACCTGTAAAATAGATTTTTTCTAAGTTTTTTCAGGGTAGTTAGGAAAAGTAGCTTGTTAGTGGAAAAGCTACACTAATATAATATCACCTGAGCTAGAAAAATGCTGTTAAGTTAGTAGTGTTGCTACATTTTGTGTTTAAAGTCCCTCACGTAGCTGTGATGGACACCTGGGTCTTCTTTAACTCTTTCTCTCTCCCTCTAATGGGTTTGTGTTCCGCCCCATGCACTCTCAATCGTGATGTTGAGTGAATCAGAGAGCAGAGCTGACGTAGCATCTCGTAAGCTCATGTAGTGTGTGTGTGTGTGTGTGTGTGTGTGTGTCTGTGTTGATGGAGCAGATGGGAAGAGTCAGGCCGCAGCCACGCATGGTTTCCTGGCCTGGGGTGATGTAGCAGGGACCTCAAGCCTCTATAAATACGTCTCCCAATGAGACCACCAGCTGGGACGGACATGTCTATGGTACCCGTTGTCAATCTGCTAGTACAAAGAGGCCAGAGATTTTTAGACATTTGCTTAACCTTACAAATTTTCACCATGATAACATACAGTAGTGTTCCGCCATCGTTATTAGTGATGCAACATTTTTTTGGGCTGAAACTGAGAATTCTGGAACCACTTAGTCAAACCAAACTATTTGAATTTGATAAATTATGTATTTAAATATTTTCAACTTCCTTTAAAGGTACAATATGTAAGAATTTTGTATCCAAATATCCAAAAAACACTTGCTCAGTTCTTTCAATTGTGTGCTTACATTATCCTAAATGTTTCTAAGAATTAGTAAATTCTGAGAAATTCACAATTTTAAATAGTGCTCGTCCCTTGTAACTTGTCGCCGGTCAATGACGTAATATCCACGTTATCCCAGGTTTCCACTTGTACTGCCATAGTAACCATGGCGACAGATGTGGAAACAACTGCGTTAAGTCTAGCTCATGCTGTTGTTATTTCGTTCAAACATTATGGATCATGGCAAGCAGACTTTGGGACAAAAGGAGAAATAAAGCGAGGATCAATATCGGCGTGGCGTTTTCGAGATGGTGAGAGCTCCACATCCGCGACAAACTTCGACTTTCCGAGACGCCGCTCTTGCATGTACTTCATTAGACAGGTGAGCAAATGTACATTATACGCATCAATGTTACATAGCTCAACATGATAGAATATGATCAGTATGTTATTCTAATGTTGATCTAGCTTACTAATAGTAAAGGCCAACAAACTAACACATAGAATAACATTATAGCTTTCAACACACTCAAATGCAGTTTAGTATGATAGTCTAGACCAAGTGAAACAGTGCTGCGTTACCTTACAAGTTTAATTCGTCAAATAAACTAACCCATATGAGTAGTAATTCAGCACTTGCGTGTAGTTCGGTAGAATGAAATGTCCTTTATATCCGCGGGACTCGCGTGTATCGCTGATATCTGTCTCTCATTAGCAATCGCACCCTGCACCATACCACAGTCATGTTAAAAAACATCAATGTATTCACTCATCCATAAACATTATTAGATCCATCGGCATGACGACAAGTTCCATGATTCCGCTTATTCACTGCATCATCAACCTACGCCTTTGATAATGTAAGAGGTTAGCGACCCTTAGCAACGAAAAAAAAAACCAACATATTGTGGCTTTAATGGCCATGATTTTACAATGTAGGTTCCAACTTTTCCAACAGGTTTTATAAAATGTTTTAAAAGTATTGTTAAAAAGCATTGTTGATCAGTGTTATTTGTATATACTATTGTAGTATTTATTTATTTCTATATTTGCACTTTTCAATTTAAGGTTTAGCAATTTTGCTATGTACTTTTGTCATTTTTATTAGTTAAAAAAAATCTATTTAGTTTTAATACACATCAAACATTTTACTTCTGTTTATTTTTTGATTTTCAATTTTAGTTGTAATTTTTGTTTTTTTTATAATATGTATATATTTTTGTATTTTGTCTTAATTTTTTAGTTTTAGATATATTTGAAAAAGTAGAAATATTGACCTCAATATTAATTATCTTGCCAAATATTAAACTCAGCATGGTTTTTAAATTAAATAAAAAAATTGTTACAGTATATTATATTAAATTAAAAAATCAATGTCAATGTTTCTGTTATTTGAGCTTTTCAAATTGTGGTTTCTGTTTATATTTTCAGCCAGCATTTTTGGTCTATTTTCACCTACTGTCAAAAAAACAGGACATTTTATTGCAATTTCACCTGAAATTTCAGTGCTTTTCCCCCCCTTCCCAGTAGGGTTTTCCATTTGTCATGGTTTCCAAAGCTTAATTTTTAGAATTTGCCCAAAAGAAGGTATTACTAGTTTTTGGTACATTTCGTTAGTGTTTTGTTAAGTCAGGATGTGCAGAGCTCCAGTAATATGAGCATAAAGTGAGAATGCATCTGTTCTGTAAGCAGATATGGAATTAGCCGTTTAAGGCAGATCAGCAGTGCTGTAGATGGATGGATGATCTCTCTTTCAGCTGTAATGAGTCTAACTCCTTTCCACAGCAATATTAAGCACTCTGAATGTCCATTCACAACATACCACCAGACCGTAGAGCATACATCACGGCCAAATGATTACTGTAAGTGCACTACAGACACAAGCTGTGACGTACTGTATGGACGTGGTTTTATTTCTCGAAATGTGTTTTTCTCTTCTTGGTGAAGTGCTGCATTATAACGCAGCTGCGCACAAAGGAAAGTGTTGCATGCCGTAGGCTACATGTGACTGTAATTATTGTTGGAGCTTTTTTTCATAATTGATGGCAGTTAAAAATAGATCGTCTTGGTTTGCTCAGTAGGCCTATCCCCTGGGCAGAATGCTTACTGGTGCAGAAACGACCCAACTTTAAATTGAACAGGAGTGTTGAAAGGAGCTCCAGTCGTGCTTTGTGGGTATTTTTCTTCCACCTGACATCCTCTCTTCTACAAAAGCATTTCACTGTACATTTCACTCTGAGCTCATGCCTTCTAAAGAGATCCAAGGCCTGTTGTGATTGTTAGATTTCTACAGCCACTTTTGTAGCACGAATAATAAGATATGAATGTGTTCTAATGGAATGTGATTGACGCAAACAGCTTTTCAGGAGAACATTCTAGAGATGCAGGCACTGGTCCTTCAGCCGTCCACGCAAGAAATAAGAGCGAATTTAAGTCATTAAATATTTGATTTACATTTATCATAACTTAAAACGGTTTAATTACCTTAAAACCTTATGATATTGAAAATAGAATTTTCTTTTCAAACATAAGCACATCAGGCCATTAGATGGCGTTGAAACACTATAGACTGAACACGTAATGCGTATGTGCATGACGTCATTGTCTTTAGAGATTTGCGCATTTGTTGTTTACATGGAGACCGTTTTCAAAAACTTGCACTTTGAAACCCTTTTTCAGGTAACCAATACTCAAAACGCATAAACGCCAAAACGCATAAAAAGTTTTTTGTTTTTAGTTGAAAACAGTGTCGTGTAAACAGTCAAGAGCTGTTAACAGAACTAAGAGCTTAAACTTCCTCAAAAGTCTAAAAACAGGATTTGTTAAAACTAAGTAAGGTTACGCCTAATGGAACATGGAACACCCGAGAAACTTTGTGTTCCCTCGGCAAAAACTGTGCTATTCCGCCAAGAAACTTTGCATTTGCACGCAAAGGGGAACGCAAGGTTTTGTGAGCGAACACCGTTTTGTGGGGGAAAATAAGTTTCTCTGGCGAATGCAAAACGTTTTGCGAGCGAACGCAAAGTTTCTTGGGGAAACGCAAAATGTTTAGCGAGGGAACGCAAAGGTTTTGCGAGCGTATGCAAATTTTCTTGGGGGAAAGCAAAATGTTTATGAGAGAACACAAAAGCATTATTTTTCTGAAATTCATGAAAATTCCCCACCATCATGTCCCTTTAGGGGCTCCGTACATTCCAAACTTCTGCAACATTGACACCAGGCAAGGTCAATATTAATAAATTTATTGGCCAAACTATTTATTTTGATTTCTAAAGAATAGCAATTAAGCTTGCCAAAACATTCCACTTATTTGCCTTGTTTATGAGGCAATATACAGTAATTTATGTGGCAGATGATAATGAGAATGATGAGAAATACATAAAGCATGAATTTCGAAATCTAATGCACATTGTTTGGTCTTTATTAAAATAAACTTGTCTCTCTGTGTGTGATGCAGATCTGAGCTCTTTGATGGGTCTTTATGGGGAAAGAAGTGCTCTGATGTGGCTCGAGTTGGTCACACTTCACTTCCAAACCTGTTTTTCCCCCTCCTGGGCCCAACGAGCTGCGCAGGATGTTAATTGCAGGACTCTGGTGTTGATTGCTTAGCCTGTCGCCTGCAGTTTCCTGTAAAATGCGTTTGGGCTGATCTGTCTGGGCCGCTCCAGCTGACGCCAATAAGCATAATTACACACTGCTTGTCTGAAGAATTACCTTGCTTTAGGGTGTTTGTTGTGGAGTGCCGTGTGTTTCCCGCTTTAATATTTGCGTAAAATCGTATAAAATCCACGTTCCTGGCCTTAATGTGAATTACCTGTGCACATTATTCAAAAACAATTTTGACTTTTTTCTCCTTTGAAACGACTATGCTTTTTGATTGACATCATGAATCTCACATAACTCCAATTCAACTTTTTCTCGTTGAATATCCTGTTTCCCTTAGAATTATCTGAGGTAAAATGAGTTGATGATGTTTCACGTTGACTTAAATAACCGTAATGAAAATCCAGTTACTGTACTTTTCCATCCATTAATTGTCATCAAAGTCTTTAAACAACTTCGAACTGGTAAGCATGTTTTTGTCCGGCGTGAACTAGCATGTTTCTCGCTGTGTGTTTGTGAGAGTGGAAGTATCTTCTTGGTGAGCTGTGGAAGGATAGAGCCGTTCCTCAGTTTGCACTGATTCTCCAGCTTTATTCTTCAGGGGTTTGGCCTATTTTACACTGCTAGAGCTTCACGAGAGAAGGCCTGGTTGGCCTGGATGCTGCTGTATGAAAGTATAGAGGGTAAATGTGGCAGGAGCACATGGCTGTCTGCATCATGTTTAGTGGGAGCGAGGGATGAGGGGGAGGTGGGGCGTTAATGACGTTCGTATCACTGCGGTGCACAGGCTGAACACTGTGCTGTGATACTTCCTGTGTCTGCCTGTTCTGAGACGTTTCACAGTGTGCTGTGTATGAGTGCTACCAACTGTTCAACTGGGTGATTCATAATAATGATAATTATTATATTATTAGATATGTACTGTAGTTATACTATTTTTTATTTTATATATATATATATTTAGTACATCATTATGTGTCATAATAATCATAGATAAACAACCAAATCAACATAGACGAGAACCGACAAGGGATTGAACTAAACAGGCAGTATATACATATAAATATTATATAATCTTTAGTAACCACAGAAACAAACAAGGACATAACGGAACATAAAAAGACAACAGATTCTAACATTTACATTATGGTAATACTCATTTTATTTTGTTATTATTTTTATTTTTTACATTGTATATCGTCATCATCTTTTTATTACAGTGGTTTTTGGTGTATCTACTGTGACAATACCATTTTCTTTCTTTCTTTCTTCCTTTCCTTCCTTCCTTTCCTTCCTTCCTTCCTTCCTTCCTTCCTTCCTTCCTTCCTTTCTTCCTTCCTTCCTTCCTTCCTTCCTTCCTTCCTTTCTTTCTTCCCTTCCTTCCTTCTTTCCTTCCTTTCTTCCTTCCTTCCTTCCTTCCTTCCTTCCTTTCTTTCTTCCCTTCCTTCCTTCTTTCCTTCCTTCCTTCCTTCCTTCCTTCCTTCTTTCCTTCCTTCCTTCCTTCCTTCCTTCCTTCTTTCCTTCCTTCCTTCCTTCCTTCCTTCCTTTCTTTCTTTCTTCCTTCCTTCCTTCCTTCCTTCCTTCCTTCCTTCCTTTCCTTCCTTCCTTCCTTCCCTTCCTTCCTTCCTTCCCTTCCTTCCTTCCTTCCTTCCCTTCCTTCCTTCCTTCCTTCCTTCCTTCCTTCCTTCCTTCCTTCCTTCCTTCCTTTCTTTCTTTCTTTCTTTCTTTCTTTCTTTCTCATACCATGATAATACCATTGTTTTTGGTATGGTATGTTGTGTACCATGGTATGTTAATATTATAATAATTTAGTACAATAATACAGTATCAAAATCCCATGGTATTACTGTCGAGCAGCATCACTGTATCATAGTATCCACAGTAAGTTCACTTCAGCTTTTAAAGGCTCAATGTAGTAGAGCATCTCTGTTTTTGATATTGTTTAGAATATGCTGAGAAAAGAAACCATAAACAGAATTAGTTTCTATTCAGATGTTGACATTTTTTAGAACATGTTTGTTTTCTGTATGTCTAAAGCTATTGCATGTTTCAATTTATTCGTGTGCAAAGCAGACAGAATTAGATTGACAAAGATAATCGCCCTTGTCTTAAAAAAAATCAGGACGAGAGAGGAAAAAAAGCACAAATTTCTGATTTGTGTGGTTTGAGAGTGCTGTTTTGTTCTGGCACACAGTTACACCAGATTAAATAAAATCCTCTAGCAGGCCGTGGCCAGAATGTCCACCAATCAGCGACGGGCTGAAACATGTAATGCTGCCCCTGTCCCAGAGAAACATCTCCATCTCTGCTTATAGGTCATCCATTACAACCTGTTTCAGCCTCGCTCTGGGTCCCCCAGCATGCCTTGCGGCTGCTTATAAGTCTGTGGGCGCTATGATGTCACTGACATCAGGGAGAATTATTAGAGAGAAGGGCATTCGTGAAATTCTTCAGCACGTTTTAGTCAACGTTATGTGGGATTTACTCGATGACCAGTGAGGGAAGATTTGATTTCTGTGAAAATGTCATCCTGACATCAGAACTGAGAGGATTCTAATGCTACTGAAGACTGTTAGTGAGGTGGATTGTTTCCAACACCTGCTTTTCTTCATTTGACGGTTACCGTTTGCATCAGTTTGTGCAGCCTCATTTCAGTAAGGTTGTGGCTAAAGCGTAAAGGTGCGTATAACAATTCTCTGTTTTCTTCCATTTAGATGTAGCTGGGGCCCTAAGGGCTGTAATTTCAGTTGATTGCATTGCATTGTACTCTCACACTCTTGCTCATTATGTTCTTTTTCTGTCCCTTCACATTAAGGGCTAGGTGTTATTTTTAGCCAACATTATATATATACATATATATACATCTTGATTATTAGGTATTTGCTCTATTTTCCATCATTTAGGGATGGGGATTTTGATCATTTTGCCTACTCAGATGCACTTCTGTTCAAAAGTTTGGGGTCCAAATGATTTGTTTTTCCAAAAGAACAACAATTATTCACAATTCGACAGTATTTATCCACACACACACACACATTTTTTTTTTTTTTTTCCTCTTTTGCATTTTAAAACTAGGAAGTTCTGTGAACAGTTGTGTGCAGTGACTCAAATCAGAGATTTGAAATTATGGTAACACTTTATTTTGATTCCCTTTTGAACATTCTATTGACTATAAGTAACTTTGCAACTATATGTCAACTAACTCTCATTAGAGTCTGCTTAATATCCACAAATACTTTATTGTGATGCTCCTCCAACAAACACTCTACTGACTATAAGTAATTTTTCAACTACGTACATGTCAACTTATTCTTACCCTAACCCAACCAGTCTATTAATACTCTACTCTACACCTGCTTCGAGTCAGATAACGTCTGGCCCCTTTTGAACACTATCAATATGGAATAATGTCTCTTGTGTTCACCTTAAGCATCACCTGGGAATGGAAATAAGATCTCTAGTGTTCCACTAAACATCTTCACTTGGGAATAGAAGTAAGATCTCTATAGTGTCTAGCCTGCCGTGCAGAAGTAATCAGACATACTCTAGACAATGCCTTTGAATATGCTTTAATCACGGCCGGGAGGATCTCCAATTTCAGAGAGAATCCCCTCAACCAAAAGAGCACAACAGTTTATATAGAATAAATGCATGGCAAAAGTGACGTGATTGATTGCATCATTTTTATTTAACATTCATTGGTTCATATGATTCTCTGATACTAGGTCATGAGGTTAAATATGTAGCTATATTCAGACAGCTGTCTAGTTTTGTTTCCTCTTTTGTTATGTTCAGACACAGTAACCTTGGTCCAAGTGTTGGAGACATTTTAGTTTTCAAATACTGGTAAATGTTAATCCTGCAAGAAAAAGGAATGCTAGTTATGATTATTTAAACATTTCCTTCACAAAGGGTATTTTTTTCTGCTAATTAGACTTTGGCCAGACAGAGAAAATGCGAAATTTGAGAGTGTTTACTAGTGAAGTGTGAATGCAGGTTAACTATTTTACAAAACACCCTGTGTTAGTGTGCTGGATAATCTGTGTCTTTGAAAAATCAGTGTGTGGAGCTTTATCCTAGTTTTACACTCTAAACTACAGTTAACATAGGTAAATTACATGTAAGTGGGTCAGTTCACAATGACACTTGTTTATTTTAATTATAGACTAATTGTTAGCCGCAGTGCTAATGCTAAGGATAAAAAATGGCTGTAGGTTAGTGTGCAGATAGCAATAATGCTGTATAATATATGTCCTGTGCAATAGTTTAAATCGGTCCACCTGCATACTAAACAGATGTAATGGCCAGCTGTGCTATCATTGCTTTGGATGGGGCAGGTGGCGTTAGCGATTACATGAGCATCCAGCGCTTTTCAGATAGTCATAAACTGGTGTGTGATGTAATGCATTGGCCGGCCAGGTGTGTGTGAGGTGTGTGTGCTAGTGGAAACTATGAGTAGAGTGGAAGTGAATGGAAGCAAATATGTAACTCATTTTGACTAATTATGACAACTTTTGTTAGCGGAAGCTTAAGCTAATCTAAAGTACATTGTTCAGGTTTATTATGCAATGATGCTGGCTGTATATTATATCATGTATATTAGGTATAAAAAAACTGCAGTTTTTTCCCAAACACAAACTGCAGTGCTCTGGATTTGTGAATGGTGCACGACTGTGTCAGGCTGCTGTTGAATAATGCAACAGGACACGGCGGCCATAGTAAAACCCCAGAGCAGAGCCCAGGGGACGCGGGAGATACGATCATTAATCAGTCAGTACATGTACATGCTCAGAAACAGCTCACAGATCTCTCCAGACACTAAAGATCACAGCACCCTGCAGAAAAATAGAGAGCTATTATTGAACTGGTTTCCTCGTCGCTAGCTTCAAGTGCTGATCAGAAGAACGTTCAATATGTTTCAGTTTTGCTGTGATACTTGCAGTACAAAGGAGAAGTTTGTTAAATTGATTGCTCAGGTGTTGTGCTTTCATACCTCAGGAGACTTCATTCATTTTTCATTGTTTCATTCAAGTATCAATCAACAAATGTTTCCATCCAAAGCGAATTTAACTAATGTGCAGAATTGGAATATCGCATAAAAATTGGAAGTTGCTGCAGTAGGAGAAACCACTATAATAATTTTGTGAATTTAGACAAAACATTTGAGAAAAGAATTTTGAAAATTAATGTGGATACTAGTATAGCTCAGGTTATATGATTTGAGAAGAATTTGATGACAATTGTTTGTTCATATCAAGACTGCTCAGATTCATATGCATGCATAAGAATGATCTGCATAAGAGAACTCGCCCAGAGTTTTACATCATCAATCCGTGACACGTTCTGTGACTGTGAGCTGCATTTGCATGCGGGATAGAGATGGTGGCTAGCAAACAAAAACAATCTCTAGCCTTGATGTTCATCATGGCTCCTCTTGAAAAAAAACAACGAAGACGATGTGTGCGGAGCAAATGTGGGTTTGTTGTTCTGTACTCCTATTGGTTTTTGATATGACTGTTGTCGTTGGAGAAGCCACACTACAGGACTGTGCGTCAAATCTAATGACACTGCCAGATTTTCGTCCGAGTTATAATTGTATCGCTGTAGTCATTAATCGGCTGTCTGTGAACATGTCAAAATGACGATCAAATACTTCAGATTTTGGCCTGATCAAAGGAATCTTTTAGGATAAAAAAAAAAGCAATTTTGTCATTGTGGCGAGCAGGACGAGGTCGAGGGCCGTGGGAGGACGGCCGAGGCCGGTGACGTGATTACTGATGAGTGACACCTGCGTGACATGATTTTGTTTTGTTGTAAAATGTGTCATGTCAAATGTATTTATAGTGCTTCTTTCAATACACATTGTTTCAAAGCAGCTTTACAGAAAATCATGATGTTGATGCTTATAATATCTTAATATCTCCATGCCTTATTGTCGCATTTAAAAGATTAGAGCTGTCAATAATACAGTTTACATTTTGAGACAGTACTTAGCTGCTTATTGTTTTTGTGGAAACTGTGATACTCCTTGATGAATGGAAAGTTATGATAGTCCAGGTTTCATTCTCAGCATTACAAAGGCCATAATGGAGGTGTTTCAAGTTAGTAATTGGTCTTTACGTTGACCTTTGACATTTTATTAATAACTTCACTTTTCTTTGTGACCGACAGGAAAAGAAGCCCATCAGCAACCAGGGATCCAAACCAAAAATACGACCAAAGGGAGGAAAAGGCGGAGCGTTCGCAGTATGCCCCAGGGGAGGGCGGCATGCCACGATCACCGTCTGACTACGGGGCCGGAGACCGCCAGTGGCGGGGAGGCTACGGTCGCTCCTACGAGGACGCAGAGGTAGCGCGAGGGGCGTACCGTGCTCGACGGGGCGGCTGGCACTCTCAGGAAGAGTACCCTCCCGAACCCGGCTTCCTGCCCGATGGCCCGCCCCTCAGCGAGCACGAGCTTCAGCGCCAGCGGCAGGAGGAGTACCAGAACCGCTACCGCAGCGACCCCAATCTGGCCCGATACCCAGTCAAACCACAACCTTACGAGGAGCAAATGCGCATGCATGCCGAGGTCTCGCGCTTCAGACACGAACGCCGCCACAGCGATGTCTCCCTGGCGTACACTGAGATGGAGGAGCCCCTTGGACCCCTGCGAGGTCCCCACTACTCACCGGGTCCCGGACAAACCCACTGGAGGTCCAACCACAGTCCCCCCAATGTGGACTCCCTTCACAGGCAGCAGCTGCTCGATCCCGCCTCGGCCGTGCGGAAGAGTAAACGAGAGAAGATGGACAGCATGCTGCGGAACGACTCGCTCAGTTCCGACCAATCCGAGTCCGTCAGGCCACCGCCACCCAAACCTCACAAGACCAAGAGAGGCGGAAAAATGAGGCAGGTGTCGCTGAGCAGCTCCGAGGAGGAATTGGCCACAACACCCGAGTACACCAGCTGTGAGGACGTGGAGATCGAGAGTGAGTCTGTGAGCGAGAAAGGTAATGCAGCTGTTTATTAAATATAAACTACCATTTAAAAGTTTGGGGTTCGTAAGATTTTTTTAAGGTTTTTGAAATAAGTCTCTTATTCTTACCATGGTCTGAATTTATTTGATTAAAAATACAGTAAAAGCAGCAATATTTTGAGATATTTTTTATATTTTATATTTGAATATATTTTAAAATGTAATTTATTTATGTGATGACAAAGCTGAATTTTCAGCATCATTACTCCAGTCTTCAGTGTCACATGATCCTTCGGGAATCATTCTGATATGCTGATTTGTTACTCAAGAAACATTTCTTATTATCATATTGTCATATTTTTGTGGAAATGGTGATTTTTTTTTTTTCAGGATTCGTTTATTAGAAAGTTCAAAATAAAGCATTAATTTTACAATTTAAACCTTTTAACATTTTAAATGTCTTTACTGTCTTTAATGCATAATTTCTGAATACAAGTATTCATTAAAAAAATCTTACCACAAACTTTTGAACTAGTGAATGTTTATGCAATGAAGATCTAATGCTAATAGAGTTTTATTTACATGTAAGTAATTAAATTAAGAATACTTTTAGAATAATGTTTAATATGCTGATAACCTATGATTAATGCTGATGTTTCACAGTGTGTGTATGTGAATGACCTGTGTGTGTGTGTGTGTGTGTGTGTGTGTGTGGTCAGGGAGTATGAGGAGAGATGTGTGTATTTCTTTCAAGAGGAGTCATTGTGTCTGTCAGTGTTGGAGAAGCTTTAAAACTGCTATTTAAAGTAATTCAACTACAGTCAAATGACTAAAAAGTAGTTAGCTACAATAGAAGCTACGATAAAAAAGTAGTTAACTGCAATGAAGTCAAAAACATAATGCTGAAAAGCAGTGCTTATCTAAATATTTAGCTATAAAAAAGACATAAAAAGGACATGAATCAGTGAATCGCTTCATTTTGAACTGGTTCATTTACATGAAGTGTCCAAAGGAACCAATTTATTTCCTTAGCTGCTGGAAAATCACTTTTCGTTAGTTACTCTCCAACACTGGTGTCAATTCACAGTTTGTATGACTTGTGTGTATTGCTTTCTATCTCTGTGTACTTGTAAGTGTGTATTGTTTTCTCTCTGTTGTCCTCTAGTGACAAATATTGCTGGGTCTTGGTTCCTTCAGATCAGATGTAATGGATTATGTTACATAACAGAGGAATATAGTGGAAAAGAAAGAGTCAGAGAGGAAAGAGAGAAAATAAGAGCAAGTGAGAAAAAGAGATGAGATTATTGTGTAGTCTCATAAATATTAATATTAGAAGTGCACTTATTTATCCACTTTAGAAGTTTTACGCCTAAAGAAATAAGTAGTATGCTTGAGAAATCTTATATTTTTCTTGAAGAAAATGAAGCCAAAAATGTTCCCAACATATACCTTACTGTACTGCAAAACAAGGGTGTATTATTTCAGTTGAATTGTGAGGTATTTATACATTACAACAGTATATTGTACTGCACTTAAAGTATGCTGATTTAAATTAATGAATGCATTGTGATAATGAGAAAATGTGCTTAGGTGTCCAAAAAAGAATGTCAAATGCACACACTCCTTTTTCCAACAGTGAAGTAAACAAATCAAGTGCACCTTTGTTTTGGGTTACGATTTTGGGTTAGTTAGTTGTGGGCGAGAATACATTGTGACAAGATTGGTGTAAAATATTGTATCGGAAAAGGTGGACGAGTTTAGAGAAATGTTGATTACAAATGTATTTTAGTACTGAAATGTGAATTATTATACTCAATTATAATGCATATTAAAGTAGGTCTGCACAATTAATCGAATTTGTAAAAATTTCAGGAAGAGTGTTTTCAGCTTGTATTTTGATATTACAAAATGGCATGCAGTCGCTTCAAACAATGGCATAAAGCTATTCAAAACATTATTCAATGTAAATTATGATAATCGTAATTAATAATCACAATTACAATTTCAAGGGAATAATCGACAATTATGATTTTTGTCATAATCATGCAGCCCTATATTAAAGTATTAAGTTATTAGCTTAGCAACGTGTCCTGCTAATTTATTAGAATTAATTGCGTCTCCCATGCACTTTATTTACTGCGTAGACAACAAACAGGAAGGTTTTTGAGTTGTGTGGCAGGACGGAGAACTGCAGTTAGAACAACTCATTCCGAGCCACTTATATAAGCATCCTAGGGACAAAACCCAGCGTACAGTTGTACATTATTGATGTTCCGCTCTTCCAGGTTTCACAGCCACACTTCTAACCAGAGGAGTGGAGTAACGCTCTCTCTGAAGGTCAGGTGGGTTTTAGGAAGGAGGGGAGAGCACATCAGGCCAGATAAGACTGCCTTTCCCGTCAGCTTTATCGCACATGGGAGCCGAGCTCAGTGGAGATACTCCACAGTGATAGTAGCGTTTCTGCATGATTACAAATCGACAATCGGCCATTCTACTTGATTTCATCATTGTTGGTTCAGCTGGTTTATATACAAACATTTTCTTCACTTTAAAGGGATAGTCTACCCATGGAAGAAAATTCTTTATTCAAGTCATCATTTAATCACTCTTGTCTCAAGTTGTTCCAAACCTGTATGGATTTCTTTCTTCTGCTGCACACAGAACAAGATATTTTGAAGAATGTTGGTAACCAGAGAGTTGATGGACCCCATTGACTTTCATAGTATGCTTTTGTGTTCAGTAGAAGAAATAAACTCATACAGGTTTGGAACAACTTGAGGCTGGGTAAATGATGACAGAATTTTCATTTTTGGGTGACCTATCCCTTTAAGGTGTGTGCATTAAAGAAAAAATATATATACTTTCTTCTATCCCAGTTAAAATGTGCTAGTTCAGACAACTATAATTAGATATATTTTCCAGAAAAGTGTATAGACTGGTACTTTCAAAACGTTGTTCTGTTTGTTTGATCAGCCCGGCATAGCAACAGTTGCTCAGCCAATGGTGTGAGTTTAGGGCAGGGCTACCTGTTTGATTGACCAATAGCAGATAGGCTGAATGTAATTTGCAATTTTGTTATGTGATGCTAGTGGAGCAGAAATTGGTATGAAACAAAATCAGAGCTGGTCACTCTTATTATTGGGAGATATGAGGGTCCGTGTCTCTACCATTGGAGAAAGCGCAACGGCTTACTTGGATCACGTGTGCCTTGATAACCAATCACATTACAGCCTTGACGTCATTGAGTTTCTTTCAAAGTTGTGCGACAGCCAATCACTGTTTGCGGATACTATAGAAATGAATGAGAAGTGTTGTAAACTGAATCCTACCTGTCGCACAATTGTCAGTGACTTCTCTTATAAAAACGCTTTTTTTTGTGGCGTAAACTCAAAAATAGATCAATCCAAAATGAATGTTTAAGGGCAAACATGTTGAAGATAAGCCGATAGGCTGGCAATTCATTAAATGATAAGCTGTTTTCCCACAAAAGCAGTTTTTTCATCGAAGTGAAGCCTCTCCATTGACATACACATTTGTTTTTTATATAGTAATAAATATAATAAAATGTATATATTTCACCACTAGTGGCATCAGTTGCACACAAATATTCACTACCTTTCAAAAGATTGGGGTCAGTATTTTTTTAGAAGAAGTAAAATATTTTTATTCACAAAGGATACATTAAATTGATCTAAAGTGGCAGTAAATACATTTATAATGTTACAAAATCAAATAAATGCTGTTTAAATTAAACTTTCTATTAATCAAAGAATCTGTCCACCATTTATTTTTTTTTGCAAATAATATTTCACAACTGAACTGTTTACTGTATTTTTTATCAAATAAATGTATCCTTGGTGTGCATAACATTTAAAGGGGTTGTATAATGCCCCTTTTTACAATATGTAAAATAAGTATCTGATGTCCCCAGAGTGTGTATGTGAAGTTTTAGCTCAAAATACCCCACAGATAATTTTTCACAGCATGTTAAAATTGTCCCTTTTTGAGGGTCAGTAAAAACGCGTCGTTTCGTGTGTCCCTTTAAATGCAAATAAGCTGCTGCTCCCGGCACAGAGGGCGGAGCTTCAATAGCTAGTGTGTGTGTGTGTGTTAGCAGCTCCGATTACATCGTGCAGCCAGACACGCACTAAAATGTCAGAAACTGTCCTGCCGTTTATGTTTAACTGGAGTCGGACAATGATGGAGAGACTCAAGAAGTGACTCCATGTAGAATGCAACACGACGTTTCTGAATGGTTAGTTGATGAATTTATGTTGCTGATGTGGAGTTAACTATCCTCAAGTCTTTGATTAGCATGTTCTGTCATGATAATCTATAAAATCGCTGCCTACAGAGTGACATGCTATTGCATTTGTGTTATGTACTGTAAAAATGAGAGGAATGTCATGTAGTCCCTACCAGCCGTTTGTTGTAGTCCTTAAAAAACGATTTCTTTAAAAGCAAATATCTTTCCTTTGCTTTGAAATTTGAGTGTTTCCAGATGTTGTTTATGCTAACTCAGCAACGTTACACACTAAAATTGGTATAATGAAATCATAATCAACCACCCCTTTAAAAAAATTGGATGGTAATGTACATTTTCATGACTAATACATATTCAGACACAACTCTCTAAGACACAGGGAGAGCAGGGATTGGAAAGTGTCACAGTGTCACAAACTAATAATAGCTAACACAGAGCATATTAAACTGGAAAGGAAAGTATTTTAACATTGAAAAACATTACACAAAGCTAATGCATTTAACACACTATCCAAAACTTTGATATCAATTTTGACATCTGATGTCTTTGGACACTACAGTTCAACTTTAGCCATGAACTGGCTGCCCTTTTTGTTTGAGCCGCAGACATTTTGTTTATTTCAGGCTTCCTGTTCTGAATGCAGGTTTTGACGTTATTTGTTTTGCCGGCTGACTGTCTGAAGATCAGATGTAATAAGGTGAAAGCAGGTTACCATGGCATCCGCTTGGCTGCGGGCCTGTTTTCGGATCTGGATAAAGCTGCTTGGATTCTCTCTGCATTCAGACCTGCTCTCAGACCAGTCAAGAAGACCACGTACGATTCCGTACGGCAAATTATGTAATGAACAACAACAAAAAACACAGTGATCAGAAAACATTTGAGGCGGAGCTTATCCAGATGACATAAAGCTGTACGATTCTGGATAAATTGAGAACCGAGATTTTTTTTAAATTTTTTATATATTGAGATCCGATATCCCCACAACTCTGAATAGACAACTAAACAAAATGACATGTAATTTACTATGGGCTCTGACAAAATGTTAATTGCTGCAGTTCATTCAAATTAATTATAGTCAAATCTATTTAAATGAATGATTCAATGGCTCACTCAAAGACTTCACTTGTTCACTTGTTGGATGAATCAACAGTTTTGAACAAATCTCTTTGAGTGAATGATTTAATGACGAAAGATTTTTTTATTTTTTTTTATTGAATTGTCAACTATAAACTTTTACATCAGTACTTCTGTGATCATTTGAACTATAGTATCACAGAAATAAGAATGCGGTGTCATGGAAAATACCTAAACATGACAACTGCTCTCTCTGGCTCAGCTCATAAAACAGATTTATATGTTTCGTGTGATCGTACTTGTCAAACGTTTAATAGACAGAGCCGAATCATTGTCATTTAGGAATAAGATCGTGTGGGTGTTTGATTGGATATTGCGATCTTTGAACGATTAATCGTGCAGCTCTAAAATGACCCATTCCAGATAGAATTACATTCAGCTATATGCATATTACTAATTTCTTCTGCTCTTCAAACTGTCAGCAGAAATAGCCTGTTTCTCCGTAGAAATGTGAAGGGTATGGGCTAAAGCTTTGTAAAAACATTGACGTGCAGCGGGAGACCTTCATGTGATTTAGTGTAGTGGTCTCTCTTTTTGTTCTCCTCTTTATCGATCAGCAGATGTGTAGACAGAACAGGAGAAAAGGTGTCCACAGGGTTATATTCATGTTTCAGTACTGTATGTGTTCTTAGAAGACACTTAGTAGGCCTAAGTGGTAATTAAAGAGTGATGTGAGTGTCTAAACATAGCAATATATCACCATCAGCTTCTTTCATCAATATATCACCCATCATTATTTACATTTACAGGGCTCAACAATAAGGTCACTAGGTAGCATAGATGAGGTTTTGTTGAAATTGCAAGAATTGCTGATAGTGTTAGCAACAGTGAAAATAGATTGAAAATTACAAACCAATCAGTAATGATTTGCTGTGTACGCCATCATTTTCAGCATAAAATTTTTTTAACTTTAATTCAAATTTTTTCATGTAATTATTATAATAGCAGTCCAACATCACTAACCACATCAACCACAGGTTTTGGTAGAAATTATATTTCTACATGGCAAATAATTTACTAGTAGGTGTAGTAGTAATAGAAAAACAACAGACCCAACAGCCGTGACGTGCAAGCTGCTGATTCTGTGTAATTGAAACATTAATTGAAAGGCGTGTTTTCAAAATAATAGCAGTGTGGAGTTCAATTAGTGAGGTTATTCATTCTGTGAAAAAACTGGTGTCAAACAAGTGGCCCTTATTTAAGGACGAAGGCAGTACCGTACTGTACATGGTGGTTGTAGTGCATTTCTCTCTGAAAATCGGAAAATGATATCAAATGCTTTCAAATAGCATTGGCAACCGAAACCAGAAAGACGTGGAAGAAAACGGAAAACTACCATTCAAATGGATCGAAGAAATGGCAAAGACTCAGCCAATGATCCGCTCCAGGGCGATCAAAGACGATCTAAAGTTACGTGTGAGTACTGTAACAATTAGAAGACGCCTATGTGAAGCTTGCAAAGTCCCATTGTTGAAAAAACGACATGTGCTGAGGAGGGTACAATTTGCCAAAGAACACATTGACTGGACTAAAGAGAAATGGCGCAATATTTTGTGGACTGATGAAAGCAAGATTGTTCTTTTTGGGTCTAGGAGCCGCAGACAGTTTGTCAGACGACCCCCAAACACTGAATTCAAGCCACAGTACACTGTGAAGACAGTGAAGCATGGTGGCACAAGCATCATTATATGAGGATGTTTCTTATACTATGGTGTTGGGCCTATTTATCGCATACCACAGATCATGGATCAGTTTAAGTACATCAAAATACTTAAAGAGGTAATGTTGCCTTATGCCGAAGAGGAAAAGCTCTTGAAATGAGTGTTTCAACAAGACAACAACCCCAAACACACCAGTAAGCAGCATCTTGGTTCCAGACCTACAAGATTAACATTATGGAGTGGCCAGCACAATCCCCGAACATTAATCCAACAGAAAACTTGTGGACATCAAAAATGCTGTTTTTGAGGCAAAACCAAGAAATTGTGTAGTGCAATCGTCCTGGGCTGGAATACCTGTTCACAGGTGCCAGAAGTTGGTCGACTCCATGCACTGATGTGAAGCAGTTCTCAGAAACTAAATATTAGTGTAAGTATAAGTGTTCCCAATGCATTTTCGTGTATTGAAATAAAAGTTATAGGGATTTTGAGATTTACTCACTTTTTTAAACACACTGCTATTATTTTGAACAAAACTGTATACTGCCAATAAAGCTCATTTGAAATTTTGTACTTAATACATTTTGAAATAATTGTAAAAAATAATTAAATATTTATATAAATATATATAAATGTATATATCATAAATATAATTACATTATTTTAAAATAGCCTATATATATTTTTAAGTATTTAAACATTTTTAATCTTTTACTAATATTTTTGTAGATGACTGTAAAAACGTATAATATTTACATGGTAAATAATGCATGTTAAAATTGTGCTTGAAAATCATTTTTCTGAAGAATTATTTTTCTGTATTGGTTGGCATAATTCTTTTAGTGAATCGGGTAAACATGCAGCACGTGCAAATGAACACGATTCATACTCCATGAATCCCCCTTTTTCTATATCATGCCAAGGGGAACCAATCAGACCACATCTTCAGTTGTCCTGTTCAAAACCTTCACGGAGACAAATATCAATATCAATATTCATTTTATGATTGCACGCCATGTCGCTCTCTTCAGTCTGTCTCTCTCTCTCTGTTCTCCTGTCTCCTTCACTCGTAGTAAAAACAGCATCAATAATTAATGATCCAATTAATAGTTTACACTGGGTTTTTATTGAGTTGTCAGAGTGATGGAGAGCCGTGCACTAGCGGCCTGGGAGCTGTGCTCAGGCCTGAATCAGCACTTCCGCCTTCTGCCGAGAACGTGAGAGAGAAATAGACCCCGGATCGCAGCCGGTAATACCACTGTGCTCACGCTTTTACTACCATCACACACACACACACACAGAGAGAGTGAGAGAGGACACAGCAGTGCTCCAGAAGGATAGCATGATGATAGCGAACATTTGGAACACAGATAAGTGGCGAGTGTGAATGAGCACTGAAATAATTGTAGCTCCTGTTATTGTTTTGTCCCAGGTAATTTGGGCCACTTTATGTCATTGAGATGATTGGAAAAGCATGGCGTAATTTACCTGAATTCACCTTAAATGTGGTAAAGATGAGGTAATCGTGAAAGCGATAGTGCCCACAATCGCTCCCCGGGCGCCGCAGCAATGGCTGCCCAATGCTCTGGGTGTGTGTATGTTTTGCCGTGTGTGTTCACTACTCACTGCTCCTAATGTGTGTGCTCTAACTTAGATAGGTTAAATATAGAGGACAAATTCTGAGAATGGGTTACCATACTTACATACCATACGTCATGTCACTGTCACTTCAATTAAAATGAATACTTTTGACCACTTTAGCAGTTATACGTGTACTTTTTTTAAATTTTAAGTGTTATGTAAAGTGAGATCTATCATTAATTTATTATGAAAAATCACATTTTGGTTTCCATCTATCAAGTTTTATAATTCAATTTAAATGGAAAAAAATATATATATATTTGTTTTCCACTATTCCAGATTATTTTCCCCTTTTGTTTCTGATGTTCTTAAGGATATTCATGGCATGCATAATTCTATTTTTTGTACTATGTGACTTTCTGGAGGACCATAACATTGCATTCAGTGTGTTTCTGCGAGTACTACAGGAACAGCTTTAGGCTGCTTCTTAAACTACCCCTTTATTCTTTTCTTCATTAATTCTCATATGTCTGCAGTTCTCTGTCATTACCACTGGTGCTAGTGTTTCGTAGTTTAATGTGATGAGTCCCATATGTAGATCAGTGTCTGTTGTTTAAGCTGCTGTATGATTGCTTGCTCTGTTCATTTGATGTTTAAGACACATGTACACATCCTAGGCTTAAGCACAGAGCAGATACAATACTATGATGCTACTGTATTGCATCTGATATTGTCGTATGAATATTGCATGGTATTTGATAATGCCATATTTACTGAAGTAAAACTAAATCTATTAAAATAATGTTGTTGTTCAAATCATACTGATATGATTTCAGTCATGACAACTCTCCTCAGAGTAGTTTAAAACACAATATGTATCTCTAATGTAAATGTAAATAGGTTGAGACTGTACACAGACTCGCTCTGCTAGACCATGATGAAACAGAAAGAAGACTTGCTCCATAGGACACAGTGACATTGAAAGTGCTGCTGCAGATCTAGACAGGTGGTGCTGGGGAGGAGGAGGGTTAAGATGGGCGCGCAGTCTAATCCTGCCTGGTCGGACGGAAATATATATGGCTAGCCTGATAGAAAGAAGTGGCCGATTTGCTGCTGAACCGGTCACGAGACAGCCAATCAGTGGCATGTTAGAGTTTCATGACTAAACTAGGTATACATTTTATTATGTTTAGATGTCATATTTATTATGCTATATTTAATCAAGCCATATCTGATGTAATATTGTGATTATATCACATTTGATTTGATCTAGCCATATGTTATATATAAAGGCATCACAGCTGATGGTTTTTATCTGATTATGATGTCATACATGATTGTCATATCTCTCCAAATGCAGGAATGCAGGTTAAGAGAGTACAGAGCCGGCATTGTGTTTTTTCCCATCAAATAAAGTGTATAGTGTATAATAAAGTGGTCCAGTCCCAAGATCTTTTCAGTTATGAGTCTAATAATCAATGTACAATAAGTGTGAGTCTAAGTATGAGTGCGTCTGACACATTTAACAATATGAATGAGTGAATACAGTGCCCCCCCCCCCCCCCCCCCCCCCCCCCCACATGTCTCTGTTTCTTTTGACCTCACAAAATACCTCTGCTCTCTGCTGTATGTGTGCGTTCTGGGATTGTGTGTGTATGTGTGTGTGGTGCTCACAGGGGATTTGGATGGCCACTGGTGGGATCATACAACGTGGCATAGCAGCGATGCTTCCTCCATGTCTTTGGTGAGACATGCGGAGCCTAATGTCCCACCTCTTTCTCTCTCTCTGTCTCTCTCTCTCTATCTCTGTCTCTCTGTCTCTCTCTCTCTCTCTCTTTCTCTCTCTGTGTCACTCTGTCATTTCATGGTTCTTTTGATTTATTTTCACTTCTGCATGTCTTTTTTTTCTTTCTGTTTTTATCCCATGTCTGTAGGGGACAGTCAAAGGGGAAAAAGACAAACTTTTGAGCAGTCACACACCTTATCTGAGGGCCAAAAGAAAATGGTGCGCTTTGGGGGCCACTCTTTGGAAGAAGATGCTGAGTGGTGTGAACCCCAGGTTAAAGACTCGGGGGTTGATACGTGCAGTAGCACTACCCTAAACGAGGAACATAGCCATAGTGAGAAGGTACTGGGACCTCTCTAGCCTGCACTGATTTGATTTGATTTGATTTGATCTTGTTTTGTTTGAACTTTTCATTTACTTCATTTTGTTCCATTTTCACATGGTCTTTGTTTTGATGTCGCTAATGATAGGTGAGATGTTGATTTGATTTTCTTTTTGGATGTTGTAGGGATAGTTCACCCAAAAATGAACATTTTGGTATCATTTAACAAACCCGTATTACTTTCTCTCTTTTTTTTTCGTCCATGGAGCACAAAAAGGATTTTTTTTAAAATCATAAAATGAAAGCAGACAGTGACCTAGAACTGTCTTGGCAAAAAACACCACACAGTTTCCATGAAAATGGTCTACATATGCAATATTTCAGATCTTTTAAAATTACACTGCCGTTCAACAGTTCAGGGTCACTGAGATTATTATTTTTTGAAGGGAAGTTTAAATTTAATACTCATTCATTAAATTTATCAAAAGTGACAGTAAAGACATTTATAATGTTGCAAAATATGTTAAATAAATTAATAAACTTTCTATTCATCAAATAATCGTGAAAAAAAATCCACAAAAATATTAACTATTTTCAACATTAATAATAATAATAATAATAATAATAATACATTTTTCTAGAGCGGCAAATCAGCATATTTGAATGATTTCTGAAGGATTATCACTGAATTGTAGAGTGATGCTGAAAATTCAACTTTGCATCACAGGAATAAATTACATTTTAAAACATTATTAACATGTTATTTTAAATTGTAATATTTTATAGTATTTCTGCTTTTACTGTGATTTTATGCACACTTCTTTCAGAAACATTTGTTACTTTTTGTCTTTTTTTCTTTTTTTAACCAAACTATTGAACAGTAGTGTGTAAGGTCAGAAACCAACTGAAATTTAAGTTTCATTCTCGTTTCGCTCCGTTGAATCTCTTACAATTTAACACATTAGAACTTTTGGTCATGTGACTCGCAAGAACCAATAGTGTTCAGCATCATGTCAAAATATGCTTTCAATGTGTGGAAAAGAGCTCCATGATCATTCTCCTTATCTGTTCCATGGAAGGAAAAAAGTACGGGTTCAGCACATCATGAACAATAATGACAAAATGACATTTTTGGTTGAACTATTCCTTTACTTGTTTTAAGTTTTCCTCAGTTTTGAAACTTTTTTCTTCTGTGGCAGTAGCTGGGGAGCCTCTTGCTTGCTCTGTGACCGTTTGCTTCTTAGCCGCAGCTGCCGTAGTCGACATAGCAGCGAATCACTCCACCGTGTGACTGTGTGTTTTGTCATGGCACTTAGGGAATGTGGGTTCCCCCGTCAGCTGCATGCCCTCTCAGCCTCGTGTGTTATCTCCGTGTTAGTGGCCCCGTCAGCCGCGGTAGGGCCCTAGACCCCCTCACTGGTTCGAATCCTCACTCCTTCCCCCCTCTCCCGCCAGACACGCTCCGCTCCGAAACACACGCTCACTCGCTCAGAGATGGCCAGCCAGGATTTGTTTTGCCACAAAGTTTGTTTTTCTTTTTTCCCTTTCCACTGTCATATTCCTTTGCTCTCCATGTTATGGATCACGGGATTCCACCGTTTGTGTTCGTGAGCCTTTCCATGCTGTTCTCCTCGCTTTCGGTTTGAACATCGTCTGTTTCTTCATCCATTATTCGGGCTTGTGTTTGCTGAATGTGGTGCTGGGGTTCGGCTGTGGTGATGATGGATTTGGTCTCTGTCCGTGACTGCTGGGCTTTTCTCTGCATGTGATGGGTGCATGTCACTCCCAGCAAGACTATCACACAAACTCTACACCATCTCTTTTGCAAAAGACTATGACATTTATGAAGTATTACGCTCTTAGCCTATAACAGAAAATAATTTTGTGAAAATACACTACCATTCAAACGTTTGGGGTCAGTAAGATGTTTTGTTATACTTTATATATGGAGGCATTAAATTCATCAAAATACACAGTAAAGACTTTTATGATGTTGCAAAACATTTCTATCTCAAAGTAAATGTTGTTCTTTTGAACTTTTTGGTAATCAAGGAATTCCGAAAAAACTGTAAAGAAAAACAAAACACATTCAGCAAGGAGGCGTTAAATAAAACTTTTTCATCTCACAATTCTGATTTTTTATCTCAGAATTGCATGTTTCTATCTCGCAATTCTGACTTTATAACACACATTTGGGAGATATAAAGTTAGATGTGCGTGATTTAAAGTTGCAATTGCGTGTTATAAAGCGCAATTATCTTTTAAAATGTTTTATTCTGCGGCGGAAACGGAAAAGTGACAGTGAAGATTTTTAAGATGTCAGAAATATTTCTATTTCTAACAAATGTTGTTCTTTTGAACTTTGTTTATCAATAAATCCAGAAAAAAAGTAGAAAAATAAAACCGTTTTCAACTTTGATAATAATAAGAAATGTTTATTGAGCAGCAAATTAGCACATGAAAATTATTTCTGACTGGATGAAAAATTTAGCTTTGCCATTACAGGAATAAATTACATTTTAAATGATATTGAAGCAGAATACAGTTATTTTAAATTACAATAATATTTCACAATATTTCACAAAAATTTCACAATTTTTCACAAAACCTCACTGACCCTAAACCTTTGAATGGTAGTTTAAGTATAAATGTCTTTTACAGTATGGAAATGTGAAAATGTATGGGGCAAGGCATTATACCATTACTGTTTGTATATCCACTTTAAACATTATATATGTGACCAGTGTGATAGAATGGCCTGCTAACTTATTCATATTATACTTATTAACGTACAAATAATACCTATTAACATACTAATAAACTTATTATAATTATTTATTTTTTTCCTTCTTTTTTTGCATTACAATTTATAACGTCAGCAACATGTAAGCAGAATTTAAGTTATGTAGAAATGTCATCTCACCAATAAAATGACAATTTAGACAACTTTATATCTCAGAAAATAGCCAATCTGTAACAAAAAAAAAAAGAAGTAATATAAGCACTTTAGCAAAAATGCAAGCTTCACATTTCTGCTTTTAAACCATCTGGAATGCCTTGCCCCACAGACCTCCATTATATTTTTCTACTGTAAGCAATTCTTGTACGTTTGTACCAAATAAGGGATGATTCAAAATTATTTTCTGTGATAATTGACAGCATGTCATAAATGTTGTCCATATAGCTTAACTTGAGCTTAACTTGAACCTGCATCACTCCTACTTGAATCTGTCTCCTGTTCATATTTGAAATTGAGCAGTGATTTATTGCATTATAAAGGAGTCATTCATTAAATTGACCACATTTCCACATTGACTTTTAAAAATGATATACATTTTAAGACATTATATATATATTTTTTTTTTTACAGCTAAATTGTTTGGCGACCATCATTTTCTCACCCTCATGATTTGAGAGCTCCAGTGGAAGAATTTCAGCCTCCAAAAAAATACTAATATTTCAACATTTCATGCTGAGCTATTATATGACTTGTGCATGGAAATGGACCACTTTGCTCTCTAGATTATGGTATCATTACCATTTAACATTGGACGACTACTTTTTACTATCCACTTTCATTATACGTTATATCAGTCACAAATACTTTTGTGATCCATGGGGGAAAAAAAGCGTACAGGTTTGGAATGACATGAGGGTGAGTAAATGATGACAGAATTTTCATTTTGGGCTGTGCTAATCCCTTAAGCCTCTATGAGACATTATTTGATTTGTCCCGTTGGTGGCTTACTCTTTTGAAACACCTGAAATCACAACAGAGTTTGTGTGATAAATCGGATGAAATTCATCTCAGCCTTCCCCACACCAGCACTGGCAGGTTTCTGTGTGTTCTGGAATGATGTTTGTTGTGGTTTTGACCTGACAGCACCCGGTCACATGGCAGCCCTCCAAAGACGGAGATCGACTCATCGGCAGGATCCTGCTCAACAAGCGCATGAAGGACGGCAGCGTCCCTCGCGACTCCGGAGCTCTTCTGGGACTGAAAGTGAGTCGCTCGGCTTCCCCTGGACATTCACTTTATGTGGTTGTAGCTGCTTTAATACAAACTCTGTCAACAACATTTATGTCGATTACTATAGAAAAATAATTTCCCACAGCAAAAATCATCAATTATTTTTTCACTGCTTTGCACATTTTGTATGTTCTCTTATACGGTGCTCAATTCAGTTCATGGAGCTCTTTCCAAGCAAGCTGATGATCTGATTCAGGTTAATTAAATAAGGGAGACATGCATAAAGTGCAGAATGGTTGGGAACCACTGTTCTAGAGGAAGTGAACATGGCATAAAACATAAAAAAGTTAAGCTATATGATATACGAAAATGTCCAAATTTACAGTACTCATAGGCAAAAAGTACCGGACGACCTACTACTTCTAGCGAGATTCTAAAGTGTGCATGCAATGGACACTTTACTATCCCATGAGGCCACGGGAGTGAATATCGGTGATGTGATGCAACTAACGCAGCTAGTTCACATGATAATGACATACTACACACATTCATACAGTACTATATAGAACATACTTGTATAGTGGTCGAAAAGTAAATAGTTATTCAAAATAAGTACTCAAGAGATTATGCGATTTCGGACGCAGCCCATCTGAAGCATTTTCATTTTACTTCAGTAATCTCATGAGAGAAACAGGATATTGAACTAGAAAATGTAGGCTGAGACCGTTTGTCCATTAGGAATTGATTGAATCGAAAGGAAAGTCATTTCAGAAGTGGGTCAAGTTTTTTGATAAATTACAAACAAACATTTTATTACTTTAAATAATGTGAACTGATAAAATAAGGATAAAAATATTGCATGAAGTAATGCTATTTTATGATTTGTGCAATATTCATTCAAATTTAATCTTATAATGTATTTTTCAGTACTCTCTTAAGGGTAAAGGGTTCCAAAAAGCTTTTTTTTTTTTTTGCAATGCAATATGTTGTTTTAAGCACTGTTCAATCAAAGGTTCTTTAGGAATCAAAAATGGTTCTTCTATGGCATAGCTGTAAAACAACTTTAGAAGAATATTGTAATAATCTAAAGAATCTTTTTGTCCATTATAAAGAGCCATTTGTGCTATGGAAATGTTCCATGTACTGTAGGTTAAAGGTTCTCCATGGAACCATTCAAATTGGGAAATAAAATTGTGCATTAATTATCTTAAAGACTGCATGCATAGTACTTTTTAAAATGCGCATTGATAATGTTCATTGTGATTTATTGTCGACATTGAAAGGGCGAAAAACATGATTGGAGTAAAGCTCTTAAAGTGGAAGTAAACAGGGCCGTACACTTTGAGAGTTTAAAAGCAGAAATGCAAAGCTCGTATTTGTTGTCAAAGCACTTACATGGATTGTTCAGCAGAGTGGAGAGAAACGAAGAATCGTTACTGATAACGAACTTTCTGAATGGCTGACTGTGTGTCAGCTCAGTGCTACCGTGTGCATTATATCCGTTACCAGCAGCAGTTTGTCAAACACACACACACACGCACGCACACACACAATCGCCCTCGGCTGCATGCCATTCATTATGTAAAGCCATCTTTATCTAGGAGGCAGCTCATAATCTTCTTTGTATGTTTGCACTGGGCTGCCATTAGTGGGGATTTGATTTGTATGATGCTCACAGAAGAGCGATTGGTCATGTGGTTTATGGAACAGACCCCCAGGCATTTTCCAACGGTCGTTTTTTTTTTTTCAGAAGTGCGGACAGAAATAATGTACACACACCATTGAAAGTCTCACTGTTTCTGTTCAGTGTAACTTGTGGAGTTTGTTTCTAAACAGATTTTTTTTCTTCTAAATTAGCATTAGCAACATCACACCTTTATTATAGGATCATGATACCTACAATACCACTGAAATTGAATTGGCATTTTTTGTTTACAATTCCAGTACCACAGCAAAAACTAATATGCTATAATTTCAAAAGCTTTAGTTCATTACTGTATCTTTTTTTTGTGTGTGTGTGTGTGTGTGTGTGTGTGTGTGTGCGTGCGTGCGTGCGTGTGTGTGTTTGCGTGTGTGTGTGTGTGTGTGTGTGTTTGTCTTTTACAGGTGGTTGGGGGAAAGATGACAGAGTCTGGACGACTTTGTGCGTTCATCACCAAAGTAAGGAAAGGGAGTTTAGCGGATACAGTTGGACACCTCAGACCAGGTACATGCTATGTTTCTGTATTTCATACACTACTGTCTAAAAGTTTGGGGTCAGTCAGAATTTTAAATTCGAAAGAAGTCTCTTAAGCTGCAGTTATTTAATCAAAATGACAGTAAAAACATTAATATTGTGAAATATTATTACAATTTAAAATAACTGTTCTATTTTTTATTTTAATCATGACAACTCTCTAAATAGTTTTAGCATGTTATTGAATATGGCAATGTTAGTGTATTTGGTCTTGGCAGACTAGATCTGCTACGCTGCTGCTGCAGATCAAGTATGGACTAGATACATATTTCAAAATGTGATTTATTCCTGAGATGACAAAGCTGAATTTGCAACAGTCATAACTAACTCCAGTCTTCAGTGTCACATGATCCTTCAGAAATCATTCTAATATGCTAATTTGCTGCTCAATAAACATTCCTTTGGTGAATAGAAAGTATTCTAGCTTTTTTTTTGTAACAATGTAAACGTTTTACTCTTTACTGTCACTTTTGATTAAGTTAATTCATCCATAATAAATAATTAATTATTTTTCAAAAAACAAATTTACTGACCTGACAAATTTACTGACTTTGAACAGTAGTGTATGTAGGACTATTACTCCAACAGTTTGTTTACTGTATTAAATGCAGTAATGAATGTGTAATTACAGAAAGTATGGTAACTGATTTTCTTGTTTCGTAGGTGATCAGGTCCTAGAGTGGAACGGCCGACTTTTACAAGGAGCCACATTTAAAGAAGTTTACAATATCATTTTAGAATCAAAGCCAGAGCCTCAGGTGGAACTAGTGGTCTCTCGACCCATCGGGTACGGCCTCCTCTACAGTGTTTTTCAGTTTGACATGAAATTGGTTTTCATATGAACTTAAAGGGGTGTAATATAACTCTAACAAGACATATAACATTAATATAACACATGCGAAATGTAATATAAGTCTTAGCTGTCCCCAGAATGTGTCTGTGAAGTTTCAGCTCAAAATACCCCACAGATCATTTATTTTACCATGTCCAAAACGCCCCTTTTCTGGTAGATGCAAAAACACGCTGTTTTCATGTGTGTATCTTTAAATGCAAATGAGCTGCTTCTTCCTGTCCCCCTTTCCAGAAGAGGGCTGTGCCTTTATACAGCTCGTGATACTCTGACAACTACAAAACAGGAGAAGCAGTATGGGACCATTTCCACAGAAAACTTTGCATCCAAAAACTTAAGCACTCTTAACCTTCTTTTAACTTAAAGGTGCAAAACGCAAGTCTCTGAGTTTTTGCAGAACTACGCCCCCTCTGGCGACAAGCGAAACTGCAACCAGAGTGGTGGCACTAGACAAAATTGTTCTTTTCTTTACTTTACATGGAGTTTGCGTTGGGGTTTGGAATGGACTACGAGCCGTTCTCTTTGAATCCATCTTCTACCTTTGACGCACGAGTTGTCTTCGCTGATGCGGAGAATGGCGGCTTATACACAAACCGGCGAGACATAGCCTGGTGAGCGTGAACGCGCATGACGTCACGCCCAGTCTCAAATTCGAGCCCGAATCCCTCTTATATATTTTACTGTACAGGATTATAGAGGCAATCTCAGTGAGCAGAGAAGGGCTCATTCAGCCCATCAGGCAGTTCTTTAAGCATGTATAGGATAGAAAAACAGGTATTTTTAACATGAAAAGTTGCGCAATGCACCTTTAAGCACTCCATTTTTTTAAAGTGGTTTCCTGCGCGAGAAGCGCAACGGTCACGTCCGTCTAGCGTGTTGACGTCACAATGTATAGAAAATGTGAATGACTCATTTTGAGACATTGTTTATGATTTATGGGCAATATAAAAAAAAGTAGTGGGTGGATTTGTAATATTATAGGGTGGTTGCGTACACTCACTGCCGACACACATTTATGTTCAAACCATGTAAAAGTGAATTTTGCATAATAGGTCAAAATTCAATTTAAAAAAGTTTAGTTTTTACAAAAGACACACCAGATACCTCTAACATTGACTATTATGCTGGTTCTGATAAACAAGCAATGCTTTTGGGCATTTAATCTCTGATATCTTATTGTTTACAGATGAAAATCTAATTCTGAATCAGTTTGGTTAAAAAAAGAATTCTGGAACCAAATGTGTTTCATGACATGAAATAAAAAACAATAAATAGCATCACAGATTAGTGTGTCTGATGATAAAGTGATTCTTCAAAAGTACTGAAATATTTGTTAATGGAATTGCCAGAGTTAAGTATAATTGATATATATTTGTGCTGTTGTTTTGAGGTGTGTTTCTGAATAAACCTCAAAAGCATTTTAGATGAGCAATATTGGTATTATTTATAAAATCAACATGCTAATGAGCATTGTGGTCCATCTGCCTTAAATTTTGTATAATACAGTAATAGTCTTTTTTACCTCCTTTATATTAAAGGTATATTATGAGAAATCCATATTTTCTTGATATTTTCAGATAAAAGATACTGTAGTTTTGAAAACTCAAAACTTCTTTCTTAGTAAAAAATAATTAGCAAAAATGTCTCGGTTTGAACTTTTGTAAATTTCTGACATCGGATCTATAAAGAAAAAGTCATGCCAAATGTTTCTCTTTCCATAAGATTATAAGTGGACTTCATGGAAAAAATCGTATGATATGACCCCTTTAGAGTGCCTGCTGGCTCACATGGACACAAACAAAACTGCTGCCCTCAGTTAGCCTCCTAATTTTCCTAATTGTAATTGTAAAGAGCGCATGACCAACTGAACTCTCTTAAGATTGAGAGTTTGGGCTGCTGCCACAAACTTCACATCAGGACTAATGTGGTGCTCAGGGTCATTAAAGCACATGTCATTGATTTCTCTGTGCCACTGTCATTGCAGAGATATCCCCAGGATACCAGAAAGCACACACGCACAACTGGAGTCCAGTGAGTACATTTTCTCAGTCTAGTGTGTATAAATGATGGGATTCTCTGAGACATTAATGAGACATTTTCACAGAGCTTTGAAAAGATCTCTGATTAGTTTTGTGTATTTCTACTTTACCCGGAAACTCTTCTAAGGTTCAAGTTCATTTGAGTCACAGAAGATGGAGCGTCCCTCCATATCAGTCACGTCTCCCATGAGCCCCGGGATGCTACGGGACGCCCCTCAGTACTTATCGGGACAGCTTACAGTAAGTTCACCATAATCATCTCCTGTGCAGAGGAGTCTGCATTATAGAAAAAGTTTAGGTATTTCCCCATGTCAGTTAAAGATTCATGTCAGAAACAGTTTCAATGTGACTATACAGTTTAGGTCTATACGAATTTTAATGAAGAATAGCAATTAAGTTCACTACAATTTTTGGTTTAAGTGGTCACAGGCTTGTGCAATAAAACTACATTTCCCAGCATTCTTTGGCACCACAATTATATTCAATTACACGTTTAATTTATATGATATGTGCTTTAATTTTCTGTATTTCTGCTAACAAAACTTCCTGTTTTCATCAGGACGTGAAAAGGGTGAAAAATATATGAAATTGCCCAACTTGACCATTTTATTCAGACTAAAATCACTTATTCAGGCCTCATCCAGCCTATTGTGTGTGAAAAAATGCCTTGAACCGCTTGTAGAACATGACAAACTGTTGTAAAGTGCTCAAGCTGCTTGATCTAAGCAATACAAATGAAGTGCCAGTTATTCCCTAGGTAATACTGTTTGATGGTTGACCAAAATGAAAAAGCCATTGGAAAAGTGGCTGATACGATAGATAGATAGATAGATAGATAGATAGATAGATAGATAGATAGATAGATAGATAGATAGATAGATAGATAGAACGATATGTGTCAATGCACCTAGCCTCAAAATTAACTGTGCATTAACTAGATCAATACAAAAATCTGTTGTCTCATATTCATGTTCTGTATTTCATCGAATTCGATCATTTCTAACATTTATATGGTGTGTTTGTGTGTTAAATAACGATCTTGTTACTTTGTATTTTGTTGAGAAGGAGATTCATTGTAGTGTAAACAGCAGTGTTTCCCATGAAGAGATGCCCATTGAGTCATTTTAAAAGAAAAGAAATGACATTTCAATACTTTTTCATGGAACTCAAGAAACAATTTAGAGGGTTGAGGGCCACACTTTGGCAAACGCTGTTCTTAGAAAATGTGCAGGAAATATCCATTCCTGAGATTTAGAAAAAGAATATTCTACTCGAACGAGTCCTGAGCATTAGAGCTCATCATTAATGCCTCAATCTCTGAGGAAGAGATTGCAGTTAATTGCATTATAGTGAAAATAGTAAAAACAAATCAAAATTTTTCCAATTCAGTATGTTAACATTTTTTAGGTTGAATCTCCTGCTCTGCTTTCTTAGTGTTACAACTGGTATTGTCATTTCAGGTTTTAGTTTTATTGCATTTCTCTTTATTGTTTTTCATTCACTTTACTTACCCAGAGCCAAAGCCTTAGTAGAAGAATTGAGCCTTTTAGCCCTAAAGTTCAGGTAATCGTTGCGGTTTTACTAAATACACTTCTATTCTATTGCTTTATTGGATAATGCACAGCAGAAAACGGCTGCATTTCCAGCTTTTGTTTAATATCTTAGATTGCGCATTTGAAGAGCCCCTTACCCATCATGCCTTCATTGCTGTTGCTGTTTTAAGCATATTTTAGGCATAAATCATCTGCATGCAATACATTAGCACAAAAATATTTGAAGAGACACCTGATTGTTGGAGTAATGATGTAATGCCTCTAACCCTGTGAGACGTTCACCTGCGGCATTTACCCGGGCGGAGGAGTACTGTGTCTCTTTAAATGTTTTAGTGATGCAGAGTTTGTCGGGACATAAAATTGGATTCTTTTTCCATGTAACATGAAACTGCACTGAATCCTGATACTTATCCATGTACCGGTTTTAGAAAGGATCTGATTCAGTGGAGATTTATTCATATGCTGACTGATTCAAAAACCGCATTTCACATTTGTAATTATACTAATCATGCTAAACACATTTTTGTTCGGTACTAACATTACTGAAAGTTTCATGTTGCAGCTAAAAGGATACGTTAAAGGTGCTGTAAGCTATTACGCACAGAAAATATCACAGTTACCTGAGGAATATTACTGAAATAGGTGTCCTGAGAAATCATGTCTCAGTGACAGCAGAAATAGTTGTTTTTTTTAGCCTGTCAGAAAACTAGCCAATCAGAAAGTCTCTCTGCCTGTCAATCATTTTGACATCGGGTTGGCTGGCATGTTATTGGACAAAGGGCTATTTCTGTTTCTAAGTCTGCAAGTTTGCAAAATGGATCAAATAATTTACAGCACCTTTAGCAGTCCCTGTTTTACCTGTTTTTTTTCTTCTTCTCCCAAGTGAAATAAGCAAATTGTATCCATTTGTACCTGAAGAAACATGATGTGAATTATTTTAAAGGGGTCATGACATGGATTTTTTTTTATAAATATAAATGCGGAAAAATAATGATTTTCAACCCTCATTCGGGTCTGAAATTACCCGTTTTTAAGGGGTGGCACCTTTAAGGCTTGTCAGTAAATGGTCACTGCTTTGATTGGCTAACGTCATCCATAGGAAACAGTAGCAATGCATGTGAGTAAGTGTTTTGAAAACATTATCCATATAAAACCTTCATGACAAAGAATTATGAAATCGTCTCGGTTACTAATGTAACCCTCGTTCCCTGAAGGAGGGAACGGGAGACGTGACGTCCCGTCGCCGCGGTTGCTGACCATCGCTGTACGGCTGTCTCAATCTCGGCTCCTCAGCGAAAAACAATGTGTGCGTGCGCCCGCTTCCTGTTTATGCCCGCGCTGCGGGGCAGGGCGGGGGCGCGTGACGCTTTCACGCACGCCAACGTTCATTGGCTTGTTCTGTAGATACTCGAAGTTCTGTAGATACTCCCTGAAGTGATCCCCAATTACTTCGTCACGTCGAACGTGAGCGACTGAAAGGGAACATTTACTTACGGTTTGCGACCCAGCTGCTGTCAGATCCAATACAGCTGACTGCTTCCTTTTTCAACAAACGTTTCTCTGCGAACTATTCATTACATTGTGCCTTGTTTAGCAGTCAAAGGATCTGAACAAACATATAATCATCCAACGCGCTCCGGGATGCCATTAAAAATAAACCATCCACTTGTTTCCGACTCTGGGGTCCTTCTGAAGTCTGTACAGAGACGCAAATTTGCATCAAAGCAAACGTTCTTTCACTCTTCCATTTATAATGTGCGTGGAGGACGTCAGAAACTGAACGCACATCTGTATACTGTATCCACATCTGTATACTGTATCCACATCTGTATACTGTATCCAGTGAAGAGGGTGCCAGTGATTACAATTGGTTCTATTTGCTTTTGATGCGACGCAACTCTTACATGTAGGCAAATATCAGCCGTTATGAACGCCAGTGGGCGGGGCCTATGGTGCGATGATGTAAATCTATTCTTCGATGTCTTGCTCTGGAGGCAGTCATATGCAAATAGATTTGCCTGTGTGACGTCATAGATCCCACAATACCAAAACGAGCCATTTTTAGAGCTTGATTACATAAATACTTTGTTTATAATGAGGAGGATGTTTTAAGCTCTGAAACTTGCAGGATGATTTAATGATACAAAGACCACTTATATGACAAAAGATCAAGGACATTTTGATTTCTCATGTCATGACCCCTTTAAAGTTTGTAGCAAAAATCAGGGCATAACAAAATAATGTATTGCTGTTAATGTCAACATTATAGCTTTACACATTTCCAACGTTAGGACATTTTCCCTGAGAAATATTTAAAATGTCCTATTTTGGACAACTTTAGCATCCTAAATGTACAGAAACAGCTGGTACTGTTGGGGATTGTGTAATGGTGCAATTTGTTTGACCCAGCTCTCCTTGTAACACATTGGCTTGTTCTTTTACAAACAATATAAAACGCCCTTCCTTGCATGTTTTACACTGTGGCCTGAGATATTTATAACTACAGAATATACTTTTCAGGCAGTGTTTGTATTGGAGTTTTTTTTTTTTTTTTTTACTACAAGCAAGTATGGGCTCTGGCTTAAAAGATCTAGTGTTGTATTTGTTATGTTGGTGTTGTTTCTGTGTATGTCTGACTTCTAAGTATTTTTCTGTCACATCCATACTTGTCTGAGTAGTAAGCTTGGTCTGTCATGCATCTCAGCATGTGTAGTTCAATAACAGGATTGCATATACAAACTATCAATCGTCTTGTTTAAGCGAAGCATGTGATGATGGGAAGCCTGAGAACACAAGTCCCTCTTCATCTGAAGCAGGCTCTGGTGTTTGTCCCCCTACAGGTCAAACTTTGGTATGACAAAGTCGGCCATCAGCTTATCGTCACCATACTGGGCGCTAAGGACCTGCCTTCAAGGGAGGACGGCCGACCACTCAATCCTTATGTGAAGATCTACTTCCTCCCTGACAGAAGGTGAGATTGGGCCAGTTACTTTTGTGCCAATTACACTCACTGTGCAACAAAAAAAAAATTTAAAAAAATAAGACTGTAAGGTGTATTTTCATCACATATTTCATTATGGCTAAAGTTTGTAAGGTGTATTTTCATCACATATTTCATTATGGCTATGTTCAGAATGGCATACTACCATACTAATCACACTATTTATGCTGTATGCAATATGTATATTGTGCACACGGTATGCAAAGATTCTGTATGCGTGATTTACTACATATGGCAAAAATATGCAGTATGCAAAGCACTGACGTACAGAGATATTTCTTTTTATTTACAGTTAGTAATTCAGTGCTTTCAACTTACATTATTTCATTTAGTAGTCGAAGCAACATTGCTAATTTTTGTTGTTACATTTGTTTGTTTTTTCCTACGTTTTTCATGTACTTTATTTCATTTCAGCTTTTTCTGAATTAATAAAAAAATATTTTTATAGTCAACAGTAATATGCTATATCTCACAATGCAATGCGATTGACTTGAATCAGTTACAACATTACCTTTTTACTCATATTATTGGAATGGCAGAATTTTATAAATGTTTATACTAAATTTGGATAAAAAAATGCTGTCACAAATAACCGTATTGAATTCTTAGATAAATACTGAATGCAACTTAATGATTTAAGCATTCGACATGGTGTGCTGATGTGACGACATACTGGTGTTTATTTTTGAGAGATTTAGTGTATACTAAGCAGTATGCAGTGATCACAGTATTCCATTCTGAACACAGCATGTGAGCAGATCTGCCGTGTTCTGCTTGACATTCCCACTATACCCTGTTCTTCATAGTTGATTTCAGTGATTGTTCCTGGGTTCTTTTACCATGATGGTAAATAAAAACAGTTTGAATAATTGTTTCTCCAGTGACAAAAGCAAAAGAAGAACAAAAACGGTAAAGAAATCACTAGAGCCCAAATGGAACCAGACCTTTATGTACTCTCCCGTCCATCGGCGGGAGTTCAGGGAACGCATGCTGGAGATCACGCTGTGGGACCAGGCCCGGGTGAGAGAGGAGGAGAGTGAGTTCTTGGGAGAGGTAAGGACAAGATGGTCACAAATATTCAGAAGTTGAGGGTTCCTCTACCAATGAATTTTTTTGTAAATATTCTGGATTTTTTACTTTTTTTTTTTTACGTGCCATTTAGTGGCTGTAAAGCTGCAATTGGTCTCACAATAGTAGAACTGACTAGTGACCATTTAGATCACAAAATAGTTTGTATAAAGAACAACAATAGTAATCATCATAATAATATTTTTTATCAAAATGTAAATTTTTAATGCATATTGTGTTATTGATGTAATCTAAGGATGATTTAATAATTAATCTAAAATAATTCATAATAAAAAATTAAAAACAATTCTGCATAATGGTTATCAACAATGCTGGGGTACACACATTACATGATGTAATCGGATTACTTTTGATGTTACTTTTTGTAAAGTAACTTATTACTTTTCAGTTTAATTCATTAATGCTTATACAGTGCATTACTGCATTAAAATTCACTCTCTTCTCCATAACATAGTCACTTAGACTTGCCAGAATAGGCCAAAATTGCAAAAGTCAACATTACTTGTACAGTACAGTACAGTAGGTAGTATAAGCCGTAATGTTGAGAGGTCTTTTGTATGGCATACATAGCTCTAGGGGTCGGGAAATATTCATCTTAATGCTCAATATTAATGCTCAAAATATAATAACATTCTAAATGTGTTTTTAAAAGAAAATGAAGGTGTATGTTGTTGTTGAATGCATTACTGTTATCTGTATGATTGTTATCGTAAAATTATTACATAAAACATAAATTACACATTACTAAGAGATACTTTTTAAAGGCGCTATATAAAATAAAGTTTATTATTATATTATTATTATATTATTACGTTAGATAAAAAGTAACTAAGACTAAATATCTTTAAAAAATGTAATGCAACTAACCTTTCAAACTTTTTTGAGACTATGATCCAAAAAAACATTTCAAATTTAGATATTCATTGACATGCATTGGAATAAACTTGGATATGTATGCACGTGAATGTGACACAAATGTTTGTGTAGATCCTCATAGAGCTGGAAACGGCATTGCTGGACGACGAGCCGCACTGGTATAAGCTGCAAACGCATGACGTGTCATCGGTACCCCTGCCCAAGAGCTCCCCCTGCCTTCAGAGACGAGCACTGCACAGAGACAGTCCCACACGCAGACTGCAGAGTACGTCTCTTTCTCTCATCTTACATGCACACAGAAAAACGTTCTGCTCTTATGTATTCCGTATGCTGCATATTTCGATGATTTTCATTACAGATTATATAGCTATGTAGCATTTTTTATGTATCAACATCTGCCTGTGCTGTAATATGTGGATTTCCTCTCTCAGAGCAGTTTCTAAACGTCTTTTCTAAAGTCCTAGGCTATAAATGTACTTTACACAAGGATGCTAGCACAAATGCTTGATAGAATTGACTTTAAATGTCTGTCATTAAACTGGAGATGTTATTTCGGCAATATATGAAACATTCACAATATGTTTTTCTGCTCATTTTGATATAAAACTAAGCCATATTGCAAGTATCATATTCTTATTGAAATTATTTTTTATTTTGCCATAAGTTTTCCTTGAGACCATGTTATCAGTTTTGTGAGTTATTCTGAACTAGTATGACAGAAAGGTTTTGAGAAGTATATATGATTTAAGAACCTTTTTCACAATGAAAAGATGTTAAAGGGATAGTTCACTCAAAAATAATCATTTATTCACCGTCAAGTTATTCTAAACCTGGATGAGTTTCTTTCTTCTGTTGAACACACCAGAAACTGTTTGGTTACTGACATTTTTCAAAATATCTTTAAAGTCAGTGGGGATCAGCAACTGTTTGCTTACCATCATTCTTCAAAACATCATCATTCATTTTATTTTCATTTTTGCGTGAACTATCCCTTTAAATAAAGCTTTTTTGTGTATACATACGAAGATAAAATAAGTTTTGGGTCTTAGACCACACATACTCATAAGTACGAAGCCACTAAAGGAACACGGTGAAGGGAAAAAAATTAGAAGGGAGGAGAAACAATTTGCGCAATTTACGTTCTCTCGCAAATGTTTTGCATTCCCTCGAGAAAACTTTTATATTTGCTCGCAAAAAGTTTGCGTTCCCCCAAGAAACTTTTGCAAGCGAACGCAATGTTTCTTGGGGGAACACAAAATTTGCATTCGAAGCATTGAAATACATGTTTCCCTCCCATCTCATATTTCTTCCATCACCATGTGCCTTTAAGGGCTCCATGCATAAGCGCTCGGTGATCTGAGCTGAAATCTGAGAGACTACTGCTGTTGGTATGAGCGTTTGTGTCCTGCATTCATTGTTTTTTTATTTTGACCTGGTTATTTCTGCAGCCAAAGGCCCGTATGTGTACAGCACAGGTAATGACCGCTGCATGCTCAGGCTGATCCTCTGGGTTTATCCGTGTGTTTTTATACTGGATCCAAAACCTGCTGTCCCTCTTAATCCTGTGAAAAATGAAACGCATCACGCAGAACGAAGTGGACCATCTCCCCACACCATCACATTTTTCCATAGTGCCGTCTTCCCTCTATGCAGATCAGTCTGACCTCTTCATACACACACTATAGTGAACACAGGCTTCTGTCTGCTTTTACTATGACTTTTGGAAGGGCTGGATGGTATGAATAAAATTCAGCAAAAATAATTGTTTATACACTAATTCAAAGTTTGGGGTTGGTAAGATTTTTGTTTTGTTTTTGAAAGTCTGCATTTTATTGATCAAAAATTCTGTAAAAACAGTATTATTGTGAGAATCTAAAATTACTGTTGTCTATTTTAATATATTTTAAAATGTAATTTATTCCTGTGATGCAAAACTGAATTTTAATCATTATTACTGAAGCAGTCGTCAGTGTCACATGATCCTTCAGAAATCATTCGCTGATTTGCTGCTCAAATAGAATCATTTATTTTTATTATCAATGTTGAAAACAGTTGTGCTGCTTAATATTTTATGGGGAAATCATGATACATTCTTTTTCAGGATTCTTATGATAAATCGAGTTCAAAAGTTCAAAAGAAAAAGAATGTTTTTTTTTTTTTACAATGTAAAAGTCTTTACTGTCTCTTTTGATCAATTTAATTTATTCTTGCTGAATAAAAATATTATTTTCTTTAAAACAATACCACTGACCCCATACTTTTGAACTGTGCGTATTAATTAGTCAATTAATGTAAATATAATTTTTTTTATCTCTTTATTTTAGACTTTATTTTAAACTTTATCTCATAATTGCATTGAGTATAAATAAACAGGCTTCCATAGAAAACAACAAACTAAAATGATAAAAATGATTATTCTGCCAAATTCTAATTGGATGAGCCACATTCAAAGCTGTTGTAAAAGGTGTGACCACACATCAGACCATACACAACTTATCCCGTTTCTATTTTTACATTATTTCATATTTTGTTTATTCCGTGGAAATATATATACGCAGTAAAGCAAGCACTGTACACATTTATTTAATTCTGGGGTCATTTCCATCATACAACCCAGGCCTATCTGGTCGTTTCATTTCTTCCTGCCTTTATAGTTACTAGTTCTGTATAGCTGTGATAAATAATATATCTAAAAAAAGGTGTATTTTGTGTAACTCGCCTGTGTGTGAAAAGTCTTTGAATTAGTTTATTTTCTTTTAAGAGCGAGTTTTCTTTGTTTGTTTGTTTGTTGTTGTTGTTGTGTGGTTTTGTGCTTACAACACCTGTATTGAACCGTTCAAAGATACAGATGCAAAGAAAAATCATCCCATATCACATTCATACACGTTATTGTCTCTTTATTTTAAGCATTTAGCTAATTGCTCTGAAAAGTGTCACCAAAGAGATCTTTTTTAACATGTTTCAACATAAGGATATTATAAGACATCCCTTACAAAGATTTACAATGGTAACCATCAACTTCTGACTACATAAGAAAAGTCTCACAAACTATTCGAAACCCTAACGAAACAGCAAGACACGACGGGTCGCGAGAACACATCATGCGATGCTTTTTTAAATTTGCGAATCTCTTTTGACACTTGAGTTCTTGATTTAGCGATTTAAAAAGAGACTGATTTATAGACCCGAGAGCTGAAGGAGAGAGGAAGACAGGCTTATGAAAGAGAGAAGGAAGCGAGAGCAGGTTTATTGTGTTAAAGCACAAGGGTCTGTTTGGTGTGCTGTAGTTCTGTGAACGGCAGATTAGCTTTCATTCTCCATCTGAACTGAGTGATGGAGCGAGTGTCAAACTCGGCAAACTGAGGGACGCGTTCGGCTCGGTTTATTCCTCATGACTGAAGCAAAGGGAGAACAAGATCCATTTTCTCACGTAACACAAAGCTCAGACTGCCTCGCTCTTGTTTTGTGGGTTTGGAGGAGAGAGAGAGAGAGAGAGAGATCTGACTGACATGTTCAGTTATCTGTGAGTAGTCTGAAATAGACAGGTATTTTGAGTGCAGCTCTTTTAACACTTGATATGAACGTCACAGAGGAAGATGAATGAACTGCCGTGTTTGTCAGTTCTGTTCCAAAACTTAGTGAGCTGCCTCGACAGTGTTTGAGGAACACTACAGTGATGTTTTTGTTAGCTAAAACTATTAAAAATCATTTTTGATCATTGAAATCAAGCAGGAAGAAAATGAAATATGGCTATAATAAAATAAGAACTTAAACTGAAATTAGAAACTAACTTAAATAAGTTAAAACTAAAACCGAAATAAATAAAAAATAATTTAAAGCTATGTATAAATATATGTATTTTTATATCTAAAACTAATAAAAATGACAAAAGTTTCTAACAAAATGATCTATCTATCTATCTATCTATCTATCTATCTATCTATCTATCTATCTATCTATCTATCTATCTATCTATCTATCTATCTATCTATCTACCTACCTACCTACCTACCTACCTACCTACCTACCTACCAACCTACCTACCTATCTATCTATCTATCTATCTATCTATAAGCAAACGTATGAGATTTAGGATCAGAGCAAGCAGAAAACATCATTACACCTCACTGCCTGCTGCAGAATCCACATTCTCATAGAACAGCTACATCACATGATCCAGGCCCGGTACACACCGTACTAACACTTGTCTGTCTGTGTCTCTGTCTTTCTCCTGTAGGGTCTCAGAGGATCAGTGACAGTGAGTTCTCAGACTATGACGGTGAAGATGGTGTTGGCGTTGTGTCAGGTAAGATGTTAGCAGGAACACAGTGAAAATGACACCATCTGATGGAGGTGATGAAGACATTTAATGCTAAATTCGTTCAATATGAAGTCACTCTTTGCTCTTGAAGACACACACACTCACAGAGCCATATTTATTTCCAAATGATAATAACTGGACATTACTCGCATGCAATGTAATGAGGTCATTTGAAAAATAATGTAGCATACTGTTTAAAAATGTTGCATAATGCATACTGTTTTACTTATCACTTATTGAATACCGCGCAGTATACACCATTTACTACTGACAATTGTTTCAAAATATACTAACATACTGCTTGCTCTATACCATATACAGGTGAAACTCGAAAAATTATTGGAATATCGTGCAAAAGTTATAATTTTTATTATTATGGCTCACAGCTTATGAAACCCTAAATTCTAAATCTCGAATAGAATATTACATGAAATAAAAATTAAAAAAAGGATTTTAAATACAGAAATGTCGGCCCTCTGAAAAGTATAATCATGCATATGTATATAGTAATATGCTACATATATTTGTTTCACCTTTTCATTTGAATTACTGAAATACATTAACTTTTGCACGATATTCTAATTTTTCGAGTTTCACCTGTATAGTATAAACTGTATACTGCATGCATACTACTATATATGTAGTATACTACTGTTTGAAATGTTGCATAATGCATAGTCCTACACTTACTACTTGCTGAATGCCTGGTGTTGTTATTGTTTTAAAATAAAAAAATTGTTTACTGAAATAAATATAAATAAAAATATTAGAAAAACTTGAAAATTATGAAAATTAGACTTGTTGTCTTGGCACATTTTTTGTCACATATTTCAGCGAGTGCCATCCAATTATCATCTCGGAAATAAATGTGACTATTTTTCATTTTTAATCCACTTCTGTGTTCAAATGTCTGAACTTTTAGCAGTTCAATTAAATAAATCAAGTAAGAGATGTGGGGCACATATTCCACACAAAAAGGTTAATGTCCTGCTATGCACAGTATGCTATATTCAGTATACATATTTTATAGGTGTCTTCACCACTTTTCAACCTAATACTGGTGCAAAAATCTTCATCTCAGACGGAAAAGGAAAGTAAACAGGCTGGAAACACACATATCCACACACCCTTTTTAAAATTCCAGTCTTGCTCTTTGTGAGAGAGGGAAACCCTCTCTCAGTCTCTCTCTCTCTCATTGATTTTGGCTCTGTCTCCGGGCCGGTTGTAAAGTGCTGATGCAGTGCTTTCCGCCGGGAGAAGATGATTAACATTCAGAGGAATTATAGATCGCTGCTCTCCCTTCATGCGCTCTGTGCAGCTGTAGTTGTTTTGTGGACCCTGTGTTTAGCAGCCGTTCATTTATTGCAGCATGATGCACTGGTGCCGATGCAGTCTCTGCGCTGGTGCACACAGAGGTCACATTCAGAATGAGGTTGTGCATATGTGTGTGTGTTTCAGAACTGACAGACCAAACTAATGTTGTAATAGATACTGTAGTTCTGTAGCTGCCTGGTTAGACAACGTTATTGGTGATTTTACAGAAGGTAATTAATACCTTTTAATACTTTTAGTCTATATTTTTTTTTCAGCAAGGATGCTTCCAACTGACCGTAAAAACATTTATAATGTTACAATATTTTTATACATTTAAAAAGCAGCACAACTGTTTTCAACATTGTTAATAATAAATGTTTCTTGAGCAGCAAATCGGCATATAAGAATGATTTCTGAAGGATCCCGTGACACAAGATTGGAGTAATGATGCTGAAAATTCAGCTTTGACATCACAGTAATGTTACTTTTTTCAATAATTTTTTTAATAATGTAATTTAAAACAGTTATTTAAAATGTATTCTTGATGAGCATAAGAGACTACTTTTAAAAACATTAAAAATACCTTCGTAATAGCATCGTAAATCTCCTTCATAGATAAAGCAAGACCACAATGTTAAATAAAAGCACTAATGTTTAATTATTATAATGATTTAATTACTGATAAAATTTATAAAAATGTACTATTTTACTTGAACTTTTGTGAATGCTACATATTTAGTAATTTTATTAGAGTATTACTGTACACCATTAGCAACAAACTCTGTTATAATCAATTGTGAGTTCCTAGTAAAAAGTACAATAATATGTCCTCAGAAAGACAAAATATCCCTCCTCAAACTTCTCTTTGATCCATTGTCCTACCTTCAGCCTGTTTTAATGTGCGATACAGTCAGTTGAACATCAATCTTTTGTAATCATGCGAGGCACTGACCTTAGCGTGGCCACACTGAATGCTGGGTAATGAAATGCCATCAGGCTGAGTGGGCTGACAGCTCTTGCATGAGGAAAAAGTCATTATTCTGGTTTTGGTTGTGAAAGCCGTTTTTCTGATTTAATGGGAGTTAAGTTCAATCATGGCTGGCCTGGAACATATTGGCTTCAAAAAGCAACTTTTACAGCAATTTAAGAACCAGTTATTGCGGAAACACACATAAGCATACAATATATAATCTAAAACAGACAGTGTTAAATACAAAATTCCAAACCTTTTAAACATTTTTGCATGAAGGAATATACTTATTAAAGCGTATTCACGGTTTAGCAGTTTTGCAATAATACATGTAGTAAAAATCTTTGTTGCCACAGATGATTAGTTCAGTAATTGTTTCCTTTGTTACAGACTATAGGAACGGCAGGGACCTCCAGAGCTCCACCCTCTCCGTGCCTGAGCAGGTCTTATCGTCCAATCATTGCTCCCGGTCAGCCGACATCAACCGGGCGAGGTCACGGTCTCCCAGCATGCCCCCTTCTCAGAGGTAAGAAACATCTCTCCACCTTAACCTTTTCTCTTTGTAAACATCTGAACTGTGGTTGAAGGGTTTTGATGTTTTGAAGGGTTTCAGTGTGTCATTGTTACTGAATCAAGGATCATGCACCTCTCAAACTTTGTATATTCTATAATATTTATGTTTAGTAAAAAGGTTATTTAGGGTTTTCTAGTAAGCAAGCAAGCAAGCATTGGCATTAATTATTCATATTAATATTCATAATATTTATGTTTTGTAAAAGGTTAATCAATCTATGTAAGCTTGTTTCCAAGTATTTATTTACTTAATTACTCATGTTTAGTCAGATGTCATTGAGGGTTTCTAGTAAGCAAGCGAGCATTGGCAAATTGGCATAGTTATATTAATGCATGAATGAATGAAGCATTTTATATAGAGCTTTCATATGTATTATACACCCAAAGCGCTTTACAACCAATAGTAGTAGAAATATACACACCGGACACTTTATTAGGTACACCTTGCTAGTACCTCTTTTGCCTTCAGAAATGCCTTAATTGCTCGTGGCATAAATTCAACAGGGTGCTGGAAACATTCCTCAGAGATTCTGGTCCATATTGACCTGATAGCATCATGCAGTTTCTGCAGATTTTTATCGGCTGCTCATCCATGATGCGAATCTCCCATTCCACCACATCTATTGGATTGAGATCTGGTGACTGTGGAGGCCATATGAGTTTAGAGATCTCATGGTCATGTTCAAGACAGGAGTTTAAGATGATTTGAGCTTTGTGACATTGTGCATTATTCTGCTGTAGTCATCAGAAGACGGATCCACTGTGGTCATAAAGGGATGGACGTGGTCAGCTACTCGGGTAGTCTGTGGTGTTTAAATAATGCTCAATTGGTACTAAGAGGCCCAAAGTGTGGCAAGAAAACATCCTCCACACCATTATACCAGAAGCAACCTGAACTGTTGATAAAGGCAGCATGGATCCATGTTTTTACGTTGTTTACAACAAATTCTGACCCTACCATCTGAATGCCGCAGTAGAAATCAAGACTCATCAGACCAGGCAATGTTTTTCCAATCTTCTATTGTGCAATTTTGCTGAGCCTGTGTGAATTGTAGCTTCAAGGTTCGACATGTTGTGTGTTCAGAGATGCACTCCTGCAGACCTCGGTTATACCGAGTGATTATTTGAGGTACTGTTGCCTTTCTATCAGCTGAACCAGTCTGGCCATCCTCCTCTAACCTCTGGCATCAACAAGCCATTTTCACTCACAGAACTGGCGCTCACTGGATATTCTCTCTTTTTTTCTCACCATTCTCTGTAAACCCTAGAGATGGTTGTGCGTGAAAATCACAGAAGATCAAGAGTTTCTGAAATACTCAGACCAGCCCGTCTGGCACCAACAACCATGCCACGTTTAAAGTTATTTAAATCAGCTTTCTTCCCCATTCTGATGCTCAGCTTGAACTTCAGCAGATCGCCCTGACCGTGTCTACATGCCTAAATGCATTGAGTTCCTGTCATGTGATTGGCTGATTAAATGCTTTAACGAGCAGTTGAACAAGTGTACCTAATAAAGTGGACGGTGAGTGTATATTTGCTTTAAAGAAGCTATTTTGTAGCAGTTGTTTTTCCCTGAAGTGCACTTATAATGTAACCTATTAATAATAATATCAGACTATTCATAATAATAATTATTATAAATGAATGTATACAGCTTTGTGTCAGCATGGTGCAAGAAAATCCTGTTGGCCCCTTTAATTACACTGTTTTAAAACGATCTGTGCTCTTGATGCAGTTGGAAGTGTGAGTGTTGGTGTCATTGAACAGTAACCACATTTCTTCTACATGAAGAGTTTGGGTTCATCCCACCATCATCAGCTCCAAAATAAACATGATCCCCTCTCTTCCCTCAAATCTTCCCATCTCTCTTTTGAAATTCCATCTATATTCTCTTCATCTGCCTGCAGTCATTTTCTCACCTTACCTCGAACCCGACACAGTCAGCCTCATGACAGTCAGCTGAAGGAACTCAGGTAGAGCGACATCCGTCCTCATTACCCTCCCTGCTAGAAGCCCTCACTAACACACCAGGGTTTCTCAAACCATGACTTCCTCTCAACTTTAACAAATCCAGGTTTTCAGGACAGTACTTTCATAATCAGGACATGATAAGATGCCACCAGTTTGATACTGTTTTGTTGTTTAGTTGAAAACCTGCATTCTTGAGGGTCTGTGACATTGAGAAACCTTAAACCTAACAACCTCATGTTGACATTTTGACACTGACTGCATATGTCCTGGTATGAATACAAATACAAGATTCCTAAAGGTGCACTAAATACTTTTTTGTAGGTTGTTTTTGTTGTGGATGCAGCCATTATTACACCCATAATGTTTTAATAAAATGAATTAGTTTAATATTTATTAGTATTTATTAATATGAATTAGTTTAATAATAATATTTATTAGTTTTGCTTTAGTAGATTACTAAGCCAATGCTGAGCATGAACTGACAAATATTCAGTTGTAATTGAAATATACATTACTGTAGCTTAGAGCACAAAAATAAACAGTGTTTATTTCAGAAATAATGTACTTAAAGCTACACAAATATAAAAAAAAAACATTTAAAAACCAACTTAAATTTCATTATTATTTTTATTAATCGAATATAATAATCAAATATAAATTTAATCAATTTAAAAAAATTTTAAAAAATGTTATTAATAATAATAATAACCATTATTTTATCGTTTAACAGGCAACAGTTGTTATTATAATGCATTAATTACATGTTTTATTTTTAATCATTTTAAGCGTAATTCTTTATATGTGTATATTTGAAAAAATGACTGTACATCAATTTGACAGTTCACTGGTGATTTATTAATGTCAACCTGAGGTTTATTGTCTAAAAAACTAGGAATCACTCTGAAAAAAGAGCACATGTATTTCCTCATCCCTCTGTCCTAATGTACACCATCCCTGCAAATGTATATATTTCCCAAGAAAGCTTGGAAAATATATACACCATTATACGGAACAAGCTTCTGTCTTTGTAAGAATGGTGAGCTACTGTATGCCTTTGAATCATTCCTAAAGCATCGTCATCATTTTCTCATAAGGTCATCATAAAGAATCTGAGCACTTATTTTTGCTGCTAGCTCAGGTTTTGTTTTAATAATCAGTGACAAATGAGGTAAAATGGACATAAATACAGTACTTCACTGCTTTGAGTCCCAAACATCGATGTGTGTTTGTCTACAATCTCTAACTTGGTGTTTTGTGTAAAAAGTTGTCTAGCAGATGTTAATCTTTAGTAATGTGCATTAATCTGTAATGTTTTTATTATTTACTTTTATCACTTTATCACTTATAAAAAAAGATTTTATGTTTAAACCCTGATGAAGTGTGTTTAATGCACAGCCTGTGAGGGTTTATGTGAGTCAGTTCCAAATATCTGTCTTTTTGGCAGTCCCATCAATCGGCGGGCGGTGGTCAGGTTACCTTGTCCTGTTGGGATGACCCGTCATAGAGGCGTACAGTGACATGGAGGGGTACCGGTGCTGCAGTTTTTTTGGGTCAGCCATTTATGGCCTGTCTAAAATGTCGACAGCCTTTTTGTTTCAAGTTGAAGACATTATATGGGATGATATCCAACACCGAGAGCATGAGCTGGGCCCGTTTCACTACCGAATAACCCCACGTCTAGTCTTCATATTGGCTCCTGGTTTTGCCATATTTTTGAAAAGTTTATTTTCCTAACCCATTTGCAAATGACATTTCCTCGTTCAAAGCATGTCTCACTAAATTTAGGGACGTTTATGTCTAGTGCCTAACTAATATCTAACATAAAAGTTAACACACACACACACACATTATACATCTACAAACTTTTATGTTGGATGTGATTAACTGCAATTAATCGATTTGACAGCACTAGTCTAAACCAAGAAATAATTTTCCAAGAACAGTGAAGATGTCGCATTGTTGTTCCATACAGTAGTAAACCGCTAACACACAATCTTAAACAAAGTGATCTTAAAGTATGCTGTGACCATTTTTACGTTTTGTAGTTCTTTGAATAGTAGTACCTGCATTTTGTTCCTAGGTCATGATTGTTTATTCTTTTGTAATTAAAGTTACCCAGTTCTATTTTACTCTTATTCTTTGACCTTTTGATATATTAGAGTAATGATGTGCAAATAATTTAGTGTTGTCAAAGCAAAACATTTCTTTGCCTAAAATCCCAAATTTTCTTATTCTCTTTCATTTAGTGATATAAATCATAAGGAATTGAAGGATTGCACAAGTTAATTAGTCTTTTAATAGCCATCAATTACAAAAATAATTTGTTAATAACTAAAACACTAATTTCAAGCTGCCTGTCACTTTAAAATGTTTATTATGAGTACTTTTTAAAATTAATATTTTTCATTATTACTTGTATATTAATATTTCTTATTAAACAGCCAGTGTAGTTACTGCATTTATTTCAATAATTATTTATTAATATATTAATCCGTGATGCTGGGCAACTTTTCATGCACTACACGTGTCTCTGTGTTGTCTTGTGCATTATTGTATATTATACAGTGTTAAAAGTGTTGTTGTTTTTTAAAGCAGTGTTGGTTCCAGAAGTATTTTTCCCATTCATTTTCTCATAGGGATAAAAAAAAAAAAGGATCTGTCCTGAAATTTTTACCCCCTTATCTCTAAAACAATTTTTTTCTCTCTGGATAAAATGGATGGGATTTTTCCTTTATCTAAGAACAATCTGAGAACACTGTTTCCTTCCACAGTTTTTAATTATGAGATCAATTTTGAATGAATTTATTTGTTTGAAATAATTCTTGTTTATTTTTATGCCTCTGTGACTCGTTGGATTTCATAGTCCTAACCTAAACTAAACGATGCTGTTAATGTATCTTTCAGTCTTATAAACTCTGCAACAAAACCAAATGAAAAGTATATAACATCCAGCATAGAACTGTTGAACTAGACTCACACATGTGTTGCTTCCAAGTGCCAAAGATGGACACAGCTTAACCATGGACCTGCTCCATCAGCCTGAACCCAACCGACCTGTCCCACACTAAACACGACCTGTTTCCCCCCAATCACGTTTCTCCAGGAATTACGGAGCGCCAGACAGGCACGAGTATCACCACAGGTCCCGTTCTGCAGACCAGCGGTCCGCAATGGAGCGTCCCATGTACAGTCGCTCTCGCTCCACAGAGCGGCCGCCCGACGGGCCCCACATGAGATCCTCGATGCCCTCGCTGCCGTCGGGACACTCCGCTCCACCCTCCCCTGCCTTATCGAGGTGACCCAGATCAAAGCAGCCCTGACTAATCCAACAAAACACCTTTCATGTGTTAACAAAGATCTCCGGCATCCCCAACCAACCCCTTTGATTTATTTTATGCCCCCTCTGCGGCATCGCTGTTATATCCGCTTCATCTCATGATCCCTGTAGATGCACCGGATTCGGCTCATTTCTTTTTAATGATTTGTTTTATATCAAAACACACCAGTTATACTTTCAGTGAGTGATGTGGAATCTCCATTGGTTGTTATCCCTGTATTGTGATGTTTAACTCATTTGTCCCCCCCCCCCCCCCCCCCCCATTTGGTTCTTTTGTCTTGAATATTAATACGTTTTGTTTGTTTTCGGTGATGGCGGAGAAAAACGCACACTTCTCTTGCAGCATCACTGTGGAAGACTCACCTTCATGTGCCAAAACATCAAGCAGTTTGTCAAATGTACCATTAAAATCTACTTGTAAAGTAAATATTCACTGAAGCCTCCGACTTGGAATAATGCATGGAATAGAATGGCAGAACAACTGCATTTACATCAGTGAGCTGTTGGTTTGAGTCAAGATTTTTTTTGTTGAAAAATTTATATTTTGGTTAAGGATGTTTTAAATGAAACAAAAGTGACAATCAAGACATTTTATAATTTTACAAAAGATTTTTAGTTCAAGTAAATGCTGTTCTTTCTGAACATTCTATTCATCAAAGAATCCTGAAAAAAAATGATCATGGTTTCCTCAAAAACAAATTAGCAACACTGTTTTCAACATTGATAATAATAATAATAAGTTTCTTGAGCAGCAAATCAGCATATTAGAATAACTTCTTTAGGATCATGTGACACTGATGTAATGTTGAAAATGCAGCTTTGCATCACAAGTATACATTATTTTATATATACGTCATTTTAAACTGTGATAATATTTCACAAAATGACTGTTTTAACTGTATTTTTGATAAAATAGATGTAACCTTTGTGAGCATAAAAGACTTTTAAAAAATCTTACTGACCACAAACTTTTGAATCGTATATCTGTGTATATCTGATACTTTAAGCTGGATTTCACCATGAAATTAGCTATAGTTGAAATGACATTAAAAACAGACAAACAATTTAGTACATATTTAGTATATATTTACCTTATATTAGTACTTCCTTTGCAATTATACTAATACAAAATGCTGATGGACAACCATGTTTATTTATTGTTATTTTAATCCTCAGCATCATTCAAATGGATGTGCATGATTTTACAGCACATGTATATGTGAAATATCATATATATGACTGACATGCTTTTTAACCCTTCATTTCAATATTTTTTTTGTAATGTTTCATTTTCAAATGGGTTTTCATTTGCTGATGCTTCATAGAGCACCTGTGAAATCTCTTTTTGCCTTTTTGTTTAATGTCCTATTATGATACTTTGTTCTGATTTCCTTGCTAGCGCTGTCAGTGTTCAGGGTAATGCCTTGCATTATGGAAATAAGGTACTGTACATGCACAAAACGGCAATAACAACGGTGATTGTGTTTTGTGTACTAGGGCGAATCCTCGTGGTGGATCGGTTCAGACCAGCCCCACTGGGACGCCTGTGAACAGCAGGAGAGGACGACAGCTACCACAGCTGCCTCCGAAAGGGACGCTGGAAAGAAGTATGTTTGTTTTTCTGTGTAGCTCCTTTTTTCTCTCCATGTTGGCTCTTGCTCATGCTGAGATGGGTTTATTTGAGAGGTGGGATTGGAAAATGACTGACTGGAGCAACCTATAGATACATTCAGTAATGCATCAAGCCCCAGTTACAGACCTGTTCATTTCAATCGGGAAATGAAGAAAAATATTCAATATTTGATTGAAATATTCAAATCTTAATATTTGCTCCGTTAGTTAACACATCAACTAATGTGGGGCCGTATTGTAAAGTGTTACCTATAAAATATACTTTTTGTCAACATTCTAATTCAATAGCATATAGATAACCTCAAAACCAAACAGACATGGACATTTTTTTCCCTAAGGCCAGCGTTTAAAAATCAAGAGTTGAAAACTGGTCAACTTTGGGTAAAGCGCAGAACTCTGCCACTCACTGCCACCTTTTACCCAGTCGTCCAATCACAGTGGAGATGGGGCGGGACAAATACAACACCGACCATCCTGTTTGTGTGGCGACAACAGACGACAACAACAAGCACAACAATGGAAGAAAATCATTTAAAACAATAGCCAAAGCAAATTCTTTACATTGTATCTATATTTTAATATTCAGGAAAAAAAACTATCTGCGAAATCAGATACTAGTAACAGTTCTGCGGATATTCCATATCATACCACTTTGGTGGACACATGCTGCGGTGGGCACAAAAATGTTGATTTCAAGATTGAGGAAAAATCACATTTTGTGCCAAACAGGGCTTGACATTCACTTGTTTGCTCACCAGCCACTGTGGCTAATGGTTTTCCAAAGTTACTGGCCACTCAGTATTTTCAATGGCAACAATTTTGACATCGATACCATGGGGAAAAACTGACATATAGATATTTTTAATATTATCACATATTTTGGCAGCTGGTACATCAGGCTGCTGTCACTTTAAGACTGGATCCAGCTGGTTATCGTGAATTCTGCGTGAAATGAGTATTGGAAGCATTTCAGATATTTCAGTATCGATATGTATCAAAAAATAAATAATTTTGACAACACTACATTG